>JAKTPK010000216.1:31821-127335 GCA_030557565.1 Tetrapisispora arboricola | reverse complement strand
ATATATATATATATATATATATATTTGTGTATGTTTATGTGTATGTGCATCAATGTATTATATTATGCACAGATAATACATGCTACTACTCTATTATATATTTTACTGACTTGCAAAAGCCTTAAACTTGTATTCTTTATTCCATCGACTTTTTTTTTTCGCACACTAAAAATGTTGATCAATTTGTTTCCTTAAGCTGTAATTTTTGAATCTTGAAAATTGCAAGTTCTAAAAAGATATAGAATGCAAAAGTTAATAACTAACGATTCGAACTAAAATGCAACTAAGGTGTTTTCATAACTATATCTGTACTTTGCTGTATCGCTTTGAAGCTATTTATTCAATTTGATTGAAGATCAGAGAGAGTTTATCGTTTCATACAACTGTAAAATTTTTATTTGCAAAGTAACGACTTTACAAATAAACATTTAAGAAAAGCAATAGTATGTCAGAAAAAAAAGTCGAAAAGAAACAAGAAGTCAGAAAACCTCAAATTTGGTCGCTGCTATTTTACGTATCTCTATCATTGACGTTAATAGCTGCTGTAGAATATTTCAAATATGGTACTAGAATAAATTATGAATGGTTTCACTGTACTCCAATCAAAGAACAAATTGGGGGACCATCTTCTTCTGTTCTAAAAATGTGGGCAGTTGGTGGTCCATCTTGTGATAAAAGAGGTGAATTCAAAACATTAGTTAAGAGGATCACAAGAGATTATGAACCAAATGAAGAACATCTTTCATACTGTTTCATTGAAAATAAGAGTATACCACCTGTTCATTACCCAGTCGAAAATGGTAATAAAGGGGCACCAGGCTATGTTGCTTATGTTGGGTATGATACTGACTCTGATTTAGTTGCTCAAATGTGTGAAGGTGCTCAAATTTTCCATATCTAAGCAAGATAATCGAGTTATTTGATTAAATATACGTGATAGATAATTTCATTTATATATGTATATAAGGTATTTAGGATTATAATCCATAGAGGTCATACAAATTAGATCGTCTAAGAACTAAGTAAATTGCATTGTAAACATTAACATGATTTCAGAAGTAATCAATAAATTATAATGTGTTTTGTATATTCGGTTGCATCACCACTTATTTAATCTATTCAATAGCTGCTTGAGAATTTATTTTTCAATGCCACTATTTATATAATAAAGCGTTGGAACAAAATTGAAATTTGAAAATACATAAACATTGGTATCAAACGATATCTACAAAAGAAAATTTAAACAAGATATAATAATTTGTATGAATCAAAATGAAGTTGTCAGTATATTAATTACTTCGGCTTTCTCATAATCGTCTTCCAAGAAGTTCTTTTAAGATAGCTATAGTGCAAGTATTGCAAAATGGATGCATTAATTGAGAAGGCTAACAGTGGTGGTTTTTTTCATAGTAACACGAAAGTTGAGCATTGGGAGTATCAATGGTACTCCCCAGCTAAAGCTAATGGAGAAGAAAACAATAACGAAACTTCATTTAATAATCTTTTTCCTAACAATATACCAGTTTCAAACGAAGATCAGATAATGGAAGGTGATGAAGTAGAAAAATACCCATTTAAATATAAAAAATGGGCAAAAGTTGAAACTAAAGAAAAGTCGGACAATGAAACTAATAATGAGGAAGAAGGGCTTGATGTTTTGGATTTAGCATTATATGACAGGACCAAGAAATATAGTTCAGGCTCTAAAGGCAAAAGTGTAGATGGTAGCTTAACAGCTGATGATATTAGAGGGGCAGTCGGAGGTAGTGAATCGATTCCAGGTTTATCAAAAGGAGATGCACCAGGAACAGAACCTGTCTCAAATGCTGGTAAAGAAAATATTGAAGAAAGTAATAAAGAAGTTACACAAGATGCCGTGCCTGTTTCCAATGCCAACAAGCTAGAAGAAATAGCGGTAGATACACCTGGCTCAGATGATTCACCTCAAGATGTTGTATCATCTGTCACTGAAACACAAAACGGAATAGAATCATCAGTTGTTGCGACACCATCAGAAGTGGAATCATTTGTTGAGGATACGCCAGCAACAGAAACTCCTGTTTTGGGCGCTGTCATTGAAGAAAATGGTGTAACTACAACAACTACAGTAGATCAAGATGGTGATGTTGATATGGAAAATAGTTTGTAGTACGAAATGAAGAAATTGTAACAAGTATATAATATTAACCAATATAATAAAAAATTAAAGTTCTAATAATAATTAAAGAATATTTTAAAGTTTAGATATACAAGCCACGATATTTCTCACTGGAAAATCTAAATTTATTGAATTAAATTAATAATCTGCACAATTATATAAACCAATATCAACTGCGGATTTTGCATCTTCAATAGAATTACGCTTATTCAATTCACGAACCCTTTCTAACTCATGGATATAGCCGTCCTCAACACCAGTAACATAATTACCTGTAAACACACCATCTTCAAACTTTGTGATTTTATCGGTTTTGCAACAATCTATTAAATCTTCTAAAGATTGATAAATTACTTTATCACATTTAATGGCACCAGCAACTTCTTCATCTGTCTTATTATAAGCAATTAAATTCTTGTTATCAGTCAAATCTATACCATAGATATGATTGTAACGGATTGCAGGAGCAGCAGATGCAAAAAATACTTTTTTGGCACCAGATTCTCTTGCCATATTTACAATTTCTTTGGATGTCGTCCCCCTTACAATAGAATCATCAACAATTAACACATTTTTACCTGCGAACTCAGATTCCATGGGGTTAAGTTTATTTCTCACAGAAGATGTACGTTCTTTAGCATTTGGCATGATGAAAGTTCTTCCAACGTATCTGTTTTTAACAAACCCTTCTCTATAAGGAATATTTAGTTGGTTAGCACATTCCAATGCACATGTTCTTGCTGTGTCTGGAACTGGGATAACAACGTCTATTTTTTCATTTTGCAACTGCCTTTTGATATTCTCTGCTAATTTGATACCCATTTGTAATCTTGTGTGATAAACGGAAATACCATCTAAGACGCTATCTGGTCTAGCAAAATATACATATTCAAATAAATCTGGTCTATACGAATTGATAGGTACAACTTGTTTGAATTCTGGTTTATTTACAGAACAATCCTTTGGAATAATGACAGCCTCGCCAGGTTTGAGATCTCTGATATTTTTATAGTTTTGTGCCTTTAAGACAACACTTTCAGAAGCAAGCATATAATCTGTAGTACCATCTGCATTTGTTCTCTCACCATATAATAAAGGTCTGATACCATTAGGATCTCTAAACCCAAACATTGCAAACCCAGCCAACATGCCAACGCATGCGTAACCACCACGACATAATCTATAAACCCCCTCCAATGCATGAAATACATCATCATTGTTGACTCTGTACTTGTTGTGCTTTTCTAATTCTGCAGCAAAAACATTTAGTAATAACTCCGAATCACTGTCAGTATTTATATGCCTATGAACATCTTCATCAAGATAACGTTTTAATGACACAGTGTTGACTAGATTACCATTGTGTGCTAAACTTATACCATAAGGACTGTTCACATAAAACGGTTGGGCCTCTGAATTGGCAGAAGACCCAGCAGTAGGATAACGTAAATGAGCAATACCCATTGAACCAACTAAGCCAGCTACTCTGTTTGGTGTGAAAACATCTCTTGCCATACCATTTCCTTTACATTGATAAAATCTACCACGAGCTCCACAAGTCGTTATACCAGCAGCATCTTGCCCTCTGTGTTGTAAAAATATACACCCATCAATTAATTCAGGAGCCACAATACTATTTTGGTCAGCTAAGGCAATACCTAATATTCCACACATTTGATCTGATTATAATCTCTTTCACGTACTTGAATATTTCAACGTTTTCCTTATCGAAGATAAATGAATCAATTTAAACTTAACGAATTTTCAGAAATTGAATCACACTTTTTATTTATAAATGATAAACTCTAGATAGTTTAAATTTTGTCTGCTATGTTCGATATGATTTAAAATACCAAATTACATCAAACATAAACAAGCTTAACTTGATTAACCAATATGAATAAAAAAAGTATTATCTAACCAAAAAAAATTTTAACAAGAATTTCAAAGTGCAAGTAAAGCTTAAGAATTGATTAAGGTCCTTGATAAACTAATCACTTCAAATGCAATAAAACATTTAAAAGGTTACGAATTCAATCATATTTAAGTTATATGTGTTGAATAGCTTAATCTTAATACATATTAGATTTCGATGTAAAATAAAAAGTAACCAACAAATTAGTGTCCTTATATATAAAATCACAATTTTCAAAAGTATTTTTTAAAAGTAGTCATCTCCAGCAATAAAATGACCCTCTATGCAATATAGCTTTTATTTTCCTCAATATTAGAACTGATACTAAAACCTATACCAACTCTAACTAGCATTACAATTTTAATGCTAATATTAATATTAATATTAATGATCAAACTCTATTCTGTGAAATTATAATGATGCTTGCTTTAATTAAACTTAACCTTTTTGACTACAAAAGTCATTGCTGTTTCCAAATTTTTCACTTTGGAAAGCTTTCTTTATTTGAAGTGTGAAATAATTTCACTATGGCGTCTCTCGTCCATTTTCATTTATCGTTTTCGAATCTTCAGGCCTCCTCCTGTGCAGTAATCGCACAGGAAAAAAAACGTCATCTCAAGAAATGTTTTACAATCGAGAAGAGTCAAAATTTCACTTTCGAGTTTTCAATATAGTCATCTCTGTTTTTGAATATAATATACTTTTGAAATCTACATTTCTAGTTCAGATTATCTGAGATTCAATATAGCAATACTTAGGTTAGTAATGATCCGAGTATAGATAGAGTTTGTCGTAAAATAGTAGTTGTATTATGCTTTATATGGGTGTTTTGTTTTTAGGTTCAATTTGGAAACAATTCCCATGATTTTGATAGATTACTTATAATATTGATATATATATATATAAATATACGTTAATTTTTTGATTTCATTTATGCTTTCCACTTTTAAAGTCTTGTTCATTTCGATGAAATGTATTTTCTCATGGTTGTGCTACTTAATTTCTCTGACCAATTATCCCCTTCTTGTCCACCTAACACGTTAACTATGCAAATTTCTAATTTTTGAAGTCCTTTTTCGTTTCTTACTTTATTAACAGTTTCAGCACCTTTAGTGGTTTCACGACTGACTATTAATGCTTCGATTTCTGGAACACTGCCTGTAGGCCCACACACGTCTTTTAACGGAGTTATTTCAACATTTAGAGTCGGATTCATTAAATGAAGGAATGCAAGAACATTCTTTGATCTGGTATCGAAACTTTCAAGATATTTAGAATATGATTTATTCACTAGCAGCTCTTTATCAGTTATACCAACGATTAATCTTTTTTCTGTTAGAAAACTAGCAATCGTTAATAGAATTTTATGACCATCATGTAAATGATCAAAGGTACCTCCAAGTGCGCTCACAGAATATTCGTTGCGTCTTTTATCTTTAGAATTATAAATTGCATTTCTTGTAATTTTAGAACCTTCCTCTTCGAATTTTATATATTTTTTACCTCTCAACTGAGTTCTGTAATTGTCATTACTGATGTAAAGCACATCCCATGACAAGGTAGCAATTATTGGTAATGTTTGATAATATAGAATTATATTGATTGGAACTAACGGTAATTCAAACTTCATAAATGCGTCTCTACTTCTTGTGTATAAATTACCTAAAATATCATCCAAGTATATGAATGATTTGAACTCATGAATTATAATAATATCGAGACCATCATTACCTGGATTTTCAATTATTTCTTTAACACACTTATCAAAATATTTATCCAATTTAAGATAATCTAACTTGTCAACTTGAGTAAGAACAATCCCTATTTTTGTCATTATATATTGGCTCAACTATAACTAAAGTTTCAAATATCGCCTTTTTTTGTTGATTTTTAATTCATCTAAAAACACTTTATGTATTCATGAAATGAAAAATTTCAATCACACAAATTGAGATACTATTTATGTATGTTCTTAGAAAAGTATGTTCTTATTCAAGTAATGAGTACCAACACTCATAAGCTATAACAGTATTCCTTTTTATTTGCAATCACAAACTCTTGTTTATTAAATTTCCAATATATCTTGATTTTTCTCAATGTACGCTGAAAGCGATGAGCCTAAGGGTAAAAAATCTTAAAATTTTTAAACCACTATTTTTCAATCAAGAACAGATTCTATAACAAACCTTTTAAAAATGATAGTAACGATGGTGTGAAATTATTTATAATATAGTTGTATTAAATCACATCACTATAAAAAAATCGAAAAGAAACAATCAAAGCGGTGAACAATGGAAGATAACAATATTCAGAAAGAAGAGCTGCAACTGGAAAATTGGCATTTGGCACAATCTCATATTGATGGCGTGTTAGATGGTATCGATTCGAATACAATAGAAGATTCGTTTTTACAACTTATTAGTATTAATATTTCTATATTTGATAAACTTATAGTATCAACCATAATTGAAAGGCAGAAGTCACAAGATAACTCTTTACAATATTCTGCCTTGGTATCAATGATCAATTCAGAATTTCCAGAAGTTGGAGCTTTGATGATAAAAGAAACTTTGGCCAACTTTATAAAAGGATATAATTCATACAATAATGCATGCACATATTATATGGCTTCTTTGCTTTGTCACCTTTTTAATTATGATGTGGTACATGAAATAGTAGTTTTGCAAGTGTTCCACCTTCTATTGGAAGATATTGAAAATGGATCTATTGATGTAATAATATCAATAATGGAAAAAGCAGGGAAAAAATTATCTAACGTTTGTAAAAGTGTAACAGACAAGATTTTCGATAAATTGAGAGATATCTTGCAACAAAATTACAAAACTCAACATTTATCCCCAAGCTCTTTCGCTGCATTGGAAGCACTTTTTGATTTGCGAGCAAGAAACTTTAGAAATAATTCATTTGCCTTAATTGAGCTACCACCTCATAGCAGTAATACACATACATATATGATCGATGTCGATCAGATTGAACCATCGACGACGTTGAAAGACTTTATATTGTTAGACGATTTCGATGAACAAAACGAAACTTATAATAAACTCAGGCAAGAAATTGTCGAAAAATATGAAGCAAATACAAAAGTTATTAATAGTACTGTAGAGATAGAAGATCGTACTGGTACAGAAGATTTAGAATTCAAAAAGAAAATTTATCTCCTGCTTAAAAGTTCGTTGACGGGTGATGAAGCTGCACATAAGATTTTGAAGGAAAGGATTCCTGATGATCAAAAGAGTGAAATTGTTGAAATTATCTTCAAAACTAGCATTCAAGAAACCACATACTCTAAATTTTATGGTGTATTGTACGAAAGATTATTGAATTCCCATAAATCCTGGAAAAATGCATTTATTAGAATATGGGAAACACACTATGAAAATTTAGAAGAGTTTGAACCAAATCAATTACGTATCATCGGGAAATCTTGGGGACATATATTTGCTTCAGATTTTATAGGATTTGAAGCGTTCTCCATTATCCATATGAATGAAGGGGAATCCACACCACCAAAAAGAATTCTTGTTAAATATATATTTCAAGAAATAGTGACAGAAATAGGAATTGAAGAATTGAAAGATAGGTTGAATGAAAAATATGTTTTACCATTTTTGAGTAATATTTTTCCAATGGACGATCCTGAGAATACACGTTATTCAATCAACTTTTTCACTGCTATTGGATTGGGTATATTAACAGAAAGTATGAGAAATCATTTAGATACGATTAAAGAACAGAAACGTAAAGAAAATGAAAAAAAAGAACTTGAGCAAGAAAAAGTTTATCAAGAAATAAGAAAACAAAGAATTGAGGCTGCAATGAAGCTACGTAGAGAAAAAAATCTTCAAAGCCAACAAAATGATAACTCAAATGTCACGTCTGATAAGAAACGTATTTCAAGATACGATGCGAAGTCAAATAAAAAGCATCGAGGTAGGTCCAAAACTCCAACAAGACGTGACAGATCGAAAACACCACCGAGACATTCAAATTGAACAATATATACTGACATTCATAAATTACAATACTTTTCTTATAGATTAAATTTGAATTTTTAAAATATTTTAATACATAATTTCGATTCAACGAAATATAGTTAAAGATTTAATTAGAGAAAAGGGTATCATGAAATTTAAACTAATTTCGTAACTTTTCTAACGAAGAAAAATAATTGTACTTGACAATTAAAAAATTTGAAAAATCTTATTAATGTTTATCAGAATAAGATAAATTACAACCCTTTTTAGGAGTGAAAAAATTTTATAATTGAATAAATTACAAGTTAATGTATCTATTCAGAGTAAATACCAAAGTATTTTTCAATACCATAAGCACCGTCAGCCTTCCAGTAATCGTTGTAAGCATTGTATAAAATAGCGTCATTACCACAAGCAGACTTGATGGAGGCAATGGCAGCTTCTTGGTTAGCCTTGGATGGAACGGCAACACCGTAAGTGCTACCTTGAGATGGCCAACCAGTTTCGGTAATCAAAACACTCTTAGAACCACCACAAGCAGTCCAGACTCTTTGAATTTGTTGTAGAACCCAAGAACCGGCATTGTCAGCAGTAGTATTGTAGTCAAAGAAAGCGTGAGCATTGACAGCCATGTAATCAGATAATGAACATAAACCTGGGTTGTTGATAACAGCAATAAAGGTGTCAACAGAAACGACTGGGCCAGTGTAACCAGCAGCAGTTAGAGCAGCTCTACCGGTGGAAACAAAAGAAGCAACTTGGTCAACAGTGTAAGCACCACTGTTAACTAATTCGTTACCAATAGAAACGGTGTAAACATCGTCCCAAGAACCGTAAGAAGAGATGGCAGAAGCAATGGCTGAGACACCAGCTTCAATTTGGTCCATGAAGTAAATACCTAAGAATAACTTTTGGTTAGAAGCTTTGGCTTTCAAAACGTTTTCAACTTGGTTACAGTCGACACCATATAATCTGATGACAGAGAAATCAGATAATTTAGCTAAGTCAGAAGCAACATCTGAAGCGGACTTACAAGTACCATCAGCATTGTATGGAGAGTAAGTGATACCTTTAGCACCGGCGCTGAATCCAGAGTCGGAAGTAGAAGAAACGGATTTAGCAGCGGCAGAGGTAGCAGCAACAGTGGAAGCAGCAGAGGAAGAAGAAGTGGTGGTGGCAGCGGCGACAGCAGCGGCGGAAGTGGTGGTAGCAGCTACAGGAGCGGCAGCAGTAGTAGTGGCAGCAACATTGACGGCAGCAGCATTCAAAGTTTCACCATTTGGACCAATAGTAACTTGGACAGTGACTTTGTTGTCAACAGTAGTGGTAACAACAGCACGTTTGTTATGTTGATGACCAGCTGGGGCAGCAACGGCAGCGCCGATTAAAGAAGCGGAGGTTAATAAAGTAGAAAAACGCATTGTTTCAGAAAAAAAATTTTAGTGTTTGGAAAAAATTGATAATCAATAAAGTATAAGTGAGCGACTTGTTAAAAAAATTTAATTATATTATTTTTATTTTTTAAAAAATGAATGAATTAAGTAGTTAGATTGAAAAGTTGTGATTAGCACAAAATTTTAATATAATAAATTTTTTTTCTTTAATTTGAAATATGTAATTTTTTCTTTGGTTATTTTAAAATACAAAATCTTTTAAACAAGTAAACATAAGATAAGAATTTCAATAACTAAAAAAATAACTTGAAAGGAAACAGAAAAAAAAATTTATAGAAAAGTGTATATATTTATATATATATATCTATATATATATATATATATTATTCAAAAGAGTATTTAGTTCAAGAGACTATGAAAAAAAATGAAAAACTGTTTATAATAAACATCATGGATTTCACTTTGTATCTGTGTTGTACTGTTCATAAGAAAAATTGTTATTTTATTTGATATTTATTTGTTATAGAGTACTATGTTACAAATAGTATCAGTTGTCCTTCGTCAACCATTTCTTATGGGACTTGAGATATTCTGTTTCAATTTTATTCACTCAAAACAATAGTGCACAACCGTAAACAAACAACAATAGTAATTGGATGGAATATTGCATGAACTACTTCGAAGCTAGTTCGGTGTTTCAAAAGCAATAGTTGTTACTTTAACGTTATGTTGTATGATCATAATTTTTTTTTGCTTTGAACACTTTAGAGAGGTGGTGATAATGTCTACACAAAAAACACTTAAACGGGTAGTTCCTAAAGAGAACTGATGATCCAAAACAAACAGAAAAATATTAACGAAACGAAAATCAGTTGAAACAAATAAAACTTTTTTTCTTTTTTGGTAAATGTATTTTCTGAGCACTAAGGAATTGTTGTAGAACAGTTGTTGGAAGAAAAAAAAACATTTTGATTTGTTGACAACTGCCGTTAGGTACGGTATTTTGTCAAGACTGCTATAAAAAATAAATTGATTTTTTAATCTTCAGTAACATCCTACAACATTTTATAACATTTTATTTTCTTTCACTGTTTATGTACTGAAAAAGTCAGGAGATGGTTCGGTACGAGCAGAACCTTTTTGCACTGAGATATCTTGCACCCAAATTTTATATTTCTTCGAACGAGCACAGAAAAAAAAATTTTGTTTATTTTCTGTGTTGTTTTCTTGTTATCAGTATATTCAAAGTAGAACACTTGTAGCAAGCTTTTGATCCATGTATTGTAAGTTAGTTCGTAGTTTCGACTTGTAGAAAATATTCTTGATCCGTACGTATCTCTTTTTATTGTTTTCTTGTTTGCATCAGGTTAAAACAAACAAATGCAGCAAAGGTGGTAAAATAAAAGTAGTCTGCAATTTGGCGCGATAGTTTATCAATAAAAGCAAGAATCAGAAAGAATCTCAAGCAAAACAAAATATTGATACACCGTCGTTTGGTCCTGTTATTCCTATTATGAACATGGAACGACTCTTTTTAGAAGTTTTAGTTTTTTTTTGTTTTTTTATTGTTGTTGTTTTGCTGAAGAAACAGATACTTGATTGCCGCAGATTTTTCTTCTAGACGATCATTATTCTGTTCTTCAGATTTCCCATTGTGGATAGTTCCGATCAGAAATAAAGAGGAGAAAAACAAAAAAAGAAACGAAAAGGAAAAGCCTGCAATTGACAAATTAAAGAAGTTCTTCAATTTCAACACCTTGTCACGCAATATTATTATTGTATTGTATTGTATATAACTTCAGATGAATGATCAATAGAGTTTAATGTTCACGTTATACAGCGTCAACTTCGAATAAAGCCATACTAATCAAAATTTTCCCTCCCATCCTATATAGTATTGGGTGGTTTTCGATATGCACAATACATTATTCACCGTCTTATACTAGGAACGTATATTATATTCATTAATTATTAAACACGTGTAATTAAACTAATGTTTTTTTCTTTTGTGTATTTACAAATGTCCTGAAGCGATTTTTGTTTTTCAATTTTCAAATCGTGACTTCGTTTCCTTTAGATTATTTTGAAAAAAACGCACAATAAGTTTATTTACAATATTATCACCCTTATGTTGGACAAAATAAACATGTGTATTTTTGAGTATTTATTTTTTGTGTCAACACGTATACGTTTCTTAAGAGAGCAAAAAAAGACATGGGTCTTTCCTAATTAGGAAAGAGACACAAAAATTCTTTTAAATTTCTTTTATTTTAGTTTTCCAACTTTTCGCGTATTTGTTTACATTTTATTCATTTTTTATTGTACTTAACATGATTTCCTGCCTGGGATATTAGTCTTCTTTGGTTTTCTATTTTGTTTCTTGGATTATGAGATATGTGAAGAATTTTAAAAATCTTGATGATATCCCTTGATAATTATAATATCTAAATTCCATTCATCCCTTAATTTGTTGTGAAAGTAGTCAAAAAACAAAAAAACATCCAATTTTTCAGCTTGAGTCTGTCACTTCGATTTATTTTTGTGTCACAAAATCAAACAAGTTTTTTTGATTAGCCGCCAAATGAAAACAAAAACAAAAAACAAAATAAATTTGCGACATTGCCTCTAATTATTAGGAAACTTTTGATTGATATTATTATGCCAGAACTAAAATTCTAGACACTCAAAATTCTTTCATATGTTGAATGGCATATATAAACTCTAAGTTAAAAGAGTGTTTTAATTATATTGTTATGTTTTAAGTTTTGTTACTGTTCTTGTTTTCCTTTTTTGATAAGTTTTCTTGAATAATGAAGTACTAAGATACAAATCGAAATACATCAATCATGTATGACCGAGCTAATTTGCAGATTGGTTCTGGAGTCTCATCTATAGATGTTGAATATCCGGCTTGGTGTCAAAATGAAGAGGTGCCAGTAACCAAAAATGAAATAAAGGATATATTTAACGAATTACAGAAAAAATTTGGGTTTCAAAAATCTTCTGCAGAAAATATGTTTCATCATTTGTTAGCTCAGTTAGATTCAAGAGCAAGTAGAACCACTCCATATAATGCATTGATTTCTTTACATGTATCATATATTGGTGGAGAAAATTCAAATTTTAAAAAATGGTATTTTGCTGCTCAATTAGATCTTGACGAAGAAATTGGATTTCAAAATATGAAATTGAAAGGTAGCTCTTTACAAAGAAATAAAAAAATTGCTAAAAAAAATGGTATTTCCATTAAAACACAAATTAAAGAATGGAAATTGAAAGAACAAGAATTTATTAAAAATCATCAATTTTTCACACTGACAACTGAACAACTAAAAAATAATAAAAATTTTAAAACAGAAGATTACAAATGGAAACTAAAAATGAAATCATTGACACCAACTCAAATGGTAAGACAGATCGCTTTATATCTTTTATGTTGGGGAGAAGCAAACCAAGTTCGATTTGCCCCTGAATGTCTATGCTTTATTTTCAAATGTGCTTTGGACTATGATCAAGTTGAAAATCAATTCCAATCAAGTAATGAGGAGTTGGATGAATATTTTTACTTAAATAATATCATAACACCAATTTACACATTTTTAAAAACACAATTATATAAAAAGAGTTTAAATGGTACATGGAAAAGAAGAGAACAAGATCATAAAGATATCATAGGATATGACGATATTAATCAATTATTTTGGTATCCAGAAGGTATTGAAAGAATTATTCTGAAAAACTCGGATAGATTGGTTGATAAATCATTGCATAACAGATATTTGTTATTGAAAGATGTTGATTGGAATAAAGTTTTCTATAAAACATATAGAGAATCGAGAAGTTGGCTTCATTGTTTTACAAATTTTAATCGATTTCTTATCATTCACTTTTCAACTTTTTGGTATTTTACTTCATTCAATTCGCCTTCATTTTACACTAAAGACTACAGTCAACTTTTAAACAATCAACCAACTCCACAATCAAGATTATCTGTGATTGCATTAGGAGGCGCAATAGCTTGCTTAACTCAAATAGTTGCCACAGTATGTGAATGGACGTTTGTTCCTAGAGAATGGCCTGGTGCTCAACACCTTACGTTACGATTTCTTGGACTTCTATTTTGTTTAATCGTTAATGTGGCTCCTTCTGTATATATTTTTGGTTTTTTTGAGTTGGATGTCCATTCCAAGAGCGCTTTTATTATTTCCATCATTCAATTAATAATTAGTTTCATAACAACAGCATTTTTTAGTGTTCGTCCTTTAGGCGGTTTATTCGGATCATATCTGAAAAGCGGAAAAGGTAGAAGGCTTTATACTTCGTCACAAACTTTTACAGCTTCATTTGTAAAACTATCTGGCAGGAGCAAATGGTTTTCTTATGGTTTGTGGTTCTTTGTTTTTTTATTCAAATTCATTGAATCCTATTTCTTTTTGACTTTGTCATTAAGAGATCCCATAAGAGTACTTTATATAATGGATATGTCAAGGTGTCATGGGGACGCTCTTTTGGGAACCTTTTTGTGTAGATATCAATCAAGAATTACTTTGGGGTTGATGATTTTAACTGATTTGGGTCTTTTTTTCCTTGATACATACCTATGGTACATTATATGCAACTGCATCTTTTCTATAATATTATCATTTTCATTGGGAACTTCAATTTTAACGCCATGGAAGAATATATATTCTCGTTTGCCTAAAAGAATTTATTCTAAGTTGTTGGCAACTTCAGAAGTTAATTCTAAACAAAAACCAAAGTTGTTGATTTCACAGATATGGAACTCTATCATTATCTCAATGTATAGGGAGCATTTGATTTCAATTGAGCATGTTCAAAGACTACTTTATCAACAAATGGATGGTCCGATCTTGGACAAGCGAGTCTTAAGATCACCAACATTTTTTGTGGCACAAGATGATTCAACGTTCAAATCAATGGAATTTTTTTTCAGTGATTCAGAAGCACAAAGAAGAATTTCTTTTTTTGCACAGTCATTATCAACACCTATCTCTGAACCTCTGCCAATTGAATGTATGCCAACATTTACTGTGTTAGTTCCGCATTATTCAGAAACTATTTTATTGTCTCTTCAAGAGCTTATAAGAGAAGAATCTTCAAAGACAAAAATATCCATTTTGGAATATTTAAAACATTTACATAATGACGAATGGGAATGTTTCATCAAAGACACAAAATTGTTAAAAATGGAAAAAGACGTTATTAAGGTTAATCAAAAGGATGAAGATGACAGTATAAAAGATTTTGGAATTGAAGGTGAAAATTATAATTTTTATTTTGATAAATTGATTGAAAAAAAAATTAGTGATCTTCCATTTGATTTGTTTGGTTTTTCCTCCTCTGAATTATTTTATACCTTACGAACAAGAATATGGGCATCTCTAAGATCTCAAACTTTATACAGGACAATATCAGGGTTCATGAATTATAACAAGGCCATCAAGCTTCTTTATAAAGTTGAAAATCCATCCTTACTACATATATATTCCGAAAATCAAGAGTCGTTAGAAGTTGAACTAGATCAAATGGCATCACGGAAATTTAGAATGGTAATAGCAATGCAAAGATATACAAAATTCAATGAAAATGAAAAAGAAAACACAGAAATCCTTCTAAACGCATTTCCAAGTATATATATCTCCTATTTAGAAGAAATCATAAATGAAGACACAGAAGAGGTTGAATATTTTTCATGTTTGACTAGTGGGTATTCACAAAAAAACTCCGAAACAGGACTGCGAAATCCAATTTTCCGAATCAAACTTTCTGGAAATCCAATTTTGGGTGACGGAAAATCTGATAACCAGAATCACTCTATTATATTTTATAGAGGTGAATATATCGAAGTGGTAGATGCAAACCAAGATAATTATTTAGAAGAATGTTTGAAAATTAGATCAATATTAAGCGAATTTGAAGAATTGGATTTAGAGACGTCAATGCCATATATTCCTGGTATAGAACATGAACCAGATGCAGCTCCTGTAGCCATCGTTGGTGCCAGGGAATACATTTTTTCCGAAAATATAGGTGTTTTGGGTGATATAGCAGCTGGTAAAGAGCAAACATTTGGTACATTATTTGCAAGAACTTTGGCTGAAATTGGTGGTAAGCTTCATTATGGTCATCCAGATTTTATTAATGCTATTTATATGACTACTAGAGGTGGACTTTCTAAAGCACAAAAAGGTCTTCATTTGAATGAAGATATCTATTCTGGTATGAATGCATTATGTCGCGGTGGCAGAATAAAACATAGTGATTACTACCAGTGTGGAAAGGGAAGAGATTTAGGTTTTGGTTCTATTCTAAATTTCACAACGAAGATTGGAGCTGGAATGGGTGAACAATTTTTGTCACGGGAATATTATTATCTAGGAACCCAATTACCAATTGATAGGTTTTTATCCTTTTTTTATGCACATCCTGGCTTCCATTTGAATAATCTATTTATTTCGATATCTGTACAATTGTTCTTTCTCCTACTAATAAATCTAGGAGCATTGAATAATGAAATTATTATTTGCAGATACAATAAAGATGCTCCAATAACGGATTTGGAAAAACCTATTGGCTGTTATAATCTCCAACCAGCATTGAATTGGGTGTCAATTTTTGTTCTTTCCATTTTTATTGTTTTCTTTATTGCATTTGCTCCATTATTGGTATTGGAATTACTAGAAAAAGGAATATGGAAAACTATATCGAGATTTCTTCATCATCTTTTTTCTTTGGCTCCATTGTTTGAAGTTTTTGTTTGTCAAGTTTATTCAAATGCGTTAACGACAAATATTACATTTGGCGGGGCAAAATACATATCCACTGGTCGATCTTTTGCTATAACAAGAAATAGTTTTGCAACTTTATATTCAAGGTTCGTCGGCGTCTCTATATACTCAGGATTCCAAGTTTTCACTATGTTATTATTCGGTTGTTTGACTATGTGGCAACCTGCTCTATTATGGTTTTGGATAACGGTTATTTCAATGTGTTTTGCTCCTTTCATTTTTAATCCACACCAGTTTTCCTTTTCAGAATTCTTCCTTGACTATAAAAATTACATTCATTGGTTATCGTCTGGTAATATAAAATACAAAGAAGAGTCATGGGCAACATTCGTTAAACAAGCAAGGGTAAAGTATACAGGTTATAAGCAAAAAATAATTAAAGATGAATCTGAAAATAACCAGCCAGAAATCAAAAAATCAAGGTTGAAAGACATATACTTATTGGAAATTTTTATTCCACTTTTTGTATTAAGCATTAATTTTACGGCATATACTTTCATGAATTCCCAAAATGGTGTGAGTGATGTTGACCCAACCAACGCTATAATTAGATTGTGCATAGTAACATTCCTTCCCATATTGCTAAATGCTGTTATTTTGATGGTATTATTTTTTGTCTCATTGGTAATCATTTCACTTGCGTCATTAGTATGTTCTAAGATTGGAAATACTATAGCGTTCATCTCACATGGTTTGTCGGTTATGTTCTATTTGATAACTTTTGAAGTTATATGCGTCTCGGAAGGCTTCAATATTAGTAGAAGTATAATTCTTCTTTTAACTTCTATAAATTTAACCATGCTCCTCTTCAAAATTATCACAATATTTATTTTGTCCAGAGAGTACAAAAACAACAAATCAAGCATTGCTTGGTGGAGCGGTAAGTGGTATGGAACAGGAATTGGATGGTGGATATTTTTTCAACCCACTAGGGAATTTCTTGTAAAAATTATGGAATCATCATATTTCGCAGCTGATTTTTACTTGGGTCACCTGTTGCTGTATCTGCAGACTCCGATATTATTTATCCCTTTTATCGATTATTGGCATTCAATGATTTTGTTTTGGTTGACACCAGGATATTTGATATCAAATAAGTTTTTCATGAATATGAAGGAAGCTAAAATTAGAAAAGCTATAATTAGAAAGTACTTTTTTCTATTTTTTTTAATATTCAGCATATTGTTAGTAGCGCTATTGGCACCTGTTCTAGTTACTCGTGTACTTCCTGATCAGGTGAGAGCATTTTCTAATATTGACTTACCTATCAAAGGTTTGATACAACCTAATTTCCAAAATAACAATGATACTGGTGAGAATGCTCCCTCAACAATTCCCACAACCGCATCATTGATGCCAACATTTAAAACGGTCGCATGAGTTTGATTTTCAAAACTTTTGTTTCAATCAATTCTATTACATCTTCAGAGATATGTAAATTAATACCTAAATAGCTTTTGCACATTTTGATAAATTTTATACTGATATTCACAAGAACAATAATTTTGTTTACCTGTAAAATTAACTTCCAAATATTTTTGATATTCTTAGGATATATTATACATCTCTATGACTATAGTAAACATGATGATCCATGATCAATGAAATGTTACTTACTGAGAAACACTTCTCGTTACTATAACTATGTTGCTACAAACTATGCGATAACTTTACTTTGATTTATTTGAATTCGCGAAGTAATTAAACAATGGATTTTTACTTATTTTTGCAAAGATGATGATATTACTGAATTTTATTGAATGTTGAATAAGAATAAACATTCTTTAGTGAACAAATAAAAGAAGTACTTAGAAGAAATACAAATATGACAGAAGGATTCAAATTTAAAGTAAAATAAAGACAAGCAAGGTTAATTATATGAATACAGGTGATGTGTTTAAAATAACCTCGAAAATTAATTTCTTATTATTATATCTATCGGTATTGTGAGAAGACACAGGACTTGTATTTTACTATCGAATTTTCTACAAAAAATCGAAAGCCATGCTATTTACAATTTTATTTGACGATATTAATTAACTTTTTTCAGCAACAAATCAGCTCACGAAAGTGGCAATATGCAGCTTCATAACAAATGTTATAATCTAGAAAAAAATGTACGGCTCAAAACATCATAAAACATAGACAAACTATCTTTTACACACGTAAATAACGGTTGTGTCTAGAAAAGTTGCCAAGCTATTTTTTATATGTAAATACCAATTATAGAAAAAATTTCAAATGGAGACATGCGTTTCTGGAGTACAAACAGTTATTGAGTTTCCTTCTATTTATTTAAAAATTTTCTACATCACTGACGAAAAAAATTGCAGTTTTGTACACCTCACTCCATTCACTTTTCGATTACTCTATTCAGAACAATGACTATATCTGAGTTGATAAGTTTCAAACTACTAATCAAATATAATGTTATAAGATGTGCTGCCTCAGTTTTCAGGTTTATATTACAAGTACTTATTTTACGATGGTTAACATATCTCTTCCACAGGAAAAGCAATGAAAAAAAAAAAAAAACACTAACCGTGTCGATCAAATTATCATTATATATGAACGTGTGTGCAGATATCAAGATAAATTTATAAAGAACTACTGTCAACAAAATAGCATTCAACTCTTTAGGTGTGATGGAAATGATTCATCTTATAGCATATATCTTGGATTAAGTTAGATCAAAGCTTATTGCCGACACAAAAATATTTTTTATTCAATGAAATGATGATCTTATGTTTCCATATTAGGAAACATAATTTTTTAAATTGTGAAACTCCCGAGAAAAATTATAGCCCTTTTGGGAAGTGAGGGTATTTAACTTATTTTCAGTCTACAAAGAAACCAGAGTACAAAAAGAAACTACATAATCACAAATCGTTTCTTTTTTATATGATACCAAAAAATAATTTTCAGAAAAAATAAATGTGTTGTTTTTCCTATTTCGGTAATGTATAAATAAACATAAGCCACTTTGAAAGATTTTTTGTTTGTTTTTCATGCTTTAAGACATTGCTTTTTTTGGCCATATTTGAAGAATCGTGTATGGTGTGCGAAATTTGTCAGCGTTTCTGTTGGATTCAGCTGCCAAAAAAAAAGAAACAAGAATAAAGCAGCATGGGAGTATTTCTTCGCTCCCACGTAAATGTTAAATCTTGATCGAGATCCCTTCGGTGAAAGTTATTACTGTTAATTATAGTTACTTTTTTTTTTTGGCGCTTCAATCTTCCAGCTATATGGAATTTCGTAAGTAAAAAATTTCATGTTGAAAAATTTTATGCTGATAAATCAACTTAATTTTCAATCCATAACTCTTTAAAACACCAAATTGAAGGTGAAATAACAGCAGTCCAATACTCACAGTTTCTTTTGTTGTTACTTTTTGTTTTTTGGTATCTCAAATTATTTTCAAAGTTTCATAAAAGGTTCTCAACTAATGATCAATTTTATATATAAATATAATTGAAAAAAATATTTGATTTCAGTTTTCCTGTTCTCAAATAATTCGTAAATATATATATACATATGCTAATTGATTTTTCTTTCTATTTCATTCATTCCTCTTGTTTATTTAATATTGTTTATTTCTCTTTATTTAGATTTTACTTTTGATTGGTTTTGCGTTCTTTTTTTCTGAAAAGAGTACTAGAAAAACCCAAACACTAACTTTTTTAAATAATGCTATTTAAAAAGTTTGCTTCTGTCGCTTTGGCTTCTTTATTAGCCACTTTAACAACTGCTGATGACTTACCAGCTATTGAAGTTGTTGGTAATAAATTCTTCTTCTCCAACAATGGTTCCCAATTTTACATGAGAGGTGTTGCTTATCAACAAGATACTGCCAATGCTACAGATGGTTCTTCCATTGTCGATCCATTAGCTGATTACGAAACTTGTTCCAGAGATATTCCATACTTACAAGCTATCGACACTAATGTCATTAGAGTTTACGCTGTTAACGTTTCTTTAGATCATTCTCAATGTATGCAAGCTTTGAATGATGCTGGTATTTATGTTATTGCTGATTTATCCTCTCCAGACGAATCTATCAACAGAGATGATCCAAGCTGGACCGTTGACTTATTTGACAGATACAAGTCTGCTGTTGATGTTTTTGCTAACTACACTAATGTTTTGGGTTTCTTTGCCGGTAATGAAGTCACTAACAACAGCACCAACACTGCTGCTTCTGCTTTCGTTAAGGCCGCCATCAGAGATACCAAACAATATATCTCTGATCAAGGTTACAGATCTATTCCAGTTGGTTACTCCTCCAACGATGATGCTAAGACTAGAGTTTCAATTGCTGACTACTTTGTTTGTGGTGACGATGATGTCAGAGCTGATTTCTATGGTATCAACATGTATGAATGGTGTGGTGACTCTAATTACGAAAAATCCGGTTACGCTGACAGAACTAAAGACTTCTCTAATATTACTGTTCCAGTTTTCTTCTCTGAATACGGTTGTAACGAAGTTACACCAAGAAAGTTCACTGAAGTTCAAGCTTTATACGGTTCTAACATGACTAGTGTTTGGTCTGGTGGTATTGTTTACTTATACTTTGAAGAAACTAACAACTATGGTTTAGTTTCTATTGAAAGTAATGGTGATGTCAGCACTCTAAAGGATTACTCTTACTACTCTAATGAAATTCACAGCATTGACCCAACTATCGTAAACTCTTCAACATACACTCCTACTGCTACAAGTTTATCATGTCCAGCTACAAACGTAAACTGGCACGCTAATACTTCTTTACCACCTTCTCCAAATGCTGATTTATGTTCTTGTATGAACGCTGCTAACTCATGTGTTGTTGATGACAGTGTTGATGAAGAAGACTATGAAGCTTTATTCTCTTACATTTGTGGTATAATTGACTGTTCTGGTATCACTGCAAACGGTACTTCTGGTGAATACGGTGCTTACTCTTTCTGTAACGCCAAGGAACAATTAAACTTTGTTCTAAATTTCTACTATGAATCTAACGGCTCTAAATCTTCTGCTTGTAGCTTCGATGGTTCAGCTAGTTTAACCAGTGCCACCACTCAATCTGGTTGTTCATCCGCTTTATCTGCTGTTGGTACCGTTGGTGCTAACATTTTTACTGGTGATGTTACTTACTCATCTGGCGGTAGCGCTGGTTCTGCTACAAGTTCCAAGTCTGGTTCGTCAAGCAAATCTAGCTCCAAGTCTGGTTCTTCCAGCGATAAATCTAGCTCCAAATCTAGTTCCTCCTCTACCTCCAAATCTAGCTCCAGCTCTTCAAAATCTGCTGCTGCATCATCATTCAAGGTTAACTTTGCTCAAGTTATCCTATCCTCTATTGCCACTATTGCCGTTGCTGCTGGTTTCGGTTTAGTCATGGCATAATAATAAGTTACAAATTTAGCTCTTTGCTCAAAAGAGAATTTTATATAAATTGTAATGTGAACAATTAGGTATATAGAAAATCGATTATTAATGAAGAATTTTACATATATGTATTTATTGATATTTCTTAAAATACGATTAAAGTTATTTTTGATATTTTTTTATTTTTCCATTCTATTTAAGTCATGCATATTAGCATTTGCACAATTTTCTACAAAAGTTTGAAAATGTATTAGAACTATTAACTATATAAAAATTATGCTCATTTGGTATCTATGATTAAAACATTTTTAGTCGTTGGTAACCATAAATATTTCATTCAATGCTTTGGCATCCATTGTGGCTGCTCTTTTCTGTTTAATCCATTTAGAACGAACGGATAATCTGGTCGAAACGGTCTTTGGAATATTTGAAGCTGTATCACTTATCTCAATTGATCTTGATCTTTCTTTTTCAGTCTTGTGTTTCTCCTTTCTTTCTTTCTTCTCTTTCTTCTCTTTCTTCTCTTTTTTCTCTTTCTTATCCTTCTTATTCTTCTTATCCTTCTTTTCCTTCTTATCCTCCTTATCCTCCTTATCCTTCTTATCCTTCTTATCCTTCTTGTTCTTCTTGTTTTTCTTGTCCTTCTTATTCTTCTTATCCTTGTTTTCTTTCTTATCCTTTTTATGTCTCTTTACATCATCATCATGATCATAATCTTCTGAGTCACTATCAGAACCTCTTGATCTCTTTTTGTCATTGGAATAACTTCTCAATTCCTTGGTTTCGGGATCCCAAGTACTTGCTAACACAGCACCTTGTACAAAATGTATGCCCCATTTACCATTTAGGATCTTATCCTTCCGTTGCTTTTCTAACTCATTTGTTATCTCTTCTTCTTTACCATTCAATCTACCTAAGATTCTTTGGAAAACATCTAGACCTGCGCATTCTCCGTTATCAAACTCATCCTTTCTTTCAGTTCTCTTTATTTTTGCACCTAAACCAAGATTGTCATCTTTGATATGTACTTTGATATGACTTGTATGAGATACATTTGGAGACATACCCAAACCCATGCCTGTTTTCCAACCGAATTTCTCCAATTGCTTGAAACCAAATCTTGAAGTATTATTACTCCATGCTGTGTTTCTTGGATCTAATCCAAATTTTTGCTTATTTTTTGTAGCAGCTAAACCCATTTTTAGCGATAATAACGATATTGACAGCAGTAAGATATCAACAGCCCAGTCTTGTTTGCTAATTGATTGGGTCTAAAAAAAAATAAGAGGTCTTACAGAGAAAAAACAAATAGTTCAAGCAGACATAATAATTCATTTGAAACCTCGCAATTTGAACTATAACAGATCTAAACTTACTTATGAAACTAAATCATCTTATCTACATCCCACCTCATCTCATCTCATCGCTATCTTGATAAAAGTTATTATGTTTGAAATTTCATTAAAGCATAAAAAAAAATTTTGACTGTTGCCCGGACACTAATTATTCAAAACAGATCAACCAAACTTTAATTAATATCACGTGATACTTCAAAGTTTTGCCGGAGTCTCTATGGCGAGAGCTTCCACAATCTATCTCATTGCACAATACAAAAGTTACTCAGATCAAGAAAAGATACACCAGGTTTAATATCCGGACACATTTAGGCTTTTGTCACCACCATGCGGAACTAAGATAAGTGTTACATTTAATGTCCAATCAATCAAATCGATATATCAGACCAAAGGTTTCGACCAAAAGAGAAATCAGAATTGTTATCTGTTAGAAATTTGCCAATCTCACCAAGTTCTGAGTGTTTCGAATTTGTAATCGATAACTTATCATGGATCGATTGATAGCATTATACGCTGCGACTCACAATGGCAACAGTAAAAACGATTCGTATCCACAATTACCATAAAACATCTGGAAAACTACATTAAGATAACCTGAATCGTCTGATCTGTATCAGACTTCAGTTAGGTTTGAAAAGCATTTGCTAATCCAGCCGAGCGATCGGCGTTCCACGGAAAACTGGGATAATTGAAAAAAAAAGCAGTACACGGAACGGAAACGAGCTTCAATGTGAAAAAAAATGAAAGTCAAAGAGCTTCGGCCGAAACGCCGTACATAACGTTGGTAATCCCTATTCCAAGCAAGAATACACGCTACAGCCGAAGCCCGTGAACTTTTCATCGGTGGGAAAAACACTTCAGCTGGGCATGTTGCTTGCCCAGCCTGTTCTGAGTGCTACCAAAAAAAAATGCGCTGACCCTCTCCTCCGGTACCACCGCAATATAAGCATCAACAAGGCGTGTACAACGTCGTGCAAATGTTTGTCCCCCGAGTTTTAGCTGCTGGCACAAAAGAGAACACTACGAGGACACACAGATAAGAAGTGCGCCGTTTTGAGGGGATGCCCAGCGTTTGTTGGGCACCCTTATCCTCTCCTATAATTCCACACCACAACATCTTGTGCAGTCAAACACAATGTAATTTCGAAAATGCTTTGGCAGTCCTACGCGTCTTAGGACTCGCAATTGCCCACTCTAACGTTGCCCAAGTGAACGCCGTCTACAAAATATTGTGCACATTTTGCATTTCACTTTTTTTTTCTTTCTTATCTGTATTTGATGTAGCAACGCTAGGCATTCTTCCGTGGAACAGCAGAGTTTGAAATAAAAAGCAATTTTTGTCATGCTCAAGAACTGCGTTTTTGAGCAGCACGAAACTTAAAATGAACTTTCTAGAACGTTTTTTGCACATTCTTTTCAACACTCAGCAAGTGATCTCATCAGTTTGATTATTTTTTTTTCAGTTCGAGGTTACAACGAATGCTACCCAAACAAGAAAGAAAAATTGCAGAAATTTTCACTCGAAATTGATAAAGGCTTACTCGAGGAAAAGATCGTCTAACGCTAAGGCCAGAATACACAGACAGGACCTTGGAATTGATAATAGTCGATGAGCATTCGAGATACTCCGGCTTCCGAAATTTCATGATTGTGAAGGCAGCTGTGGTGGGGTTTTTGCCAAAATGTGGATATAAACCAAGTTGTTTTGCTCGATTTCGGTAATTGCTGAAAAATGTTGATATATAATGACTAGTCTAATTTGAAATAATTCCATTACCATCCTTTTTTCTTACCCTTGTTATCTATCTCATTGCATATGCACAGACCCCAGTAGAGATATATTTGAATATAAATATACGTATATATAAATACATATATTATTAGGTAAGGAGTGAGAGCATCGTTGTTCAAAAGCATTAGTCATTTTGTTTTCACACTTTAACATACACGTATATTTATAGTTATATCTGTAAAAATTTTACTCATCATACAGAATGAGGAAAAAAGATCCAGGTAAACCAGGCACTGGCTTTGATTCTACTTCTAGTGGTTCTGGTGATATAAAAGATATTGATTCTGAAAAAAACATAACACACAACGTTGTAATTCCTACCGGTACATATGATTCAAACTATGATACTGCCTCATCGCATGCTTCAAGAACAAGCTATGAGTACTCACCTTCTGGTGATTATATTGTTGATAAGAATAAACCTAAGACTTTTTTGAATGAAGAGGATTTAGAAAAGGTTACTGATTCAGAAGTCTTTCCTCAGAAACGTCTGTTTTCTTTTATGTATTCGAAAAAAATTCCTGAGGTGCCAGGTAGTGATGATGAAAGAAGGACGTTTCCTTTATTAAAAGCAAATATAATATCAAAAATTTTAATTTGGTGGGTCGTGTCAATCGTTAAAGTCGGTTATAAAAGAACTATTCAACCTAATGATCTTTTCAAAATGGACAAAAGATTGTCAATCAACACAACATATTCTAGATTCGAAAAAAATTTGAACTCTTACATTGAAAAACACAGAAATATTTATAGAAAAGAACATCCTGAGGCTACTGAAGAAGAAGTTTACAAGCTCACAAAACTACCAAGATTTACAGTTGCAAAAGCTTTAATGATAACATTTAAGATCGAGTACTTTATTTCCATCGTTCTTGCAGTATTATCAAATTGTGCTTCCGGTTTTCTACCATTGCTTACCAAAAGATTGATTAGATTTGTTGGTGAAAAGGCTTTATTTCCAGATTTGAAAGTTAATGCCGGTATTGGGTATGCTATTGGATCTTGTGCAATGATGGTTTGTAATGGTATTCTTTTTAACCAATTTTTCTTAAGTTCGCAATTAACCGGTTCCCAAGTAAAGGCTCTATTAACTAAGGCTATTTTAAATAAGATGTTCAAAGCTGATGGTTACACAAGACATAAGTTTCCGAATGGAGATATCACATCTTATGTGACTACAGATTTGGCTAGAGTTGAATTCGCGTTGTCATTTCAACCTTTCATTGCCGGTTTTCCAGCTTCTTTGGCTATCTGTATCACCTTGCTAATTATCAATTTAGGTCCAATTGCTCTAGTTGGTGTTGGTGTTTTTTTTGCTGTATTCTTCGTGTCATTCTTTGTTTTTAAGATTATTTTGAATTTGAGGGTTGTTTCTTTGAAGTTCACTGATCAAAGAGTTACAGCAATGAGAGAAATTTTGAATAACATGAAGATGGTGAAATTTTATTCCTGGGAAGATGCTTATGAAAAAAATATTTCTGAAATTAGAACCTCTGAAATCAAATATGTCAAAAGACTACAATATTGGAGAAATGGTATCGTTGCTTTGTCTTTTTCGTTAACAAGTATTGCCTCATTGGTTACTTTCTTGTGTATGTATAAGGTTAATCATGAAGGTAGAACGCCGGCTAATGTTTTCTCATCCTTGTCATTATTTCAAGTTTTAAGTTTACAAATGTTTTTCTTCCCTATTGCTGTTAGTACTTCGATTGATATGTTTTTAGGTTTAGACCGTATTCAAAACTTATTACAATCTTCTGAAATTTATGATAAATTTTATGCAAATGAAATGAAAGCTTTACCTCCATTAGATGATTCTGTTGCCATTAAGTTAGACAATGCTTCATTTGTTTGGCCAAATTATGAAAAAATGGACAAAGATGAAGAAAAAGAAAACCTTTTAGAAACTAAGAAAGGTATTAAGACAAAAGGTAGTAATGAAGATACATTTGAAGGTGATAAGAAAGAGGATATACTTAGCGTAGATCTAGAGAAAACTGCTTTCCAAGGTTTCACTGATTTGAATTTTGAAATTAAAAAGGGTGAATTTGTAATGATTACGGGTCCTATTGGTACTGGTAAAACTTCCTTATTGAACTCCTTAGCTGGTTTTATGGAAAAGAAGAAAGGTACCATTCAAGTAAATGGTGATTTATTAATGGGTGGTTATCCTTGGATCCAAAATGCTACAGTTCGTGATAATATTTTATTTGGTTCTCCTTACGATGCTGAAAAATACAAGCAAGTGTTACACGCTTGCTCTCTAGACTCAGATATGGCTATATTACCGGCTGGTGACAAAACTGAAATTGGTGAGCGTGGTATTACTTTATCAGGTGGTCAAAAGGCTCGTATCAACTTGGCTAGATGTGTTTATAAAAACAAAGATATATACTTATTCGACGATGTTTTAAGTGCCGTCGATTCTCGTGTTGGTAAGCACATTATGGATGAGTGTTTAACAAAATTGATTGGGAACAAGACCAGAATTTTGGCAACACATCAACTTTCCTTGATTGATAAAGCTTCGCGTGTTATTGTATTAGGAAATGACGGTTCAGTTGAAATTGGTGAAGTCGAATATATGGTAGAAAATAACAAAACTTTGAAAATGCTATTAGAAAACACTGGTAAAGCTGGTGAAGAAGAAGATGAACTAGAACTAGAAGAAGATAAAGCTGCATTAAAAGAAAAGGAGGAAAAGGAAATCAATGAGTTAAAAAAATCATTTACTGAAACTGAAAAAGATCAATCAAACGGACGTACCATCGAAAAAGAAGATAGAGCAGTTAACAGTATTAAATTTGAAATTTATAATCAATATATCAAATCGGGTGTTACCAAATATGGTTATATTCTACTACCTCTTTATGTCATTTTCGTCGTTGCAACCACGTTCTGTTCACTCTTTTCCTCTGTTTGGTTATCTTACTGGACAGAAATGAAATTTGAAAATAGATCCGAAAGCTTTTACATGGGTTTATACTCTTTCTTTGTGTTTGGTAGTTATATTTTTATGACATCTCAGTTCACAATATTATGTTATATCGGTATTACTGCATCTAAAAATCTAAACATAAAAGCTTTAAAAAGGATTATTCACACTCCAATGTCATTTATGGACACGACTCCAATCGGTCGTATTTTGAATAGATTTACAAAAGATACAGATAGTTTGGATAATGAACTTATTGAAAATGTTCGTTTGACTGTTGCGCAACTTGCAAATATCATTGGTGTTTGTGTGATGTGTATCGTTTACTTGCCATGGTTTGCTATCGCAGTACCATTTTTGGTTTTTATTTTTGTTTTTATTCAAAACCATTACCAAAGTGCCGGTAGAGAAATAAAACGTTTAGAAGCTATTCAAAGATCATTCGTCTACAATAACTTTAATGAAATTTTAGGTGGTATGGATACAATAAGATTTTATCAAAATGAAGATAGATATATTGCTAAATCAGATTACCTGATCGATAAGATGAACGAAGCTGGTTATTTATCTATATGTGTACAGAGGTGGGTGGCTATTTTAGTTGATATGATTGCTGTGGCTTTTGCGTTAATTATCACTTTATTATGTGTTACGAGACAGTTTCATATTTCTGCAGCCTCTGTAGGTGTTTTGTTAACGTATGTTTTACAACTACCAGGTTTATTCAATACTCTTTTAAGAGCTGTATCACAAGTTGAAAATGACATGAACAGTACTGAAAGATTGGTTTCATATGCCACAGACTTACCTTTAGAAGCTCAATATCATAAACCTGAAACAGCTCCTCCAGAATCCTGGCCTCAAAAAGGTGAAATTGAATTCGAGCATGTTGATTTTGCTTACAGACCTGGTTTGCCAAACGTTTTGAAAGACATGAACTTGAAAATTAATGGTGCTGAAAAGATTGGTATTTGTGGTCGTACTGGTGCAGGTAAATCTACAATCATGACTGCTTTATATAGACTAAACGAATTAAGTGCTGGTAGTATACTGATTGATGGTGTTGATATTAGCAAGCTTGGATTACATGAGCTAAGAAGTAAGTTGGCAATCATTCCTCAAGATCCAGTATTATTTAGAGGTGACATAAGAAAGAATTTAGATCCTTTCAAAGAAAGGACAGATGAAGAATTGTGGGATGCGTTAGTTAGAGGTGGTGCTATTGCGAAGGAGGATTTAGCAACAACTAAAGCACAGAAAGTCGAAAAAGATGGAACTTCTGCAGATTTACACAAGTTTCATCTAGATAAAATTGTTGAAGAAGATGGTGCAAATTTTTCACTAGGTGAAAGACAAGTTTTGGCGTTAACAAGAGCATTAGTACGTAACACCAAAATTTTGATTTTGGATGAAGCTACATCATCAGTTGATTACGAAACTGATAGAAAAATTCAAGAGCGTATTGCGAAAGCATTTAGTCATTGTACTATTCTATGTATTGCTCACAGATTAAAAACTATTTTAAGCTATGATCGTATTTTGGTTTTAGAACGTGGTGAAGTTGCTGAATTTGATACTCCTAGGAACTTATTTGATAACGAGGACACAATTTTCCATAGTATGTGTATCAAATCAGATATTTCAATCGAAGATTTTGCCAATTAACTTGTTGTTAAAAGGCGTAAATATAGTGCATGTGTATAATAGGGAACAATATTAACGAACAAAAATGTTTTAAATTATTTTTGTTCTTAATTGCACATATTTTTTAATTAAATAATAAACAATAATGGTTAGATAGATAGATAAATATAAGTAACGGTTATAAAGTGGTATAAAAAACAGGTAAAATGTAGGAAATTTTTATTATTTGAAAGTGACTATTCCTTCTTTGGTATATACATTAAATAATATAAATATAGATGAATATATATATATATTATGCATGTTGTTAGTTTGTTTGTTTGCTTTGGGGGGAATTGTGTGGTATGATAAGAATGTTTTCGTAAAGAGAAGTAAATGAACTGTTTTAAATTAAAACCTAAATTTGATTAAATTAAGAAAAATTACAGTCCAAAGAGTACTTCAATTGGTCACCAGAAGTGAAAACACCCCAGTGTTTTTCAACATCAGAGGTACCAGAGGTATTTGGTTTCCAGTCTTCATCAAAAGCTTCGAATACAATAACGTTGACACCCCAAGCTCTCATGGCACAAATACCTTCTTGCCAAAAAGTCTTAGCATTATCAACAGATGGATAAGCATTTTCGAAGTTAGTACCTTCACTTGGCCAGCCAGTTTCACCAACCCAGAAAGTGATGTCGGTATTACCTTTAGTGGTTTGGATGGTTTGCAAAGCTTGCATGATATCATCAAAGAAAGAGTAGGAAGCGTTGTTCATGGTTTGACCTTGCCAGTAAGAGAAAGCATTAGCCATAACGAAATCACTAGCTTGAATAACAGCAGAATTGTAACCAGCAACTAAAACGTTCCAAGAATCGACAGTACCGACTTGCTTACCGCTGTAGGAGTTACCATCAGAATCCTTGATGTTAGCAACAAAATCACGAATTTCGTCAATCTTAGAGGCTAATTGAGATGCAGTTAAATCGTCACGGTACAAAGCTTCAGAACCGACTAAGAAACCAGCAATAGTAGATTGTTTAATAGCTGGTAAATAGGATTGTAAAGCAGACTTTTCTGCTGCAAAGTGAGCGTCATCAGTTGGCCAAACACCCAAAAATATCTTGAAACCTTCGGCTTCGGCAGCTGGACCTAGATTCTGCAAAGTGTTACAATCAGAAGCAGCATAAACTTTGATAGTATCGGTGTAAGGCTTCAAAACCAAAAGATCACTTTCGAACTGAGAGACACTCTTACAAGTACCATCGTTGTTCTTAACACCCAAGTTGAAAGCTAGATCACCTAAACCAGCGACTTGTGTAACAGTTAAAGCTGCTGCTGCAGTGGAAACGAATGTAGAAAAACGCATTTTGATATGTGTTTATACTTTTTCTTAATTGATTAACTACTTATTTTGTAGTCTGACAATAGCAAATCAAATATAAAACCAACATCGACAAATACCAACAGAAAAACAAACAAATATCTCAAATATGAAAATTTATTGATTTCATTAACGCTGTTTTGATAATTGCTCTATATATATACTATAAATTATTTGTTTATTTGTTGTTTGACAATTTTTTTCTTTTTGCAATACAAAACATCTCCGGATGCCTTATGGTCTCATGATCTCACTAGCTGTGCCCTACCAACAGTCCTGTGTCATTACCATTGAACAACCCGTGCAGATGTTTGACAAAAAGCAATTACAAGCAATGAAAAAGCGTGAACAGCCATCAAAGAGCGTAAAAAGAAAGAAATGACGAAGAAGGCTGCACTGACTCACGACCGTTCGTAGACGTAACCGCACAGATCTGTTAAAGCATTGTCTCAGAAACCGCTGCTTCCCTCATTTTTTCTTTCTTTTTGCACAGAAAATCTGGCCATTTTGTTGCTATTCATAGTAACACTGCTGAGAGTTACGCGCACAGCACCGCTGCTTTTTCTTTTCATCAGCGAACGGCCGCAGCCCCTAAGGTTGTCAAAACGGTCCTGCGGCGTTTTGCTCTGCATCACCACTTGTATGGGCCATTGCACCTGTGCTAGTGCGGTATTTTCTGTGTAAAGAGAGAAAAAGAGGGGGCCCACCGCAAGTTCCTGGATGTGGCAGAAAACGGGTAACTTACATTTATTTTGTGGTCATGTGACCGCATCATGTGACCGCATCATGTGAAAAGATCTGTGGAAGTGAATGCATGGTGCATACGAATGTTGGTCTAACACACTTCAAGTGTCTTTCTCTACTATTGCAACCTTTGCAATATAATACTGTTTTGTTTTGACAGCGTCTCTATTTGCCCATGCCAGGCGCAGGTCTCGCCAGCTTGCACTTGAAATTGCTGATTTGTCTCACTCAAGATTCATACTCTACTACTTATATTACATTATCCAATTGAGTTTTGATATACGTTATATTTTATTACATATGCTTGATGTCGATTCTATGGCTGATCGGTTTGGAAAAGTTCACATTGCAGAAGTAGCCAGAGCTTACAAAATTCACATAGTCGCTAGAAGTGTTAATGATATTGTACAGCTATCGGTGATAGGAACCATACCGTTCGGAGCTGCACCCGGAAGTTGCATTTGTCCATCGAAAAATTCGTGTGGACCGGAACACCCTTCAAACATCTCTTTTGAAGCTTCAAATGACTCTTTTATGTCTTTCCACTTACCATACACTATTAATAAGTTCGACATTGGCTTGACTGCAGAGGAATTATCAGATTCACTGCTTGGGTTTTCTGATTTGACTATGCTTTTGATACGAGGTAATTCATTCTCGATAATTTTATTGATCCTGGCCTTTTCGTTATAAAAATAATCACCGCTATTACACCAAATAGCTTGAGAATAACCTTCTGGGAAACCGCTCTCGGTAAAAACAGAACCGAATTTCTTACTTATACGAACATGGAAGCCAAATGCAGATTGAGCACCAACAAAGTCACCATATGCTTCTTGTGGAGATACAACTCTCTTTTCAATTGTGTCTACAGTAACACGGACATTTACAGGAACCAGTTGGTTTTTCAACTCTAAACAATCACCTTTGCCGATATTGATGTATTTGGTTTGTTTAAATTCTTTGGTTTTTTTTGTGGTGCTTTGGTTACTGTTGCTAACTTCAGGTTTACTCATTCTAATAGCTAGACCTTCTCTGTAGCGACCCTTGTCTTCATCCAAATATCTCATGAATGGTAAAACAGATAATCTTGGTAATTTGGATGCATATTTGAAATATTTATGGTATCCTTTCTTAAATACTGTATTGACTAAATATGGTGGGGTGATGAAATATTGCAACAGTGAAGCGATCAAAACAGATTTTGATAGCTTTTTCTTACTTCCTTCAACAGTATCGACTTTATCAGTAATATTGTTCTCTTTTTCCTTGTTCAAATCTAGAATAACAATTTCACCGACATTAAATATTGTTGCTGTCTTGGCAATTTGGTAAAGGACATTCGTTACTTGTTCTAAATTTTTACAGTGATCGATTATGCTAGTAGGCAGGCAGATTGAGTAGTTAAGAGTTTTGGATGTAACTTTTATAGTTTTTTCCGGCTTTTTTAATGTTACCTGTTTTTTGATTGTGTTCTTCTTCTTTGGAACAACAGCATCTTTCCTGACGTTACTTTTAGGCTGCTTGGTTTCGTTGAACTTTTTTTTGACCGCCATTTTTCTCTATAATTATGACAGGGAACTACAACTTTTCTATCAAAAGTGTAAGTAAATCAATAGTTTCTTCAATCAAAACTCTAAAGAAATTATATACACATTAGAATAGCTCAATATTGTTTTCTGAAATAAGTTGATCTTGAATGCTGGCCATTAATTGAATCATTGACTGGGTAGAGAGGCAGGTTTGCGATGAGCTTAAAATTTTTTTACCTGTTCGTTTTTTGTGATATATTTTGAACTATTTCCTAAAGTTTATCATTATAGAGTATTGGCTCATATCTATAGTTTCTAATCAATTACAACAATCTACTAAAAACTATATCATCTGTATCTTACTATAGAATATGTTATGAAATTATATAGCTTTATAGTTAGATGAGGTTGCTCTTGTATATTAACAGAATTCTTGACCTTATAAGAAGTAAGACAGCATAGAAGCTGGTATTTTACCGGATGAGGATAAAGTTTGAGAGATCTCTTGTAAAGTGGCCTTGGTGGAAGCAGCATCACTCTTGATTTTGTCAGAGATAGCAACCAATTGATTATCGTCAATGGTGTCAACAATCAAAGCAACTTGCTCTTCGATAGCATCGGCCTTGTCAGCATCACCGAAATATTCGGCTTCTTTTGGAGCATTACGAATGGTTCTCTTGTTCTTCTTCTTGGCTGCTTTGGCGGCTTCTTTAGACTTCTTCTTATCAGCCTTAGCAGAGGCAGCAGCAGTAGCTTCAGCTTCAGCCTTGGCTTTGGCTTCGGATTCGGCCTTAGCTTTAGCTTCGGCTTCGGCTCTAGCACCAGCTTCTCTTTCCCATTTCTTTTGTTCCTTTTCTTTCTTCTCTAATTCCTTGAACATCTTGATACGTGGATCTTCGTTCATGGCTCTTTCAACTAACTTAACTAATCTGGAGTTATCGGCGGTCTTCTTTTTATCTCTAGCAGCCTTGTTCTTCTTTTCAATGTAACGTTTGTGGTCTCTGTTGGAAGAGTCATCTGGAACATCTTCATCCAAAAATTCAAAAGTTCTCCATGAGTCAAATCTATTCCAGAATGCATAGAATTGTTCAACTTCTTTTCTTGGAGTTTCGGCATTACCGATGGTTGGGATTGGAGTCTTCTTGGAGAAACGAGATTCGGATTCAAAAACTGGACCCCAAGCTTCGTAGAAATCGTATTCTTCACCCTTCTTTGGTGGTAAAACATCGGCTTCAAAATCACAAGAATCGTACTGAGATCTCTTGGTTGAATCAGTTAAAGTTTCAAAAGCTTTTTGAATAATCTTGAAGAACCCATCTTGATCTAAGCTAGCACCGGAAGCAGATTTTTTATCTGGATGATATTTCAAAACTTGTTTTCTGTGAGCTTTAATTATTTGGTTTTGAGTGGCCTTGTAACGTAATTGAGATAGACCCATGGCAGCGTATAAATTAGCTGTTTTCCAATCTCTTGGATCATGCAATAATAAAGTTTCATCTGCTAAATCAGTATCGAAAAGTAATTCATCTGGATCAATGTTAGATTCATCAACAGTTTTAACGTTCTTTTCAGCTTCAATTTTTTCAAATTCAGACCATGTGTGGTTTCTTAAAGTTCTTTGGGCATGATGTAAAAAGAATTTACCAACTGGCTCAATTGGACGACGGATGACTTCAGAGTTTTTAGCTGAAGTGTTGATTTCAACTGTAATATCAGATGTTAAAGCAGGTAAAGTAAACATTTTGGAAACGGTATTGCGTGGGAGCTTGTCTTCTTGAGATTTTAATTCAAAAAATATTACTCGACTATCAAAACAATCTTTTTTAACAACAAATTAAAATAATATCATCTTCAACATTGAACAAATATAGAAAACTTCAAACAAAGTATGTCTCGTATTCATTTGCAAAAACGTTAACTATAAAGAGCAAAAAAAATTTTCATAGTATTTCAATAATTTTTCATTGCTTGTGCTATACAGTGTGTAATATTTTTTTCGAAGCTCATCGTTTTTTTTTCAGAGTTATAGACTTTTTCAATTCTGAAATAGTACACATTTGCATGAAGTGTATATGAATGTGATTGATAATAATAATTCGAACTATTGTTTATTTCAGTTGATTGTAATAGGAGGGAAAATATGAATTTATATCTTAAATTCATTTAAGATCAGAAAAGCAGTCCAGTTTAGAAATATATTGAAACAAACAAGTTACTTGAAAGTTGTAGTGCACTTTGTTTATTTACCAATCATTCTCTTCTGGTAAGGATTAAGTTGTCATAAATTTTAGGGTTTACAGAAAAATTGTCGACTGCATATATTACCATGAACACAGCACAAAAACAAGATTTGTTGATATTTAGTGATTATTCGATCATTCCAAGATGTATGAATACAGGTGCATCACACGACTTATTTTTTGTAACTAATTCGGAGGCCACCTCACCTACTTGGTTATTAAATGCATTGATTGAAACGATTGTTACCGGTGCTCCACATTCGTTAAAACCTGAGATTAATTCAACTAGTAGGGTGGCTATCAAAGGTGAAAAAAATATTACAATTTGTTCGTTTACTCATGATTTCAATTTTATTAAGAATGCATTAATGAAATTGAATATCAATAGTGATCAATTCATTTTTGTTGATTGTGTCACAAACTTTGTTTTTGAGAATTTAGATAAACCCAATGAATTGATACTAAAAACTCTTGTTCATAAATTTCCATCTGATCCACATGGCACTATTTTGTTGCAACAACCTGAATTATTATTAAATTTGTTTGATGGAATGACAAGTGATGAATTACAAAATTCTTTCATAGTACCATTGATGAGAAAATGTGGATTATTAATCGTTTCCTCGAGTACAAGTTTAGTTTCTATTGATGAAAATACAAACACGATGGATCCTTTAATTGAAAACAAAAGATTTTTTGTATCAACAATCAATAAATCAATTGTGGTTATGAATTTAAAACCTTTGGAAACAGGTAGAGCAAAAGACATTACAGGAACATTACAAATCTCCAAGGGCGGTAAGCATAATTCATATGACGAGATAAAAGTCATTGAGAATGAATATTTATATCTAACAAAAAGAGATTCCACAAAATTATTTTATAGGTGAAAACTGCATATATAAATATATTCATTTCAATTCATTTCAACTCATGCACTTCACCCACAAACATTTTTTCCAAAGTCATTATTCCGCATTCAATAGCTCTAAATCAACACTAAAAAGGTCTGATAATCAAATTAGAATAGAACTATATATCACATAATCAGAAACACAATTTAATTATACACATCTGAATACATCTGAATACATCTTCACTTATTTTATAGCCGTTATAAACTTGGATTAATATCTAATTGCTGTATCTCATCGTCTTTTGGCTTATTGGTTTCATTTCACGTTACCCCGAACGTGCACTTTTTAAAGGTTTTGAATATTTCTGTTAAAGCCTGAGTTCCAAGAAAATTTACAAGAGTGCTCTTTAAAGTATTCACCGGTGGCAAAATGAGGAATTTGAGAGTTTTTAAAGAGTTTATGTTGCTGATCTGTTGTAAGTAAAGTGATAAAAACAATACATCCAAGATAAGGAAGTTGTCAATTGTCTCTAATAGAATCTGTAAAGTGTAGTCGTAATAATACCATTGCCCTTACTACCAAATTAACAGAACCACTAGTTAAAACAAAACAAAAAAAAAAAGAGCATTGCATTATTGGTAAGAGACTGATATACTATATTTGACTATTAGATTATCCGTTCCTGAGTGCATTTTATCTTTAAATAAAGTAAAAACATGTTCAGAAACAATTATGATGGTGATACTGTCACTTTCTCTCCAACTGGTAGATTATTTCAAGTTGAATATGCATTAGAGGCTATCAAGCAAGGTAGTGTGACTGTTGGATTACGTTCTAAGAATTATGCAGTAGTCACAGCGTTGAAAAGAAACGCAGATGAATTGTCCTCTTATCAAAAAAAGATTATTAAATGTGATGAACATTTGGGTTTATCTTTAGCTGGTTTGGCTCCAGATGCTCGTGTTTTGAGTAATTATTTAAGACAACAATGTAATTATTCTCAATTAGTTTTTAATAGAAAATTATCTGTTGAAAAAGCAGGTCATCTGTTGTCCGACAAAGCTCAGCAAAATACTCAGTCTTATGGTGGAAGACCATATGGTGTCGGTTTACTCGTAATAGGACATGATAACAGCGGTGCTCATTTATTAGAATTTCAACCTTCCGGTAATATATTAGAAGTATATGGTTCAGCAATTGGTGCTCGTTCTCAAGGTGCAAAAACTTATTTAGAAAGAGTTATGGATAAATATATCGAGGTTGAAGATCCAGAGGAATTAATAAAAATATGTGTTGAAGCCTTAAGACAATCGTTGAAAGATGAAACATTAACAACTGATAACTTATCAATTGCAATTGTTGGAAAAGATATTCCATTCACACAGTATGATAATGAAAAGGTTAAACCATACCTATAGTGGATGATAAAAATATATAATAGTAAATTAGGAAATAAAAACTGCAAAAATATATGTGTATACATATATATATATATATAATCAAAATAACCCAATTATAAATTTTACTTCCCGAATGCTAATCAAGTGTGACATTTATAAACAGAATACTATAGATGACCAAGATTCTGTGCACTTGTACTTCTATGAGGATGTTGAGTATTTAGATTATGACTCGTGTATAGTATCATAAATAGCTTTATTTATATACAGTAAATTGATTCAATACAAAATATTATACAATGTATCTAACATTGCTAACTATCATTTGTTTGACATTTTAGTTATTGCCTAATCTTGATGTATCACTCTCTCAGGAATTTTTTTAACTGCTCATCGCTTTATTGTATCATATTTGAAAAAGCTTCAAATATGATACACATTTTGCATATTAATAGAGAGGATATATAAAAAACAAATTGAAGTAAATAACTGTGTTGATACAATCAGTATAGCCGAAAAGGTGAAACAACCTTAAATTAATTTGACCATTAAGCACCAACTTCATTATTTTTTACGAAAATCATACTAGAGAAACCGATGTCAAACATATTGAAAGACGTGATGGGGTCTAACTACAGGTCATCGATTTATAATTTGCAGAAATTATTAAGAAACAAAAATACAGTCCTTGATATCTTATCAGACATAAATCAAAAAGATATTTTACTGACAGAAGCAACGATTATTGCACTTTTATTCACAGAATCTGGTCTTTCACTTATCAGATTTTATTTAAATAACATTAACCAGTTGGATGATTACAAAGACTCAGGACGTTCCATATATTTGAAAAACATATCATTAGCAGCTTCTTGGGAGAAAAATGACTTAATTTATTCGAAGTTCATAAGTGTTTTAATAATGAATAAAAGCAGTCAGCTTCAATTTTCATCAGGAAGCAGTATTAATTTTAAAAAGAATAAAGCAGTAGCAGATGATTTAGCGTTTTTGTTTAAATCAACTTCATTAGATGATGAGTTCATACCTGCAGCCCTATTAAATACAAACGAATACAATTATTTAGAAGCTTATTTTTTTACTATATGGCCTAGAATCAAAAATACATTACTAGTTGCTTTGAATGCAGATAATCAGTTTAAGGATATTACCAATTCAATATTTCATAAAACGATAAAGTCATATCATAGAGAATACTCGCTGGCGACAGAGGTACTGATATTTATTCATATAATTTCAGAAGAAGCATTGTACGATTATGTGACATTATTATCGGATGGCAAGTATAGCTCTAAATATGATGGCTTGATTAATAAATATCCCTCAACTTACACAACACGAAAACAAAATAAAACTTGTGGAACTCTATCAGATTCAAATAATAATACTCTTTGTTTGAGCAATGATGATACGATCATTGATTTGATGACACAAACAGAAATGAGGCAAGACGTCCTTTATAAAGTGTTGATCTTTTCTAGACACAGAGATATTCACCCAGAAACTTTTCAACTTCTTTCAGTATTATTTAATAGAATATGTGCATTGGTCGATCCCCTAACTCAACCTATACCAAATGATGAGCATGTCATTTCATTGGACCTATTGTACAAAATGTTTTTAGGAATAATGACACCACAAATAACTGCATTATTACAAAAAGAAACCGTTTTTGACTGGAGATACGAAATTTCCAAAACTTTACAGATGTTATTGAACATTGCATTTGTTAATTTAAATTGCTATGATATGGATAGTTTGAATAAGGTTGATGATTCCAAGCATTGGAAAGAACAACTTCATTTATGGTTACCTCATGGTTTAAATCCACAGAATTTGGAACTAATATATATGATATGCATACTTTGTGTTTACACCATGTATAAATTGTATGCTGACAAGCCACTACATTTCAATCCTTTCTTATTAACATTTATAACCATTTGGAAAAAGTTGACTTACGTAATATTATACGGCCTACAAATTGATAGGTTTGAAGAGGATAATGAATCATTCAACACTCCTATTATGGTTAGAGCAACCATTAGAGGTGCATCTGCCTTGAGATCTGTTGTTGCAACCATTCTAAACAATCAGATGAAAAGCAAAAGGCATGATTTCGAGCACGAATCTCTAAACACATTCATGTCCCCCCATGGGCGTAAGTTATGTAATGGTTCACTTTATGCAGACTTAAAATCATATACCGCATCGATGTTAGCTTGTGGTATAGAATTTAAAGACATTACAGAACTTTTTTCAAATCTACAACCAGGCGATTGTTTTGATGAAGATGTGAAATATATTTTCGAATATGAATACGATGATTATAATGATGCAGAAGGATATGAGACTGATAATGATAATAAAAACGATACAGATGACGAAAACTTTGATTTTAGCTTTAATCGCCGTAGATGTAAGTGTGTGTTTAATGATGACACTGCAATGGATAGTGAAGATTTTAATGGTAGTCCAGAAAATGTTGTGGATTCTGGGGTTGTATCAGGTGGAAATGAACTAGTAGAAGATTTTCAAGCACTTAATCAGAAAATTAATCTATTTTCCATAAACACTACAGGCAAAACAAAAAATAATCTTGATTTTGATTTCAACGGGAAAGATTGGAGAGCAGTTCCTCGTGACCTCAATTTGTTTTATTCACTTTATTATCCTTTTGAAGATAATCCTAAGGGAGTTTTGATCAAGTCATTACTTCAGGAATCGAGTCAAAAAACTCTGAACAAAAAGAAATCGCTTTTGTTATTAAGAAACGTAGCATCTGTGATAAAAATTGATCAAGATTTGAAAATGGTAGGTACGCAAACAAAGCTAAACAGTACCCCTTCATCCGATGAAACCGGTAATATTACAACAGATCATTTGATCAAACTGGTTACAACTGAAGACTTTGAAAGCATTTTAAAGTTCAATAGAGAACTGGCGTGTGCTCTAATGGACGAGTTATTGATGATTATTGGCGACAGAAGGGTATTAATTTGGTTTTTAACACATATACCATTAAACCATACAATTATATATTATATATTTGAATTATTAATGGGTTATCGTGGTGAAATTACCGAAGATGAAAGAAAGCAAACTACGCTAGAGTATAGATTTTCAAGGCAGGGAGCTTTGATCTTATCAGAGCTTGAAATAGAAATGCTTTTGCAAGAATTTTTCACGAATGCTACAATGTTTTTTTCAAGTAAAGATGTTTTATTTTCAACTGAAACATCTCATGTTAAGGAAATGTATGTAGAATCTGAAAATGAAGAGAAATCATATTCAATGCATGCGATCGGTTTGATGAGAATTGTCTGTATTATGATTATGAGTTTATTTGATAACGCAACTTTTGATTTGAGTAAGTCGGAAAGTATCTTTGAGTTACAAACTTTGTTAATGGGATGGGTTAACATAATACCTGAAGCTAAAGTGTTGTTTTTTAAATTGAAAAAGTCCCTGGAATCGCATGACGAAGAGAAGATAGAATTGAATCATTTAGAAGAACCAAGATCTTCTAAGAAAGAAACTGTTAATGAAAACCATAAGTCTGATAGTTATAACAAGGAGTTTCTGAAAACATTTCCGAAGTCTTTTGGGGGGGATGATGGTGATATCTTACTAAAAACTTTCAAAGATTTCTTAAAAAACTATTCATTTAAATCGGAGCCTCCGTCTGTTGGAAGGAAAATAGTGTATGATTCAGATGAAATTCTTCCACTTACCGACATTGAAAAGCCAATCAGTTTACATACCTATTTAACCAGAGAGTCATTATATGATGTGGATGTTCAATTTGATTTTGACAACAGAGACACATAAATTTTTTCAATATATTTGCATATAATCCTTAACTTTTTTGTTTCAATTTCCTTCAATTAAGGACATGAAAATACATTCAAAAAAATTACTAGTATTTTTTTTCAATCATGTTGACAGCAAATCTTCTAAGTAGATCTGAAAATATTCGAGTTTATCTTTTATTCCTAAAACATAATATTTGGGATTTTTTGTAACATTTTCCAAATTATTATGAAGCCCAATAGCATATTCAATCTTTAACAGCTGAGTTTCCTTTGCGAAGTCATTGTCATGATTTTCATCTATAAGTGACAGAATTTCACTTTCTTGCCTTTCAACATTCAATTTAATAGACTTGGTATACTGTTTTAATAAACCTCCAAAAATACTTTTTCTTTGGCTCAAATCAAATGATTTATAGTAAACTATCAATTTGGATGAGAAATCCTCTATTTCGCCTTTAGTTTTTATATAATCTTTTATTCTGAGATCTTTGAACATTTTTTTATTTTCTTTTTTGATCTCCTGAAATATTGTAGTTGGTGAGATTTTTGATTTTGAAATTATATGAGATAAATAATGAAACTTAGTGGGTTTGAGATCTTTCTCAATTTCATCATCTGATTGGCTTTCGGATTCAAAACTTTTACTTGGATATTCAACAGTATCATCCTCGTTTGATGGACTATGTGTATCACTTTTAGATATTTGCCTCGAGCACCATGCTTCAAACAATTGCTCTCTTGATTCATTATCATTAATCAAATAATATTCAGGGTCATTTATTAACAATTTTGATTGTTTAGTCCAAGTGGAAAAAAAATTTAGCTTGTATTTATCAAACAAATCAAAGTATTTATCTTTGTTAACATTTAGGTCTGTATCATCAACTCTATTAAACTGTTCTTTATCATAAGTTGACTGCAAACCATCAATACTAACATCTTCATTTTTTCGGACTTCTTCTTGACTCAACTTAACATCATCATTCTCATCTTCTGATGAAGATGAATAGTAGTCACTTATAATTTTTTTGGTATTGTCTTGAGTTATAGAACTCAGATTGAATTCTTCAATACTTCCGTCTTGTTTATTAAATTCGGCTTTTTCCTGCTCTATCAATTTGTTTTCATTAATTTCAAATAATTGATTGTACTCATTCTTTATATCTTTTTTGAGAGATTCAATACTTTCGATAATATCTTCATATACTTGTGAATAATCATGAAAAATATAGCCTCTTGCAACACCAACCAACAATATGAGCTTTTCCTTATCCATGGATTGTAGTAGCTGCGTATTCAAATCGTCATTAATTTCTAAAACTGAAATATTGTTATCAGAGTTGAAATAAAATTTGTTGCCGAAAGATGAAATGATCAAATACCAATTTCCAAATAAAGGGAATGCAAAAACAGCTGTTTCATCCTCAAGCTTTTGTGGCAAATTTTTTTCCTCAAATAAGCTATTAGGTCTGTCCCAAGTTGTTGTTTTAGTAATTAAATTGTAGTAGTATTTTTGGCCATTTGGCGCAAGGAATTCTTTCCATATTCTCGTTCTCATAAATTGATTTGAATGAGTTGCTATACTAGAGTTCCACCGTCAAAGAAAGAAAGACAGAAATTCAATTCCAATGTACAGCTTTTCTGGTTAACACCTGGATAGATGGACTGAACCTAAGTGATTTATTTCTGTGATCAGATTGCGATGACCTTTCTGCTTCTTATAATTTTACGCTATTTCAATATTTCGTTAAATTTATGTCGATATTACCCGCAATACATTCTTTAAAATGTTCAGAAGAGCGGAAAAAATCTGAAAATTCATTTCATTATAAAAATTGGGTGGCAAAGGGAAACCTTTTTTTGTTAAACTTACCATTGAACATCTGTTTAATAAACTTAAGAGTCGATATCTATAACTGTATCTATATCAACATTTGAAATTTGTTTTTGATTGATACCTGGGAAGTAATAAGCTGAACCATAATATCCTTCACTGTCTCTTTTTTTGATAGAAAGCACTAATAATAAAATAAAACCTCCAGATAAAAAAATAGATAATGGGATCCAGAAGATACGATTCAAGAACAACTATTTTTTCACCAGAAGGTAGATTATATCAAGTCGAGTATGCTTTGGAATCCATTTCTCATGCTGGTACAGCAATTGGTATCATGGCCTCGGATGGTATTGTTTTAGCTGCGGAAAGGAAGGTCACCAGTACACTATTAGAGCAAGATACATCGACTGAAAAATTATACAAATTAAATGATAATATAACTGTTGCAGTCGCTGGATTAACAGCAGATGCTGAAATTCTTATAAATACAGCAAGAGTCTTTGCTCAGAACTATCTGAAATCATACAATGAAGATATTCCAGTGGAGGTTTTAGTTAGAAAATTAAGTGATATAAAACAAGGTTATACTCAGCATGGTGGTTTAAGACCATTTGGTGTCTCTTTCATTTATGCAGGTTATGATGACCGTTTAGGTTATCAATTGTTCACATCAAACCCATCCGGAAATTATACTGGTTGGAAAGCTATTAGTGTAGGGGCCAACACTTCAGCAGCTCAAACACTTTTACAAATGGATTATAAAGAAGATATCAAACTGGAAGAAGCTATAGAACTTGCATTGAAAACATTATCCAAAACTACTGATAGTAGTGCCTTGACATACGATAGAGTCGAATTCGCGACTATCAAAAAGGGATCAAATGATAAAATTTATCAGAAAATTTATAAACCTGATGAGATAAAACAATTATTGTTGAAAGCAGGTATCACAAAAAAAGCTGATGAAGATGAAGATACACCAATGAATTAATATTACATAAAACATAAGTCATCAAAGTTGACAAACTGTTTTTCTGCAAACATTAAATAAGATATAACCATTTAAAAAATCAATAAAATATTTAAGAACGCCATCATTCACAGGAAAAAGTGTATACACGTAAATAAACTCTAATACTGATTTCACCTTTTTTGATAAAAGAAACACCATAACTAAGTTCGAGTCAGCTCTTGATTATCCTGTACTTCCTATTAGGATGCAAACTTAAAAGCTGAGCTTTTAGCCTTGCGATAATACACAAGTTCAATCGTGTTGAGATTTCACGCGCAACACTAACAACATCTCAAACTTAAACCGCAAGTAATATATAACAATGCATTACATGTTTCACTTAAATGCTAAACTGTAAATATGTTTGCTATTAGATGTTAACGTAGTCATAACCTTTTGTTTTCTTTTTATTCATAAATCATATTTACACTATCTGTTTGCTTTCTAACAAAAGTTTTGTGAACTCTAATGCAAGCTAATTGATTGTAGGTTACAACAAGATTTTATAGAGAAGACATTGGAAGTTATTTCAATTGATTAGGTATCGATTTATTTTTGTGAAGAGTTGCACAGATAACCTGATAGTAAAGGTGAGTTTATGGCCGGTGCTTTTCTAACTAGTGCTGATATACCAGTTGGCTACGTGACACCAAAATTTCCATCTCTATATTGGCCAATAAAGAACAAGAGCTACAAGACAGCATTTTTATATGACACATATACAATTTGGTTGTTCACTGTGTATTGGTGTCTTATTTTAAATGCTGCATTTTACGGAATTGCAGGATCATATGCTTGTTTTACACATAGAAAGAAAGCTGGTGGGTTTTGGATACTTGCAATTTATCTGTTTATTGGCGGTGTCCTTGGTATAATATACGGTACTATTATTGGATACTTGATAAGCGCTACATACTTATCAGGTCTATTTTCAATGTCAACATGGATTCCATTATGTTGTGCAGTAGCGCAAGTTTTGTTTGAAGTGACCACGAGTTTTACTATGACCGGTGGTTTGATGTGAATAAATCTATCAACTCAAAATCACTTCCAGTAAGATGGTATTAATAAGATGACTATTCATCAAGTGCTGTAAGGAGAATTTAACGACCAATACCCTTTATCTTGGAAGTCCTTAACTTAAACGCATTCTTTTTACAAGTGATGTTGAATGATTTTACCCGCACGTTGTGTTGTATTCATAATAAAAAATATTTTCGAGGCTTTAAAGTTTCAAGAAAGGGTTATGACAAGAAGTTGAAACTATTCAATCGTATACACCAAGATGATGATCTTGATCAAAGTTGGTTACTGTTGCTTTGCTTGTGCAAGTTCATTTAGAAGAGACCATAACAGCACTTTAAATAAACAAATATCATTTTTAGACTGAATTTTTGAGATCGACAGGCTTCTTCATTTAGTTGCACTTAGATTCCATCGATACAACATAACCGAAATAATAAAAAGAAAAAAAAATGTCTGCTTCGTTAATTAATCGTTCTTTGACCACCATTAGAACTGAACTAGAATTTTTAAAAGAATCTAATGTTATTAGTGATTCTGTTTTTAATGAAATTAATAACTCTTTACCAGAAAGATATAACCCTTCTGCTGCTCCTTCGATGTTAAGCACTACAACTACAGCCGACAGTACAGCTCTCGAATATGTTGAAGCTATTTATCGTTTTGAGCCACAGCAAGATGGTGATTTGTCTATTCAACCAGGTGACAAGATACAAGTGTTGGAAAAGATTTCACCAGAATGGTATAAAGGTAGCTGCAATGGAAAAGTTGGTGTTTTTCCATCAAATTACGTTAAACCTGCTTTTTCAGGCTCCGTAAATGCAAGTAGAAATACTTTAACTCCTGTTCCACCACAATATCAACAACAAGTACAACAGCAACAACAGCAACAACAACAGCAGCAACAACAGCCATTCCCACCTCCATCTACGAACTATTATCAACAACCTCCCCAACAACAGCAACAAGTTCAACAACAAGAACAGCAGCCACAAGAACAAAAACATCATTCTCACAAACATTTGAAGAGCTTTGGTTCTAAATTGGGTAATGCTGCCATTTTCGGTGCAGGTGCTACTATTGGTTCAGATATTGTCAATAGTATCTTTTAAGCTAAGAAAGAGATTGCCAAAGAGAATTGTTTATTTGTGTTATTCTTCATCATATGTAGTCCACTGAAAATTTACAATTTCTTTAGATGAAGTATAATTCCGATGACATTACACTAACCAGTAATGATCTATCAATAAAAGTTTTTGGTTGAATAAAATTTTATATCCATCGAAAATTTGGATTTAGGCTTCTCGTTTTTATGATATACAAGTTAAAATTATGTTATGTTCAATTTTTATACAATATCGGGTCTGGATTTGCTTTTTGAAGAAAGAATATATGTATTTATATATGTATTTATGTATATGTATATATGTGGGTGTGTGTATTATACAATACTCAAAATGGTTTCTATTTACAGTAGTAGTATTTCAATGAAACTAGAAGTATCTGGAATAACTTCTATTAATTCTAGTTATAATTCTTAAACTTAATAAGGTGCTATTGTTCAAATCGCTCAACTCTGTTATATCACGCAACCATTCACCTTTTCTTTCTGAATCTATTAGAACATAACCCAACTTTTCCAATAGACTTAGTTCAACAATCAATAGGCCTTGGTTGTAATAACTATCGCGCTCTTTTGTTGTTTCTTCCATTAAAGAAATTAATCTTTCAACATCATTTAAATTTTGTGCAATTTCAACTTTGTATTTATGAACACTTGAGGATATGCTTCCAATCTTGAATAATCTATAAGACAAAGTCGACAAAAGATATATAATCAAAATTGCAGGTGATAGAGCTAGAACTCCAAACACTAATTGTTGTGACTTCAACATTTTGTCAATACCATCTAAAACTAATGATCCATCAACTTTTGTTTTCTGTACTTGCACCAATAATGACCTAATTAGTTTCCCGGTAATTAAATTTTTAACAGGATTTTCTAGCTGATTTTCGTATATCTCCATAAACTGTGTTAGATCACCATGTTCTACCTGGTTGGTTAAAACATCGACATCGACATTTGTTGCAGAATTCTCAGAAACTAAACTTACAACCATCCTGCTTAATGAACTTAGCTCTGAAGGCAAGGTCTCTTGAGACATCATTGCAATTGAACTATCATTATCATGCCGAACTGTTAACCAAACTTGTTTCAGCGGTTCCCAAATCCAGTTGTATAATAATCCTGACGTAAAATCAACGACATTTTTTTTGAAAAACTCAATTATAATGGATCGGTTGACCCAAACTGATTTTATTGAATATGGACCAAAAATCATTAACGAAACAACACTTGGCCAAGATCTAGTTAATAACGATGGCTTTTTAATCGCCAACAATTCATTGAATTTCGCAAAGTTTGATGTTGCTTTTATTACATCAAATAGTGCTTTGTCTGAATCATTCTTTAAGTCAAAAAAATCCATCAGGTAAGAAAGTTCTGTAGATAACGATGAATCATTAAAGCTGTTTTGGAATTTGTAAATTAGACTACCCAATTTAAATAAGTACAGCTTATTTATTGTTTCAATCATGTTCAACTCATTATGCAGTTTATTTTTCAAAAATATATGTGGCAAATTCAAAATTAGTTGTATCTTTTTGGTTGTGTAATTAGGTAATCCAACAAACTTGAAACTTTGAATCATCAGAAAATGATTGAACTGCGGAGCAGAGTCTTTTAAAAAGTCATTTCCTATACATTTCAAATTTTGCAAAGATAATTTTGCCTGTATATCTCTAACTTCGTGAAATCTTTTTTTAACATTACTGTATGAATACTTAAAAAAAGAGTATAATTCTGATGGTAAAATTTGCAAACCATATAGTAACGTATATATTTTTGAAGTTGACACGGCCTCGTAATAAAACCTCACATCATTAACTCTTGTTAATTGAATGATTAAAGTACTCGCTATGCAGTAATAACAAAGTATAGTAATGTATTCACAAACACTATTCTCGATAATACATTGTAGTTTATCTCCAGTTTTTGTTACAGAGCTAACTTTTGAAAGCACATCATTAATTTCATTGAAGTTGATGGCTATTGCTCGGTTTGCTCTATTTTCTTTCAATTGTTTTATTAACTTTTCTGAATAAGTTTTAATTCTCAACAACTGACATTGTAATATTTCTGTGTCTGTTTCAGATAATGAACTACCGATAGTACTTGAAACATCGTCATTTTTAGTAACCAACGATTCAACAGATTTTTCAAACTTTTCAGAGATATTTTGTAATGATTGTGACACAAAGGTATCAATAATCATTATTTCAAACCAAAAAACTCAAATGATATGGTTATATTTAATTGTCAAATTGTTACAATTTATAAGATTAACCAGTTTGATCTTTCATCCTTTAAATTGTCTGTACTTAATTATCGATGTCTTCATTCATAGTTAATTTGAACTTCACCTTAACTGTAAATTTGTGATTTAGTTAAATGTATTCCTTTGAAATATCGCGCATACAAAATAGTAGTAGCATTAGTTGTAACAGAAATTAACAAATAGAATTCAATCAGACTTCTTTACATATTTCATTAAGACATTGAATAGTTGTTATTTATGAGTTAAGTTAAATATTCATATAATCAAATAAAGCAAAGAAGATAGCAGATGTATTGTGAAGATATAATATAAAATTATTGGCTGAATTCAATACCCAAAGTTTTTGTGAAACATATATCGTACAAGAATTTTATATTTTGCTCTAATTGAACCAACAAGTCAGTGTATCATTCTTAATATAATTTGTCATTCATTGGTTCAAATAGCAAATTGAAGTCATTTGTGCCAATATGTTTGCATATAAAATGCCTGGTGGCGTGGTTTTAAGTTTATTTATTATGTTTTACTTTATAAATGTAACGATTGCTTTCAAGAACACTTTGAATAATGATCCATTTGCGGATTTAATGAATGAAGATATAGAAAAACGTAAAGCTAAAACAAAGTATAAGCCAAAGGATTTGAAGGATGAACTGCCTCCAGTTTTACCACCATATAAAATTAATGATAAGAACAAAAGCTTATCAAAAAAATCAAAAATTCCATCCTACGTAATTGATTTTTGCCCACTAGTGCATTTAAATACGGAAGAACAATATTGGCCCTCTGATATTGCAGATTATGTCACTAATTTTAATTTGACGAATTCAAAAGGCAAAGTAGTTTTTGGTAAAACATCCAAGGACACATTAACATTGAAGAATTTGAAAGCGTATTATAAATATAAAGAGGGTAAAAAAAGTAAAAAGGTCAAATACTTATCCAGTTCTGAACTCTATATGACCAGTTTAGATGATTTTGATAAAAATCCTGACTGGTTAATTGGTCATAAACCTGAGTTCGGTACAGGTTACATTAAAAAAGGACCATCAGTGCTGATCGTTGTAGATAAAGGAAATGGATGGGTTGATGCATTTTGGTTTTATTTTTATCCCTTCAATTGGGGTCCTTTTATAATGGGTCGTGGGCCATGGGGTAATCATGTAGGAGATTGGGAACATTCTTTAGTAAGATTTTACAACGGGGAACCAAAATATGTTTGGATGAGTGCACATAGTGGTGGTACAGCTTATAGATATAGTGCAATTGAAAAAATGAAAAAATTACGCAGGGTCAATGGTAAGCTGACACCAGAAGTTTTGGAGCGTCCGTTAATTTTTGCAGCTAGAGGAACACATGCAAACTATGCATCAGTTGGTCAACACCCGCATGACGTTCCATTTTTCTTTATGCCACTAAGTGATTTCACAGACCGTGGACTTATGTGGGATCCTGCCCTTAACTTTTATTCATATATGCAAATTGGAAACACTTTGTACCCAACGGATAATAAAAGTAAGAACATTGGCACAGATTGGCTTTATTATGCAGGTAAATGGGGTGATAAAGAGTTGCCAGGAAATGACAAAAGACAGAAGTGGTCAATTTTTCAGATGAAATATATAACAGGTCCTACAGGGCCATTATTTAAACACCTCGATAGAATATCGTTGTGTCCTTCTTTCAAATGGTGGAATTTTTTCAATAGTTGTCCACCCAGAAGATTCATTAAAAAAAGTAATGGATTAAATGCGGAAAAAAATGATTTAATTGGTGATAATTGTGGTGTGTTATTATATTGGATTAGACCAAAATGGTTAAGAGGGATATTCCGATTAGTGATGTGGAGAGGTGTAACTTGTTTCGTTATGGAGTTTTTTACTGGTTAAGGAACCTCTTATATTTAAAATTAAGACTTTTTATAAAAGATTAATAAATAATAGATAATAAGCGATTTTTCTAATGATCAAGAAGTTCAACTTGCAAAATAGTTGAATATCTTTTTATACATGTTTATATTTTGTTTAATTAGCGGGTACGCGCTAAAGTTATCTGATTTTTACATAAAAATATTTGTTAATATTGGGTAACTAAACATAAATAAACAATTTATTGTATGCACAATATAGTTGGATGTCAAAATATTATCAAAATATATTTAAATGGTGACAAAGTTATTGATTCAATAGTTATTCTTTCAGACATTCCTATTCTTTTGAATCAACATATCTTGCTTCTAACAATATCTTTTCTGCAAATGTCATATTCAAGATATACAAAATCGTGTAGAGAAAATAATAATGTAAAAGAAAGGAACATACCTGTCAAATTTACTACAGCTGCACTTTCAGATGCCATAGGTTTTTCATGAGATTTCTTTGAATCGATACTTAAGGTCAAGATCATGTCACATATTTTTAGTATTTTTTCAATCAAACCTGTGATCAGATATATGAAGAAGTAGCTTTGCTTTTTGCGAGTTTTTGGAAAGTTACTCTAGAGTAACTTTCTTTTATCATATTCCTCAATTTGAAGTTCTTTCCAAAACCAAAAACTTGTGCTTACGAAAGAACATAATTAATAAGCTCCTGTTCAGATATTAGTTACATCTTAGGAAATTACTAATTACTTTACTGTCTATTAAAAATCTGTTACGATTCAAATCTTTTTATGATATTGTAGGCATTATTCCGATGGGGGCTCTGGAATTTTCCAGAAGGAAAAGTTCTCAGTGTACTTTTTCCACGCCCGCGAGATGTAAGCCAACGGGACTAGTGGTGGGGCGGCCTGGAAGAAAAAAAATAGGTCGGAGCGAAGAAGACTAGAAAGGAAAAGCAGAAAAGAACCATCTAGAAGGTGACAGAAATGGGATTACAAGTATTAGTAATGAAGTGTCAGTGAATTTTATTAATAATCTAAGGCCATCTAAACAATTTAAAAAAAGTTTTAAAAACATATAAAAAGGCATGATTAATTATTCATTTTATATATATTTTACTTTTCAATTCTTTTCAAATTTTATTACAACAGATAATAATAATAAGAATAATAATAACAATAATTAAGAGTGATAGAAGTTATTACTATATAAACTGAGTCATTATAACCCCCCAAAAAATTTAATTAATACCATAAAGATGTTTACTGTTTTCGATGCTCCATGCGTTTTAGAACAACACCAAGAATACAAGAGACCAATCCCATTCGCTTATGAAACACAAAAGAGTATGTGTTTTAACGAGCTTGACTTTTTCCAGTATTTACAACAAGCTGCTGCTGCTCAAGAAAAGAACTCAAGAGTGCAACCACCAAAAGAATTGAGATACGCAATTAAGAGTATTGACTCTGACAATCATATCATTTCTTTATACAAAGAATTAGATGATTCTAAATATGAAGATTCTATGAGAATTGCTGTCGAAAACATTAAAAATGAAATTTTAAGTGAAATCCCACAGTACAGAGCTGTCACTGATTTTTTTGGCAACACATACTATATTGCAAACACTGTCAATGAATACGAATTACATAGTGAAATTGTAAGAAGGTTCAATTTAAATGATTTCAATAAAAAAATAGGTCAAAAATCATTCAAAGATTTCACTATTGAAATCAATGATGACAATAGTGAATTTGTAGTTTATAATGAAGTTGAAAATGTTTACCAAAAATTCGAGTCACCTGCCTCTTCTAAAATCAAATTCGTTAAAGTTTCTGGTTTTGATGTACAAAAAAGTGACGACAATGTTAAGAGTTTTGCTGTTTTAAATATTGAAGTTTCATTTGCACCAAAAGTTCCAGAAGTCAACAATGTGTTTAATAATGTTATTCAATGGTCTTTTGCTCAACCACAACCAGTAGCGCAAGAACAAGAACAAAAACAAAAACAAGAAGAACAAAAACATAATCAAAGTCACCATCTAACTGTTTCTCAACAAAGAGCAGAATCAGAAGCTGTCGCTAAGGCTCAATCTGAAGCTGAAGCTATCGCAGTTGCAGTTGCAGAACAAGAAGTCAAAGAAAGAGCTAAAATTGAAAGATTAAAGCAAATCAAACTACAAAAAGCCAAAGAAGAACGATTAATCAAACAAAGGGAAGAAGAAAGAAGACAAGAAAAACTAAGAATAGCCAAATTGAAAGAAGAAAGACAAAAAGAATTAGAAGCTAAAATAATGAATGAAAGAAAAATTCAAAAAGAGAAACTGGCCGAAGAGAAAAGAAGAATTGAAGAAGAGCATCAAAAGGCATTGAAAGAGTTAGAAGAAAAAGAAAGACTCCTAAACATCAACAAGCAAAAAGAAATGTTAGAAAATTTGTTCCCAAAAAAGATAACCATCGAGTATAACAGTGATGACAATGACGACGATACCAGCAAAGATAGAATGTCCAACAATAAAACGCAAAGAAGATCTTCGTCACCACCTCCATTAGAAGAAGTAGAAGATGAAGAAGTGAATCGCTACAAAGAGTTATTACAAAAATCGCCAAGAAATAATAATTCTATCATTGAAGATGCATTAGATTAGAAGCAACGCAAATATCGAATCTTTCATACATAGACTCTCATAAACATATAATATATATATAATAAAAAAATTCGCTTAATAAAAAGAGTTTCAAATATAGGTACACAACAACAACGACATCATTTTACAATACATACTTATCTACATGCATGCATGGCCTTTTATACTATTAATAGATTCATTTAGAAGATAGCTATTGACCGTATACATCTATTTCATATATATTTACATATCCGCTATAAGTAAAGATACACGTGACACAGGATTTTTTTCTTAATGTGCCACACACCACCACACGGAAATTTGGTCAAATTTCTGTTTTTTTCATTTTAAGCCACAAATTCATGTTGAGTGATACCGATAAATGTTACTTATTGTGACATATATTGAGCCCGCAACGCGTCAAAAAAAAGACCCATTGGGTTGCTTTTGTGAACGCGACTGTTTTTTCTTGGAGCACAGAGCACAAAACGCAGAGAGCGCAGTGCAGAGCACAGGGCACAAACGCGTCGAAATAAAAAACTCAATCAGAAGTCGGTTTCAGTACCTTTCCGCACACCCATGGCTCACCGTTGTGGGCACCAGCTACTAGACAGAAATATCGCACCGGTGCGGTACGTATGGTTCTGAGTATTTTTTACACAAGAGCAGGAGCGCACAACAGCCAGAAATACTCTCAATGACGGTGCTGTGCGGTTTTCATCCTCACCACGCATTGTGTCCATTTACCCACTTAAATTACGCAGCGCTATTTCAGAACAGCTCTTAAAAAAAAGAAAAGAAAGCAAAAAAAAAAAAGTAGAGACTACGTCTTTCGCGCATGTTGCAGGTTTGTTCAGTGTCACCATAAGCAAAAACTCCATGAACAAAAAGACAAACAAACAGCCTTTGAACAGCACAATAACCATAGCATAGCATAGCATAGCATAGCATAGCATGGTATAAGACACCATTTCATCGCATATTATACCATACCATACCATATCATACCATACCAGCTTTAGAGAAACGCTAATGATCACATCGTCCATACCATACCTTTGGGTGGATCAATATTCGAACGGCTCTCTCTTTGAGTCTTTGATTCTTCACTTCGTGATTACAACAAGAGAAAGAGCAATACTTTCTGGTGATTCCTACTAGTTCACAACATTTTGATTTCATTGCTTTCTTTTGCTGCATAGTTTTCTTCCGTACGGATCAAAATTTTAGAAAAAAAATTACAAAAATTTATAATTTTTCAAATAGTTTCTTTTTGCCTGATAGTAAAGATTAATATTTTATATATTAGGAATTGGTCATCTTGGACAAAATCAAGTTTTTTTCCAATTTGATATGAACAATTATTTTTTTTGATTTATTTTTAGTAGTCTGAACAACAAAATCTTTTAATATTCTGAATAACAACAATTCATATTCTAATTGTTGCAAGAGCAAAATTATTTTGATCTGTTTGGCAAAGAAAGTTTATTTATACCCACATATATTTTTTTTATATATATTCCTATCAAAACTACTACATTCACAACACCACAACTAGTTGATCAGCAGTCGGACGTAATAAAATAATTGTAACAAGAATTCAAGATGTCTCGAAGAAATTTAACTTCCAACCAATCTAGTGATAATTTGAATTCAAACCCTTTTGCAGACCGTACTTATGATCATTCAGGGAATAATCTATCTTCTGATAGTTATGATGAAGGCATGATGAGCCATTCAAATTTATCTAACAATGACACTACTGCAAATGATAACAATTATGGAAAAGTTGATTACCAAGGGTATTATTCTAGAAACACGTCAAAAATTGACGCCAATACTATAGATTATTCTTATATGCACCCGCCAATCAGTTCAGGCAATGAATCAGAAAGTATAACTCATAATAATTTGGACAGTTTGGGTGTATCCAATAACCCTTCTCATCTATTGGCAAATTCTGATATCATGTCTCCTCCTCAATTTGATAGATACCCTCTAGTAAATAAAAATACAGAATCTATTTCTCCAAATCCCAATAGTAGCTACTCGAATATTAGATCGTTATCAAATTCTCCTGCCATGAATTCAAACTCATCATTTTCATCAAACAATCCATTCATGAACGAGCAAGACTTCTCACCTTTCGGTGGTTATCCTGCAACAAGTTTTCCACTTTTGATGGATGATCACGAAGACGATGATTTTTTGCATAATCCTGATCCAGAAGAAGAAGCAAGATTGGATAAAAAAAGATTTGTTTCTGATTTTAAAAATATGGATAAGCGTTCTTTTGGTGGTCTCTTTGGAGTCGTGATCTTGTTTTTAGCCGGTATCTTTATTTTTATTATATTACCTTCTATTACTTTCACAGGTGTCATTCAATCAAAAGAAAATGTGGTTTCAACCGCTATAACAGATTATGTATATCCAACTTTGGCCGCTATTAGAACCTCGTTGGTCGATCCTGATACTCCCTCATCTGCGAAAACTAGAACTTCAAGAGAAGGTGCGTCATGGCAGTTGGTTTTCTCGGATGAATTTAATGCCGTTGGTAGAACTTTTTATGATGGTGATGATCAATTTTGGACTGCTCCTGACATTCATTATGATGCAACCAAAGATTTAGAATGGTACTCTCCAGACGCTTGTACTACTGCCAATGGTACTCTTGCTCTAAGAATGGATGCCTATCAAAATCATGATTTATATTATAGATCTGGTATGTTACAAAGTTGGAATAAGTTATGTTTTACTCAAGGTGCTTTAGAAATATCAGCGATGTTACCAAATTACGGTAGAGTCACCGGATTATGGCCAGGTTTATGGACAATGGGTAATTTAGGTAGACCTGGCTACTTGGCGTCGACCGAAGGTGTCTGGCCATATAGTTACGAAGCTTGTGATGCGGGCATCACCCCAAATCAAAGTTCCAATGATGGTATTTCTAGTTTACCTGGTCAAAAATTGAATGCCTGCACTTGTGATGGTGAATCTCACCCAAACCAAGGTGTAGGTAGAGGAGCCCCTGAAATTGATATTATAGAAGGTGAAACCGATACAGCCATAGGTGTTGGTATTGCATCTCAATCATTGCAAACCGCTCCTTTTGATATTTGGTATATTCCTGATTACAATTTTATTGAAATTTACAACTTTACAATCACTACAATGAATTCTTATTGTGGTGGACCCTTTCAACAAGCTGTTTCAGCTGTCACAACACTAAATACTTCATGGAATGAATTTGGTCCTGAAGGTGGACATTACCAGACATATTCCATTGAGTTTTTAAATGATCAAGACACAGGGTATATAACTTGGTATGTTGGTAGTGACGCTACCTACACTATATTTTCTCAGGCTTTACATCCAAATGGTAACATTGACTGGAGACCGATAAGTCAAGAACCGATGTCTATTATTATGAATTTAGGTATTTCAAATAACTGGGCTTATATTGATTGGCAGTCAATTTACTTTCCAGTTACTTTCAGAATTGACTATGTTAGATTGTATCAGCCAAGTGATGCTATCTCTGTTACTTGTGATCCAACAGACCACCCAACTTACAACTATATCCAAGAACATTTGAATGCATATATGAATCCAAATCTAACATCTTGGGAGGCCGCTGGTTATAGTTTCCCCAAAAATATTTTAACCGGACAATGTTCTAGTTCTAAATTTTCGTTGTCATCATCATAATTAATTTTGACAAAAAGTTTAAATGAATTCAAATTAAGTTCAGGGGATTGGTTTTATAGATGGTCTCGTTTTCACAGAATCAGAGAAAATTAGGTTAAAAATAACTTTACTGCATATTTAGATACACATATATTATTAGAGATTTTGTATAAGCTAAATTAAAAATCAAAAAACATATCACAGTTGTTGATTATTAAAAATTTTTTTTTAAACTAAAAATTTTAATTAGTATACAGAGTCTATAAATATGTATGCAATTATTGAACCATCAAAAGTAGGTGTGACCGCATAGAATTAATGAATAAAAACAAAAAGAATAACATGTACTACCAAACATATGTTCCTTTATATCTTGTTCGATTCAATGGCACATTCATAGAAGGTTCAAGGGAATAAAATCAAATGCAAAAGAGTGTAATCAACATCAAATTATAATCTACAATAATCGTCTCCCAATCGAATGTTGTAAATGTAATTTAAATGAAAGTTGGAACAATTTTATTCCCTGGTTTTTTTTTCCTCAAATAACAGGTTATCAAAAATGAGAAACAGAAGAAAAAACCTTGTAATGAAATATTCCTATGTTTATATATATATAATTTGTTACAAAAAACATTTAATATTGTATACAACTTCCCTCTTCCTATCCTCAAACTTTTGTTGTATCATACTAATGTGGGTGATAAGCAATTACTTATAAATCCAACACTTGTACCATTACTTGTACCATTGCTTGACGACGTCTGTCACTCTTTGAACTTTCAGTGGTCGAGACTTTACATCATCTTAATTTAAACTTAACGGTAATCCGATCGTCACTTTCAGAATGGACCGGTTTCCGCATGAGGGTGAAAAATAATCGGGGTTGTTTGGTAAATGTGAAGGCAGAAGTCGAGATGGATCTTGTGATAATACAAAAAAGATTTACGGTTAAAGAATTGAAAGTAATCATTGGATTTTGCTTCGAATGACTAAAATAAACAGATACAATTGTTGACATGTTCTTGATTAACATTTAGAAAAGACAGTTGTTGTTTGAGTTTGAAAAAAAAAAAGATTGAGTGCATATCTCAAATATGCAAATAACACATAAGAACCAAAAACTTGCGAGTGGAGCGGAACTTTTGAAACCAAATATACAAGAATATCCTCAAAATTATTTATGTTTAGTTAATTCTACTGGTCAAAGAGATCGGAATTTTCCATTCTTTGTGCTAGGAGTCAGATAACACCAGTTCCGCAAAAAGATATACACTAAACAGAAATAAAAGTATTATCTAAATTCAACCTCCTCTGACATTTGTTTCTAGAGATTTGTTTAAATAAATAATTTTAGTCCCTAAATGGTGAACTACACCCCCCAAGTTTCTAAAGCTTCGTTTATATCCTAATTGGTGTGACATTAATAGAAAAAAAAATGTAAATCAGATGACAGATAACTTGTTAACAAGAAACATTTTAAGTAATTAATATTTCTTATATTGAGTTAACCACACAATTTTATTTCTTTATTGGAGCTACTTTGGAGAGACAAAATAAAATTCTATTCTCTTTTGTGTTTTGTAACTTGAACTTGAAGACGTCTGCGCCATGATAAGAAGCTTGAAATTGTCTGTAAATAGAAAATATGTCACCAATTGATTCAAACAAGTCTGTATTAATTATAATTGAGGATTAAAAGCCAAATAACGATCGAATAGCTAAATTATTGACTTCATAAATTTTGCTCTTTCGTTGAGTTGATGTGCAAGAAATGAAAATAAAAATAAATTTAACAGCACGCTAAAAGTAAAACCAGGTTTGTCACTTTTTTATCTAAAAAACATAATGAGAATCTGGATGGTATGCAGTATCGTATTTTTGTAATGAAAGTGGTACATTCTTATACAAGGCACTCTGATTTTAAATAGTACAAAATATTCTTTTTCCTCCTTGAAAGAAATTGATACGCTTGATGACATTAAAAGTTATCCTTTCGTTTACCTTTTACTATTAAAGATATATTATCTATAACTTTTTTTACCATGGGTTTTTTATATAAAAAATTTGGGAAATAGACTCCGATGAACATTATTTACTATCTTTATTCATGTTATATTTATTCTCAAGAAAGTAGAACACAAATTCAGAAACTTTGAAATAGGACATGAATCCACAATTGAACTTTACTAATAAACGACACTTAATTGATCCATACTTGTTAATTATTTAATTGATAAATTGAAATATGTATTTATTCATATTTAGGAAGTAAAAACCGACCATTAACATTATTCTTCAACAAATTAAAATTATACAAATATCATATCCACTGCTCAGAAAGATGTTTTCTTTTTCTTTCAACAAAAACTGTTAGCGCAAGTGGTTTAGTGGTAAAATCCAACGTTGCCATCGTTGGGCCCCCGGTTCGATTCCGGGCTTGCGCATTCTTTTTTTTTTACACGTAAAGTTATTTTTGATTTTATTTTATTACAATTATTCAGTGAGTTTCAACAAGTTCGATATTTACGTATTGAATCCAAAACTAACAAACTGCTTCAACAATGATTCTTCTCTTTTATTTAATTCTTCTTTATCTTTCCAAAATAATGTTTTTATACCCGAAACCAAAAATGAGCTAAAAATATCTTTTTTCAGCAAAAGCAGAATTGAACCACAAGTACAATGTATTTTAGAGTGAAAATAAGATGAGTATTTCAGATGACATATACTTCAGAAACCAAAGAATACAATAAATAAGTGCTTCAGCCAATATTTATTGATACAGAAACATCCAAGACGTATTTAATAAACTCTCATACTGAGTTAATATTTACTAATATGCTCTCTTCCAGAAATGTGTTTCTGTTGTGGATATCATTGTTCTTCTTGAAATCTGTAACTGCGTTACTCAACGCCAAAGATTATTCAGTCGCACCAGAATTATTACCAGGTATTTCAGCTATCAAGGATGAGTCAAAAATACCAATTATGTTTGCAGGTTTGATTCCGTTAAATTCAAATGATACAAATGGCGATGAATCTAATGAGGACATTAGTTATTTCTTTTGGAAATTCAAGAAGAGAAACACTGATTCGAATAAACTTATAATATGGTTAAATGGTGGTCCTGGTTGTTCATCAATGGATGGAGCTCTAGCAGAAACTGGTCCATTTAGAGTTAATTCTAAAGGAAAGCTTTATTTGAATGAGGGTTCCTGGTATAGTAGAGCAGATATGGTTTTTCTTGACCAGCCAGTAGGTACAGGATTTTCTATCTCTTCAAAGAAACCAATATCTTATGATAATGATTTAGAGTTAGTCTCTGACCACTTCCTAAAATTTTTAATCAATTACTTCACAATCTTTCCAGAGGATATGGAAAAAGATTTGTTACTCACAGGCGAAAGTTATGCTGGTCAATATATTCCTTTCTTTGCAAAAGCCATCAACAAGTATAATGAGCTAAACAGTGGGAAAAAAATCAATCTAAAGGCATTACTTATAGGAAATGGATGGATAGATCCTACTAATCAATCACTGTCGTACATTCCATTTTCACTTGAAAAGAATATAATAAATAAAGATTCAAAAACTTTTCAGAGATTATTGCAAGCTCATGAACAGTGCCAAAACAGAATCAACAGTGACACAGAGAAGACACAATTTTCTTACCCAGAATGTGATAGGCTTATTAACGTTTTACTAGCTTCTTCTAGAAATATGTCACCTAATGTGCCAGCAAATGAAGTGTGCTTAAATGTATACGATTACAAGTTAAGAGATTCATATCCGGCGTGTGGAATGAATTGGCCAGCAGATATTGGATACATCTCAAAATTCTTTTCAGAAAAAGGTATTTTGGAAGCTTTAAATCTTGACTCTACTGTTACACCGAAATGGACAGAGTGTAACGACAAAGTCTTAAAGTCTTTAGAGAATCCAAATTCAAAGCCTTCCATTAACCACTTACCAGACATTATGAGAAGCGGTGTAGAAATTATTGTATACAATGGAGAAAACGATGTTATCTGTAACAATAGAGGTATTATTGACTCCATTGAAAAATTGCAATGGGGAGGATCTACTGGTTTTTCAAACAATTCTGAGGTTTACGATTGGGTTTATAGAGATTTTAATATCAACGAAGATCAAACTGCAGGATTTGTTCATTATGATAAAAATCTAACTTTTATTAGCGTCTACAATGCTTCTCATATGGTTCCAAATGACAAGAGTTTGATCAGTCGTGGTATCTTAGATATATATTTGAACAACGTTATTTCTGAGATAGGCGAAAATGATGCAGATATATTAATAACAACGTCTGAAGAGAACTATTCAGAGGCTGAAAAAACTAAAAATAATAAAGAATCACAGTCTTTAAAAGATCCATCTTATGATTATGATGATTATTATAATTACGATAACGATTACAACTATGACTCGTTTCAAAATTCTAAAGATACTTCGAATAACGAAAATTTAAGGAATGTTGAAACTAACTATCATTCGGCAGCAAAAGTCATTTTGTTTTTATTTTTCTTTGCATTAATCTTCATAATTTTGATAACAGTGGTACTCCAAAATCGATCTCAGCAAAGACGACCAATTTTGAGAAATCCAAATCAAAGATACCCGGTATCTAATAAGAGTGTTTCTTGGGATGTAAGTGATGATGATATTGCTTTTGCCTTAGATGACGATGATGTGGAATTAGAAATCAACGAATCACTTCCCTCAGTGGAACAACCTTCAAACAAGAAATCCAGCAAGGGATATACTGCATTGTCTTCACAAGAAACTGATGATTCAATTGAATTACGCGATATTTGATGTTAAGTTTTGTAAAGAGAACTTATTGACTCACTGGATAGATTTCTGTTTAAGTGTCATATCTATCGTGGTTTAGGAATTTGTTTAGAAACCATTATTTTATCCGAAGTTATTTGTTGGTGCATTTAATTAATAATCACCAATATGAAGCTTTTGACTTGATTAGTAACAACAGTTGAACTGAGAGTTTCTCATAGAAAAAGAATGTCATCGATTTCTTCAAATTAAATTTCTTTTATGTATTACATAATTTGATATAACGACTGCATTATCTAATTATAGATACATTCACTAAGATGCGTAAATTGTATTTCAGACTCTTAAGTTAGGAGTGTCATCAATAATTTCAACAGTAATACATCTTCCAGTATCTTTTTTATTAATATTGTTGAAATTTGTGATTAATGGCTTAGCACCACAGTTTAAGTCCCCTCTCCTAATAAATATAGCACATGGATAAATGTAATTACAAAATTTGCAAAACTAAACTTAGTTTCTATAAGTGGTGCTTGTCTTTTATATATATTCAGATAATACATTGATTTTTAAATTTCAGAACTAGCTTGCCTGTTTGATTATTAAAACATTTAAGAGCGCTTTCATTTTTAGTGACTTTTTTCTTCTATTTTCAAACTTATCAAAATTTTGCGCCATCTTAGTATAGTGGTTAGTACACATCGTTGTGGCCGATGAAACCCTGGTTCGATTCTAGGAGATGGCATTCAATTTTTTATTTCATTTTAAAATACAATTATTTGAGCTAAAAAGATCCTCTTCAATTGCTTTTATCAATTTTCAATTACAATTAATTAATTTTATTTAATAAAGCGTAATTATATTAGATCATTACTATTTAATATATTAATACCTATGGCTTAGGAATTTTTAGACTCTTTGAAATCATACCACATCCATGGATCATGAAAATGAAGACGATTGGATGAACTTCAAATATTAAGCCTTCTCTGTAGATTCCAAATGGGATGTTTTCAATTATTAACCCTTCTTTTACCAAGTATGCCATCAACAATACCAGGAACAAACTTGTTGGAATTGGTAAACCTTCGAAAAACTTGGATTTACCTGAAACATCTTTTGGTAACTGTGCAACTGTAACGTTAAATCTTGCTAGTCTTGTTAGACCACATAATACAAAGAAAGATAAAACTAAAACATCTAAAGTGGTTTGAAAACCAATAGCAAATGCTATTGCTGCAGGGGCAACACCAAAGGAAACTAAATCAGCTAATGAGTCTAACTCTTGACCCATTAATGATGATCTGTTTCTTAATCTAGCAACTCTACCATCAAAGAAATCAAAGCACATACCTAAAAAGATAAAAAAATGTGCACGTTGAACATAATGTGGTTTACCAGTCAATGTGAATCTCAAACAACTAACAATAGAATAAAACCCAGAAAACCCATTTAACATTGTGACATAATCAGCTAAATGCAAATTTCTAATCATACTAAAATGATATTTATCACTGGTGAATATTTCAATATCATTCTCATTTGGTGGATCTAATGGAGTTGTGTCTAAAGTAAAAATACTAGATGCCCTTCTGCTCAATGTACCTTCAAACTCGCTACCATCTTCTTCTCCGTCTGTAATAGCAGAGTTGTCAAATTCTCTCATATTACTTTTATTAGAATTGGTATTTAACTCTTCTTGACTACGGTTACGACTCATTTTTTTTAATTTGGTGTTTTTCAATTAGAAGTTAACTCACAATCGGTCCAAAGTTGATGCTAATTACTTTGGGGTTAAAGTTTATATAAAAAGACCAAAGAATATTATTTCGTCTAAGTTTATAGTTTTGCCAAAATACACAAAACTTCAAAATAAAAGAATGTGTTATGAAAGTAAAATATTTACCCAAGTTTTATAAATAAAAAATAAGGAACTTATTGAATTGCAAATTGTCGTTTTGAATATTTTACAGCTTGAGTAGCAGTCTACGCTGTGCATTTTGTGTTTCCAGAATTTAAATTTTGATTGTTCCATTAGAGCTTTCCATTGAAAAAAAAATAATTTATAAAAGTTTCAGCTTACCCGGGTTGTTTTTTAATGACATAATGCAATAACTATAAAATGATGTATGGCGTTGTCAAAATGATCTAACTAACCCTAGATAATAATTGCTGCAACAATTATTGTTTTTAAATTTTTCTAGACAAAAAAATTCAGGTCAAGAAAGAGAAACAGGAACTAAATATCATTTCTACCCTCGTATGGCAGCGGGGGAGGGGGCTACAAGCCTTGAAGATGAAAGACGATAACTGCTCTAGATTTTGACGTGCTTGACAACAAAACAAAGAATTCAAGATTTGTGAAGCAGTCATTTTGATGTTTGAAGTGTGAGCCAAGAAGTAGAATTTATGAATTTGATGATTTGAATTAATGCATAATTTTGAGCTAATGAAAACTTCATGAACACTTTTATTTAATATTAAAAAATTATGTTGTTAATTAAACCTGCGAAAATACTTCGCATAAATAAAATAATTTAAGAAATGGCATAATGTATATTTTTTTAAAGAGAAAGCCTTGCTAACACTTCGGAGCTTGCTGACCCGCCTAAGCTATCCATCTCAAAATTTCTCCCCAGCATGGAAGTTAATAATTCGTGATAGGGAGGTTTTCCGGCTCCATTAGGTTCGACAGGATTGTTCTTCTTGACTTCGTTAAAGTAGTTGTTATAAATATCACCATCGTAGTAACCAATTGGTGCATTTAACATTGCATCAGGTAATTCAAAACTGTCTGTTAGTGCAATACAATCCTTTCTGATCTCCGGTAATAATGAAAAGACTGCAGGTTGAACTGTTACCGAAATATCGTCAGGTGTTAAAATCTTAAACTGTTGAAATTCAGCAGCATGCTTATCAATAAAGTAGAGTGAAAATAGCTTGTATAATTTCCATAAAGCTTCTTTATTGTTACTGTCATTAATATTTGAGTCATTTTTTGAAGATAATTTTTCAAAGTACGTCTTCAACATATAATGAATGGCATGAAATTTGGAAACAACTACCAATAATTTAGATACGTCATCAACTTTCTTTGTCTTCTTTATAGTTTTACCAATATGAGCTAAAATCTTAACTAAACAAACTTCCCAGATTTCGGTAAAGTTATATAAATTGGATGTATTGACATCCAAATCAACATTAGTCTGTTTTGTTAAAACTGATTGTACAAAACTTGGATTCAAATAATTGAAAGAATCTGAATCGAGATTCTGATCAAAAGTTCCCTTTGATACAACATCTCCAAATTTTTTCAAAATTGATTTAGCAGATGTCAGAGAAAGAATAGTGTTATCACCCTCCCACGTACATTGAACAACCCAATCGTTATATCCCCTTCCAAAACCGTTATATTGAGAATAACCATGCCCACCGCAAGTTTGCCTTAATTCATCAATCAAAGTTGCTACTAACCAAGTGTTGGTAGCTTTCAAACTCGCACTATCAATGAATAAATTTTTTAACTTCATTGAAACTGTCTTTAGAGCACTTTTATCAATTGATTTAGCGTTTGCAGAAACTTTATATAACTCATTCAAAGTGCTATAATATGTGTCCATCAATTTAAATGCGGCTGGAGAAATCAAGTAAACCAATGCCAATTGAGGTAAAATTCGGTATTGGTGCAATGGGTAGTTCATTAATTGATTTTCCTCATCATCCGCCGTATTGGCAAATTGTTGTCTACCAACTGCGTAACGTGTTGCAATCGTGACAAACTTAGAACCAAATCTAAAAGAATCCATAACCATATTGACTCTTCCACTTAGTAAAGCACTGTATCCTGATATTTGATCCAATTGAGGTTCTGTTTTTACTGATATTTGATTGGTACCATCACTATTGGATTTTCTTATTATTTTTGTGAATCTGGATAACATATATTCTCTTGGAATTATAACATTTCTAAATTGAATCCAACCATTATCAATACCATGTCTACCCATTTTAGCACCGATATCACCAATTGCGATACCTTGTAATAGTTGAAAAGTTTCTGGATTTCTTAATGGTACAACAAAGGTTTTGACACCATAATCTTTATTATTAACTTTTAATCTAGCATAAACTGTAGCATGGGTAGCTGAACTTGCTGCACCACCAATCCACCATTTTGTTGCGGTGATATCGGGAGTATTTATTGTAAATGTATCCTTCACAGGGTCATATTCAGCAACAGTTTGTAGTCCAGCAACATTTGAACCATGCCCTAATTCTGTCATTGCAAAGCAACCATAGATACCTTTAATAAAAGTAGCACCTCTTTCCTGTAGCCAATATTTTATTTGCTCATCTGTACCATTCCCTTTAATACAATTTCCAAATAAACCTAAGTGAACCCCAATTCTTGTACTTAATTGTGGGTCGATATTAGCGACTAAGGATAACCTTTTGTCGAAAATTGATATATCATTATTGCACAAAGGCTCTATTGAGCTTGAATCAGTTTGAAGTACTTTGATTAGATCTTCATTTCTAAAACATTCTCTTTGTAATTTAATATCATTCTCCATATACTGAGCCATTCTTGCAATTTTTTTAGCTGTGATCTCTCTTTCTTGTTCTCTTGACAACTCATAGTAATCGGTGTCTGTTTTCAAAACAGGATCATTGACTAACTGGTCAATCAAAGAATGAGTCAACTGGCATCTCTTTGGGTCACTCTCCAAAAACAAATTAATTTCTTTATTGATTAAATTTGAATTTTCTCTTTCATTTTGAATAAAATGTTGCGGTTTCAAAACTATAGAATTCTTATCTAAAGTTGAACCTCTTGTCATGATAATTTTATATAAAATTTGATTTGTACTATATGATTTGTAAACTTTTTTTTTAGTTATCTTGTTCAAGTATTATTTTATCTGTCACAGAATGCACAAAAATGAATTATAACGAATTCTGATATCGTATTCCAAAAAATCACAAAACCAAATTATATTTTGGTCTTTTATATTAAAACAAATTCAAAAAACTTCCTATCTTCAAAACAATCATTTATTTCTTTTACCCCAATTTTTTTCCCCCGTTCTATAAAAAAGATAGCTATTAGCCGCCCATCTCCAATTTTTCCAAATTAATTTTCCAAAACAAAATTATCTCCGGCACTGTGTAACGTGTATCCTTTAAAGCGAAAAATCGACGCTTCGCTAATGAGGAGAAGTTGATCGCCCCCACAATCAAATTTTTGTAATTGCGAATTACAAAAATGGGTCTCATGCAACATTAATATTTTTGTGGTGTGACCTGTTTTACAATTTTTAAAACCGAAAATTTATTATGACAACAACGCGTCGGAGTTAATGCATCTAAGTTTATGAAATGTAAGCAACAAGAGAATCCTATATATTTGAAATTGAGCTGGTGATCACAGTTAAAGAAAGTCATTAATCAAAAAATTAAATACATTGCGATGTCTCGTCGATGTCAAAATAACTTGGATGGCTCTTAGCTACGTTCAACAAAGCTTTTGATTGATAACTAATAAATTATTTGCTGCTTGAATGTATATTTTATTTGAACTTTGCTTGTAATTTTATTTCCATTACTATTATTGAACGTTAAAAGGACGTGATAGTAGGCTCTCAAAATTTTAAGTCCAATGCAATTCAAAGAAGTCACAATGCTAAATTTAATAAGATTTTTATCATTGAAAAATAATTATATGTACATTTGTTACAAAACTTATAATGACATCCTTTTTTCTTGTTTATGTTTTTTTTTACAGAAAAAAAGAAAAAGATACTTGTTATAAACGTTTAGATAATGTGATTCGGTTAATCTAGTCGTGTGTGATATTTTGTTGATAGGATAATGTTTAAGACAATCGGTTTCTATACTAAAAAGATGAAAAAAGATAATAACAAAAAAAAAACTGGTTTCTTCTAATCTTTTAATGTACTGGTACGATCAGCTTTTGCTGCTTTCTTTTCTAACTCATCCCAATCTTCACCTTCTTCTTCACTTTCATCACCACCAACTTCACTCCCTTCATCGGAATAAGCTTCTTCCTCAGAATAATCGTCTTCTTCCGAAAATGCACTTTCATCAGTTGGATCATCATCGGAAGCTTCATATTCGGAAATTTCTTCGGCACTGTCATCGGAAGCTTCATCATCAGAACCAGTGGCTAGGAAAGTCCAACCACCATCTAAGAAAAATTGATGAGGATCTTCTTGTAAAGATTTCATAATGGTTGTCCAGTTCAAATTGATTGACGATACAGTATATGGGATATCCATATCTGTTAGCCATTGTTTCAAGAAATCCAGGGACTCGATAGGAACTGTATTGATATGTGTAACAGGCTTTTTGAAATCTTTGTAAACAAAAACCATATCGAAATTTTTCAAACCAAATTGAACTCTTTCCAAAATACAAATTTCTATTTCGGAAAGATTAACGACCATAAATGGAGGTTCGACTAGTTGAACTAAACAGTCTGTTGTTGGCATACAGAAAACAGCAGATCTGTTTGGAACACCCTGAAAACCCAAATCTCTGAAAGTGCTTTCAACAGTTAACAAACCTTTGGAAGCATCGGCAATAGCATCGGCAAAATATTTAAATTCTTTGTCTAATGCAGCACGTTTTCTTCTTTCTTCTTGCTCTTGTTCTATTTCATCTTCGTCACCGTATCTTCTAAATTTCATTTGGTTACGTCTACCAGTACCAGTTTCATCAACAGCCATATCAGAGGCTTCACGATAAAATTGAATATCTTGGACTTTTTTCTTACCCATCAAAATTGGATTTTTTAGGTGAATATGAATGATAACAATCAATTCACCTTTACATGATTGAAAGAAAATATTCTTTATATTAGAAAATAGAATATCAATTCTGCTATCAGTTCTCAATGGTGATTGATATCTAATACCATTTTCATGAATAAAGACTGTACTTGGAACACGCTTGGTGTCAGGACTTGGTCTAACAAATATTTGATCCAATCTTTTAGTTCTACCAGTTTTGTTTTCTATCAGCTTGTCTTGATGGACGACGTCAGCCATAACTTTACGTTCTTGATCTCTTTTAGTGGATTCTTTTTTCAAATCTTGAATTTGTTTAAATGCATCGCTCATACGATCGCCATCTTTAGATCTTAACGTTATAGAACGCACAAATTGATTATCATTTGATTCTTCGTAAGGTAACTCTTCTGTCTTTTTGGATAAACCAGATGTACCTGGAGAGTGGAAATTCAAACGCAAATAAGTATATTCACCTTCTTCGTTTTTGGAACCATTTTTGTAAGAATTGATGTGAAATGGAACTGGTCTACCATAAATTGGTAGAATGATTGTTTGACTCTTCCAATCAACATGAATTCTCAAATCACGAACATTAGCAGGCAATTGAGATTCACGTACATATGATTCATACTTTTTGAAAAATTGACGTGGTTCACTACCTGTATCTAAAGCATCTGCTTCACTAAATCTTAATAGACCATCTTTTTGTAGTTTTTCGTGTAATTTTTTTTGATTTTCTTTACGAATCTGTTCCTTTTGGTTTTCTTCTGAGTCAACACGAGCTTCTCCACGTAATTTCGTTCTTAATATCTTTGAGTTGGCTTCTGGTTTGATTGAGATATTCGAGTTAGGCTTTGGTTTTGGTTTTTCATCCTCGTCGTTATTGAATACAAAAGATATATGAGATCTGGCCTTGGTATAGTCAGTCACAAATTTAGGTGTAGATGAATTTTCTGGAATTTGAACAGTGTCAGCAATTTGTAAAGCATAAGAATTATTTGTTTTGGAATCTGTTAAGTTATTGAAACCAAAGGAAATATTGAAACAATCACCATTTTTGATTTTACGTGTGTCATTCTTAGCGTTCAAAACAAAATTAGAATCTCTAAATTCTAAACCCATTAAGAAACCTATATTTTTTGTAAAGGAACCTGCTAATTCTGGTTTTAGCTTTTGAATGAATTCTTCTACTGATTCGTAAACTTCTTTTGGGGTCGAACCTACTTTCAAAAAATCTTCAACAACTTTTTTCTGTAGGTCAATCATAAAATCATAATTATTGATCATTTCTTCAGATGGATCAATTAAAAAAGTTCTAGTAATATTAGAACAATAATTATTATAACGTATACCACAAGAAGCTAAAATTGAACCATTACCATGTAGTTGATCGTTGTTGGAACGTGCAGAAACTTTTAAATCAAACTTGGAGCCCGATTGTATAATAGGTGAATAAGTCCAGTCTAATAGATCAATATTAAATTTATGATTAGAAGGACACAAAGGAGCCATATCGCTAGAAATTTTTTTTAAAAACTTACCATCATCTATTTTATTTTCAATCTTATCAGACAATTTAGCGTTTGATATTTTTAATTCTTCATCTACAGCACGGACCATTTCATCAGAAAGTAAACTCATAAATTTATCAGAACCTTTAGCTGCAACTGTAATGAGTTTTATTTCTTCAGCATCTTTTTGTTCCAAAACTTCTGAAATCCCAGCAGTGACGTCTACAGAAGTAATCGAGTTAGCTTTCACAGCCTCTTCCCAAATCGGATTCCATTCTGTCATAAACTTACCTTGGTAAACATCTTTAGGTAATAGACCAACTGAACTACCAGCTTCTTTGATTAATTCAATAACATTATTAAATAAGTTTTTATTATGTTCAACATCCTTGTTAACTCTCTCCCATAGTTCTAATTCGACACTTTCATTTTCAAATTGAGATACAGCCTTCTTCAAATGTTTAGCTTTTGCTGCACTAGTAACAATAATGATTTTTTTTGGTGTGAAAGCTATTAAAGTGGCTGGAAATTCATAATTCAATAACCAATTGTGTAAAATAGTTGTTTTCTGATATGGATTTTCGGAATTTGATGAGCCTAATACAAACAATAATGAGTTTGGAGAGTCGTCAAAAGATTGATATTTTGAATGAAGAGACAAAGCTCTCTTTTTGAAAGTTTCAAAATTGATATTTAACTCCTCCATTTTCGGTGCAATGTGAGTGGTCTATATATTAACAAGCTGAAGCTTCTCGATGTTATCCAATCAACTTATGTTTCTTAAATTTCAAAATGTACCTAGACCAATATAGGTTAATATATATATATACATATATATATATTGCCATCTTTCATGTTAATTGTAATCAATTTCATCTAAGTTAATAGACTGTTTGTCGTGTGTCTTCCTAAAGTTTCTCAACTTTTTTACGCGAATATAAGCACAATACGGGTAAAATTTTATTTCGTTGTTAATGATATCGATCTGAATCAAAGTATTCTTGTAAACAGTTAACTTGATTCTATAAGATGAGATGAAACAAAGTCTACTACTGGATAGACCAAATTGTATTTGAAATTGTTAAAGTTTATAAATTTCTTGGTTTGTGTGATGGTTTATTAATCGAAGGTACTTAAACTCCTCATAGAAATAGTTTGACCTCATATTGAGATCGTTAACATGTCATCTATACATTTCATTGGAGATTTCTATATATTATCTAGTTTGTTCCTTTATTTAGTATTTTATTATTAGTTTATTAACAGGTTTTTGTAAATATCATTGTAATGGAGCGTATAATATTTGGGTAACATATTTTCTCTTATATCTTACTATTGAAGCTACGCATAAAGTATTGTGTTTAATGCTACTAGTTGCTAAGTGGTGTAAAACGACATGGTTAGGAATTGGTAAAGAACCAGAAGTATTCTGGCTGTTATCACTGGAGGAATTGGAATAATTGTTCAAAATTACATTTTCTAAATGTGGAGGTAATTGAGGTGGTGTTAGCCATGCTAAATTCTGATGGTTATTTTGTTGTTGGTCCAATGTTAAGTAATATTGTTCCATAACAGTTGGATCTGTGAAAACGGCAGGAATGTCTTGTGTATACTCTAAGGCTGCTTTCAAGGGTTGTTCTTCACGGAAACGAGTAAAACCATCACCTAAATCATCAGGTTCTTGTTCAATCTCAAAAGCTATTTGTGAGCGAGCACTTCTTGGATTCTTTTTATTTTTAATTGAATCTCTAACATCTTGTCCTTGGGAAGATTTTTGTGCGTGTTGTTGGGAGATGTGTTGTTGTTGGGCTGGCTTAAAGTTTTCATTCTGTACATTTCCGTTTGGAACTTGTTGGTTATCTTGTTGAGATTCATTTTGTTGAGATCTAGGGACTGCCTCCAAATAATTAACAAAATTACCCATTTGATCAGTGGCTGTAGGTAAGTAATCACTGAATCTCAATTCATTATCTACAATAAACCTAAATTTATGGGTTCCAGGAGGTAATTGTAGCTTCACATGCAAGACACCAGGCTGTCCAGGCACAGGAACCAATCCAATCATCTTTCTCCAACCTGTGAAAGAACCGGTAACATACACTTTTTCACCACCTTGTTGCCAAGTGATATCTACAGGTACCATATTTGATGCAACTTGCTGCTGTTGTTGTTGTGGCTGCTGTGACTGTTGTGGCTGTTGTTGATGTGACTGTTGTGACATTTTTTGTTGTTGATTTATATTATTATTTGTTTGATAGTCTAGGTTATCTTTTGAAGTGATTTCATCACCTGAGTCTGAGACAATATCTGAAGCATGTTCTTCATGATTTGAATAAGGTGGGATTTCATCATCATCATCAAAAATCAAAGTTGATTTGTTTTTAACAAGTGGCTGTGGTTGTAATTCATTTGGATTATCAATATTCATTTGAGATAAACTTTGTGTGATATTCTCAGTGTGCTCATCAACTTTATTCAAATCTACCATTGAAACATCTTTCACAGGTAAATTATTTTCAGTGCCATTAGGAGCATTATTTGTCGTCATACTCATATAAATTCTTTGGTAATAGCTTTTTTAACTCTTCTAATTAATTGCTTCAACAATGTTTGAGCTATATAAAATTATGATTTTGAACGTGATATGATAGTTGTAACTGTTGTTGTTGGTTCTATTGCACAGTATATTTTATATGGAAAACATGGAATATATGACCAAAGATGCATTTATTGACAAATTTTGAAATGCAATTAGTATGAAATTTTCGAAACAAACCTGTGGATGTTAAAGTTTGATAAAACTCAATAACATAATAAAGTAACAAAACCATGTTTATTGAGGGAATCCAAAATGAAAAAGTATGCTCAAAAAATCATGAGAATTGTAGAGACAGCTGTGGAAAAAGAGGAAAGATGTCAGTGGGAAACAACGAGGAGGATGTGGACAATAAAGAAACCAATGCATCCAAAGCTTGAACTGTTAGAAACACGCACTAATTTTTTTGGAAAACCTGAAAAAAGAAAAAAGAATTTTCGATGTTTTTTGAAATTCGAAGTGATGGTGGGGTGATTACGAGCCCGGGTAACTGTTGGCCTTTTTTTCACTTTGTGAAGATGTCAAGTAAGATGAAGATGTCTCTAATATTGAAAAACTGACGCAACATCACTTGGAAGATGACTAACAACAATGGTTTGTTGAACATTTGAATTCAAAAGAGAAAAATATTTAGATTGCCATTATTATATAAATAATTACAATATATGCGGAGTATGAGTTGTATATAAATAAATATATGCTTGAGGATACGATTCACTTATGATCGGAAAATTATTTTTGAGTGGGTTTCATAATTTCATTATTGCTTCGTCATAGATATTGAAAACAGACGATAGAATCAAAAGTCTTGTAATAATAAATAAGTGTTTGTTAGGTTATGTTTTTGCTGTTGTTGTTGTTGTTGTTATTGAGTTGACAGAAGAAAAAAATTTATTATTTGCCGGCTCCAAAAATCTCAATTTCTTTTAACATTGTACTTAATGGTGGTAACGATACCCTAGTACTTGGCGAATTGCTTGATAGTGAATTTTGAGAGAAATAGTTTGTCTTTGATGCAATGGAATTTGGGGAAGCATATGGAGATGAATAATAAGTATTGTAGTATTTGTTGATGTTGATGTTATTATTATTCGTCTCATTATCACTATTATAAGAGCTGGAAAGACTTTCATTATCTGATAATTTGAAAGTAGCTCTTGCTTTATTTTGATTAATATTTTGAATTGGGTTTGATGAAGGTAAGATAGCTGTTTTTTTCAATGTGGCCAGAGTTTTTATAACAGTGTTATCCATTGGATTATTATTGGTATTCAATTTACTTTGAATATCACTCATTGAAGACACAGGTGTAAGTGGTACAGTATATTTATTTTTACCTGATTGTCTTTTCTTATAAACGCGTTTTGTTGTTTTAATTGTAGCAGTGTTTGTCTGATTATTTAATATTGGTGAAGTATTTCTAATAATGATATTATTTGTTGAATGAATTTTTGAATGTCTACGTAATTCATCACTTCTACTAAAACTCTTGACACAATTTTCAAAATTGCATTTATAAGGTTTTTCGCCTGTATGAATTTTCAAATGTCTTTTCTTATGTTCCAATCTATAGAAACCGCGACCACAAGATTCACAAAAATATGGTCTTTCATTGTTATCATTTGGAAATTTTTCTTTGCTTTTCAATCTCTTTCCCGTAATTAATGAAATGTTACCTTTCAATTGTTGGAGACTAGTGGTAGGCATGATTTTTAATGGCTTATTCTATTGTAATACCTAAAAAAGTATATATATATATGTGTGTGTGTGTGTGTGTGTGTATGTGTGTTTTTATCTATGTATATATTTTTATATATACATGGAGGTTTATATATCAGGGCTTGAAGGATTTAGTTCAAAGCAAAAAGAATTTATAATTAAATAAGGAAGAAAAACGAAGCTGTTTAATAAAAAATAATCAAATAATTTTTCTTTCAATTGACTCTAAAGAATCTAGAAATTATATGACCAAATTATTTTGATTATCATTTGATTGATTTATATATTAATCAATTTTTTTGGAACTCAGTCGTGATTTTAAATTGCATTATTATTCGACTTCGTTATTGGAAAAATAGTCTTTGGACGATTGTTGGATCATAGTTTGGAACAAACATTTTGTAATTTGTTATTGTAATATCGTGTCGTATTATACCCTTCATTAAGATATATTATTTCAGAACGGCCATTGAAACGAATCGTCAATGTATCTATCTATCCTTCAGCAGTAATTCACTGAAAACCATAATCTAAATAATTTTTCCATATATTAAATCCAAAAGAAAAATTAAAAATAATATCTGTAACTCCATTAAAACGAACCAAAAAAGTAATTAGAAAGAGTAGAAGTACACAAGACAACACAGTTATTCCTTAGCACTCATCAACAAGCACAACTGACTTTATCAACGTTTCAGAACTAAGCTTTTTTCTGGTACACTCAATTGTGCCGTTTCGCAGTATAAAAAAAAATCGTGATAGTCAATACTTGTTACCTTAATTCTCACAAGAAATATTAGCTAATTTTGAATATTTATTGTAAATTGTTTTTTATTGTTTTATTAGACTCTCTGTCTGTACGTAAGATGCGCTGATAATGGAATAATTGAGATTGCTTTTGTACAGGAAATCGGGATTTTGATGGGGGAGGGGGGCAAATAAGTTTTCGAAGAAAAAAAGAAGAAGCAAAAATAAAAAGAAAAACTGTACACACCGTATAGAAACTCTCGAGTAACAACCGTTCATCAAACTGACTGTCCGTCTTAGAGTGTGAAAAAAAAACTATTCTTGGGTTTGTGATGTTGTTGTTTTTGTTTTTCATTTGATCCATTACTCCATGAAATGGGAAATTACACAAAACACTTTTTGAACAAGAGAGCATTTTCGGACTAATGAAAAACAGAAAAAAAAAACACACTCAGTCACTCACAAGTATGTCCACACATAAATGCCAATATGGAGTTTACTTCCAGATGTTTAATCTTCTCTAAGTATTCTCTCCGTTTTCATTTGCATAGAGTTATTGTGGGCTTGAATTTTTTTTATATTACCGTAGATGATAAAAAAAAAGTGGTTGTAGTAATATGATGACATGGCTTCGTTTCCTTTTTACCTTCTGCAGGGTCATGCGGGAATTTGACAATAAAAACCCAAAATCATTGAAAAACTTTTTGGGTGTTGTTTTTTTTTCTTGAGTAGTTTCTATAAGTGGATATCTGCATCTCTACCTCATTTGTGTTTGTTTGATTTCCAAAGGAAGGGAACATTAATTCATAGAACAATACCATACTAATGTAGTTAATCTCCGGCCGTGTTCCAGAGCGGTATAAAGAAATGAGGATATTCAGTAGTAATTCTGAGTATGTACACAGGTTTTTCTTCATCATATGGAGGAAAATAAAAATGATTTGGTCGCTCGTAAGAGTACTGAGATAATATCTACGTTCGTCCGTGAAAACTATTGCGCTTGCGCCCAGTTTTATTAGATAGTCATTTCCATTTTTTGTCTGAAGATGGGCCAAAGGAACTCCGTATGTTTGTTTATTTTTTTGCTTGAGTTTTTTGTATTAAGTAAATATTACAGTTTCATTGTCACCTTAGTTATTGACACGAGATGGAATAAGATTTTCGGTCCAGTGTTTTTTTTCAACAAGTTTTTTTGTTGTTATGTATTGAATTATTCTCAAGTGATTAAATGGATAAATATGAAATGTTTTAATACACAACATGATTTGAGTTTTTCCGAGTTTTTTCCTCAACTTACTCAAATAATAATCAGATAAAGTCAATTAACTTTTTTTCCTTTTTTTTTTTAATATAATTTTCCGAGGTTCATTCTAATAAATGATATGAACTTTCAATATCAAAACGTTTCTTTGCTAAAAAAAAAACAATTTCCCGAAATGATTTTAATTTTCCGTATCACTTTCAACAAAAAAGTGGATAAATAGTCTAATATAGTAGTATTACTGATTCCGTTGTAACTGATCTTTTTTTTTTGTACAGGTAATGAATGATTTTATCCACGTTTCGGATAAATAACACACGGCCATTTCCACTTTCTAGTTCTATTTGTTTTCTTAATGTAACAAAAAACTCAACGTAACCAAGTCATTCATCGATCATTCTATGTTGTTGTTGCTTCTTTTCTCAATCAACTGGGTTGTATGTATTCTATGTACAATTGCATTTGATTAAAATGTTGTTATTCTTCGCTGCATATTGTTGTCTTCGAGTAATTTTCTTTCCGGAATTGTGGAAAAAGTAATGAGTTGTCATATGTATTAGATTTTTCTTTGAGCGATAAGAATTTTCACAATTCTATTCAAACGGAATACTTACAATAGTTTTTCCGAAAGAATCAAACGAAAAAAACAATCAATAATTTATATGCAAACAGATATGCTATGCAGTTTTACAATTATTTTCCGATTTAGGAAATATTATATATTCAATACATTATTTCAATACATTATTTGGAAAGATAAATGAGTTACACACCCACAATTTATTTATTCAACAATTTATTATTTGTTTTGTTGTGATGTATATTCATATAAAAATTTGAACTAAGACAAGGCAAAGTAAAACAAGAACTTTTCTCCAAGCTTCACATATTATGGGAGGCAATAAATAATTTAATACTTCGAATGATTGCCATGAACATAAAACTTCAAATGATCTGTGTATCAACAGTTATTCATAGATTTTTATTATTGTAAAATATTTTATTATCTAATCATTCTCATATTATTGTTTTTTATTGAGAATACAACGTGATAAAAATACTAAAGATACAAAATAAAACAAAGTGGAATCTTTTTTTTTATCTATGAATAGTTTTTTTCTTGCATTCTCCAGTTTTTGCTTTAACGTGATTTTATACCGTCAAATAATATTCAAAAATTTTATTTTTTTCAATCTGCTTGTGTTAAAATTTTCTTAGCCGGAAAAACTTTTTTCTGTTGCAAAAATGAAAAATGATCCGTCCTAAGTTTTCTTATTAAAACCAATTTTATGCGAATTAAATGAAACTTCACTATTGGAAATATATACCATGTATGTATTTCCTATTTTGGTTAAAAACGCTATTTTTTTGTAATGATATTTTTAATTGAAAACTGCACAAGTGCAAAAAAATTTATAAAAATAAATTATCCAGCTTGATCATTTCGGAATACTTTGTGGAAAGCCAAAAAATACTTTCGTATTTGCAGAAAGCATGAAATTTGATTTCGTCAAATCAGCAATATGGAAGGAAAAGCTTCTAAGAGGTAGTTTGGCGAGTTTTATCTGATTCGAGATTTTTGGAAATTTTGTTACAGTTAAAATTATTGGGCTTCGATTTTGTGTAATACAAAAATTTTTATAATTGTAAAAATAAAAGAATTTCAATTATTCATAAATTATTGTTTAGTTTTTCAATTGGAACTTTCAGTGTTCCTTTGGAATCAGTTTGAACGCTCAAGACACACTAACAAAATGAAAATAAGAAAAGATAAATCTAAAAAATAGTTTTCATTATATCTATTTCAAAATGGTATTCTAGTGTATAGTTTAATTGAATCGAATAAATAATCACTTTAAATAAATATGTACATAGGAGTAGAAGAAATTAGATTACATCAAAACGTTAATTTTTCTAGTGTTCTCAATGCTTTTGCTGCCCCATCAGCTGAAGAATCATTTTCAATTGAAATTTTGGCTCTGCTGTTTTCTAAACCTTCCAACAACATACATGCTTTACAAATTTTATTACTTGATAAGTAATTACATCTTTCACATCTATTACCATCAACAAATCCCTGTTTTTCTTTTGTTTTACTCTCATCAACTTCTAAGAATTTTTTCTTGGATAAATTTTTTGTTACAACAGTTTGTTTCTTTGGTTTCTTTGGTTTTAAGACTAGATTTTCACCACTATATATAATATCAATGATGCAGCTGGGTCTAATAGCTTCTAAATTTTTCATTAGTTCTCTGGCTGTACCTCTAAATGCTTCTGGTGCATAGGTACATTCGGTTGAGAAATAATCTAATTTTCTGTAATGTGCATATAAAACTATTTCTTTTTGATAGGAATATTTGAACGGTTTCGATCTTTTGATAGGAGATCCTTTACTTGTTGTCATGATAGCTGTGGATTTTTCTAATCTTGCAACATCACCTCTTAGTATATTCATCAATACAGTTTCTGCCATATCATCTGCATTATGACCTGTAACAACATGCTTGATACCAAGTTTTGCAGCGCCTCTGTCAAGAGCTTGTCTTCTAAAAACACCACAATATGTACAGCTATTTCTTATACCTGCAACTGAAACTATTTCATCCATGGTCCAATTGTACAAATCTTTATATGAGAATATCTTTAATGGCAAATTATATTGTTGTTGGTTTCTCTTCACAGTAGCCAAAGAATCATCTCTGTACCCAACAATACCTTCATCAATACTCAGTAAGACAATTTCAATACCGTAATCATGTCTTTCATTCAAAAGTTTCAATATATAAGCTAACACAGTGGAATCTTTACCTCCAGAAGCACCAACTGCTACTTTTTCTCCTCTGTAAAATAAATTATTATCTACTATGGTATTATGAATCTCAGTTTCAAATACATGAAAAAAGCATAATTTACATATCTTTTGTAAATTCTTTGGTCTTCTTATTATTGCTTTACGAGAATGACATAACTCACAAAGTTGTGAAATTTTCAAATTCTTTACTTTATTGATAGGATCACTTGGAGCAACGAACATTCTTTATTACTGTATTCCTTGATAATACATATATATGTATATGTATTCAAATGTGATTAAGGTAGGACTGTTGTTTTAGCTGGCCTCGAATAACTTATGCTTTAAAAAAACAAACAGAGCAAACGTTTTAATTCAACTAAAGTATTGTTTGTTATACTTTTCAAATTTTGCGATGAGGATGAGGAAAGGCTTTTTAATGCACTTTTTTCACAATTATACAAAGCGTTAAAAAATTAAGCACTAAAAAAAGAAGTTACTCCGCTCAATTTATTGACTTTACTAATTATATATAAAATGTTACAAAGTATGAGAATTTATTAATGCCTGTTCATGATATCTAAAAGTTTGATAATTTTTTTTTAATGCAGTATTAGGTTTACCCAAGATATTGTTAACTAACATCATTGAACCTTTTCACTTTTGAATTTGCTTTGTTTAGTTTAACACTGGCACTGTTTACCTCTTCATCCATCATATCGAGAAGTTCGTTTTGTTGTGCGAGCTCTTGATTCATTTCTGTTGTCATTAATTTTTGACGATGGACAATTTTTTGCAATTGTAGTACTTCTTCATCTTGATCTCTCATTTTATCTTTGTGAAGTTGCAATAGTTGTTGATTATCAAAATTAAGCGTCTCGTCGGTTTCTCCCAATTTCCTTCTACTAAGTATTGGTTTTTTAATATTGACTGATCGTGTTGTATCTCTTCCTGCGAATAGTTGAGATTTCATATTATCATCAATATTTTCAACAGAGTTACTCGTGATATGATGTGCTTTGCTTGGATAATTTGAAAGAAAACCTGCTGGTAGAGATGATCTTGTAACTATCTCATTAACGTCAGATTTACACAACTCAATCAAGTTTTTTTTGTTAACAACCTCTTTATCTGTAATATCTTTAGGTAAAGTATTCTCAAGTTTATTCAAAATCGAACGTACTTTCATCAATATTTTATTGTTATTCTTTTCATTTCCATTTTTTTTGCATTGTGATAATTGTGATTTACATTCTTTGAATAGAAATTTCCAATTGGTTACCTTTGTCAGATCAATATTGGCAATTTTGTCATCATTGAATATATCGATGCTAGCAAAATTGTAATATTTATCATTATTTTCTGCTCCATATTTACTAACTACAACTTGTTTTAATAAAGTATTCCAGTTTTCTTTTAGTCCAAGAAACTCTGTAACATAACTTGAATTTCTCCAACGTGTGTCAAAAGAATCATTTAACAAATCAAATAAAAAATTCCTCAGTTTATATTTTCTTTCTTTTATTACATCGTTATTTAAATTACTTTGATTAGACCAAAATGGATTGTGAATTGTCCTTTTGGGCAATTCATATGGTATGTCCCTTAAGAATTCTTTTTCTAAATTCTTTTTCAAATTATAGAAATCACTAAATCTTTTATTAAGTGGACCGATTGTTATCAAATCAAAAGATTTATCAATATTATTAACAATTTTTATAGTTATTGGATACAAAGCATATGTTTTGTTAATTATTTTAACTTCATCAATTGTCACTTCAGTTCTTACAATTTTTTCTGACATTTTTCAATTAAGCCAAAGTAATAGTTGATAGTCAGTCCCAAAACAAAAATTTCTCAACTTATCATCAATGAATTATCAATGGTATTGGTGTTGAACTCAACTGTCATTCATATAATTGTTAAACTTAACCACCATTTTTATTTAAAAAAAATACATTAATTTTTATCATATAAATATTATATATATAATAACTTTTTCACTTTTTTCTACTCTTTATGAAATTAAACGGTCTGCTTAAAAATTCGAGATAAAAAAAATTGAATCTTCAAAGAAGAACAAATGTTTAGATAAATAGATATATGTAAGTAAGATATTGTACTTAAAGCAAACACATTCCAATTTCTGATTTCTAATTGAGGTTTTCAAACTAATTATGTCTAAAATATTTATTTCGACCGTTAATTGTGGTAAAGCTCATGATGCTGATATTTTTGGACTTACTGTATCTAAACCTTTTACAGTAACCTGTTCAGGTGACGGATCCGTCAAATTATGGTTTAATAACTTACTAGATAATGAATCACCAAAGCAACATATGATATCTCAGTTTGTTGACAAGACTGGTATTCATCATGTTGCTGTATTCCATTCAGTTGAAAGAACTGGTGTTGAGTTTTACTTTCTGGCCTGTGTGAGTTTTTCAGGTGAGATTTACTTTTATGAAGTAGATACTAAAAATGGTGACCTAAAAACAATTCAGTTTTTAAGTAAAGATGAGAAAAAAAAATCTTATTGGGCAATTAAATGGTTAAAAAGTGATGATAAAACTCTAAACCATAGATTTGCAGCTACTGATGTCAAAGGCAATACCTACGTATGGAGATTTCATCCTTTTGAAGACGAAATAGATGAAGTTGAAGAAATGGAGAAAAAAATGAAGTTGGAGAAACAAGAAAAAAGAAGAGGTAATGAAAAAGATAGACGGATCAATGTTGAAGAAGCAAAGCAGAAAGAAGAAGTCGTGGATGAGGTAGACAATAAAGCCAATGCTACTATAAAGCCTCACTTTAGTTTTCAGGGTATAATAGAACCACCTGAGCCAAATTTTGCCACGACTATTGACATGTCAATCAAGGGATTAATCGCTACTGGTTTCTCATCCGGCTCTGTTGTGATTGCGCAGTTATCAACATTGAGACCAATTTACACATTCGAAGGATTTGGTATTCAGGGTATTGAACAAAATAGTAACACTGTACGAGCACTTACTTTCTCACCAACTGGAAATTTACTAGCTGTTGCTAATGATTTGGGCTCGTATGGATGTGTTTGTTTATTTGAAACCGATTACGGTGAACGTGTGGGTAATTTTACTGTTCCTTCTCATAGTAATCAAACCAGTATTGGTTCTTACGCTCACAATGGGTGGGTTTTTGACCTTTCTTTCAATTCTACAGGTGAATTTTTAGCCACATGTGGTTACGATAGTAAAATAAGAGTTTGGGATGTGAAAACAAAAGAACGAGTATCTACATTGAACATATCTGCTGATGATATTGAAAATGAGGAAGAAATTATGCTAGAAGATGAACTTGGCGACTCATTAAGTAAACCGCCAGTCATGGGTGTCACTTACATTGATAAAAATATTAGATCTGGTCTGGGAAATGAAACAAATGAAGGACTAGCATGTGTGTGTTTAGATAGAAGTGTGAGGTGGTTTAGAGAAGCTGGTGGAAGTTAAGAAGAATTGAAAACTTCATAGTATAAACTTAAGTAATATATTTAGTATCCAAATTCAAAGATCTTGTATCAACTGGAATCGATAATTCATCTCTACAAACTATTGCAGGGTTGCTTTTGTAAAGTTAAGCTAGTTAGCTTGTCATATCACACATCTTATCAAAGTCATCCAATCATAGTGCATGTCCCCCAAAGTTACCCGCATTATTAATTACAACATAAAAGTATTGAAAACAAAGACCAAAAGAGGAAAAGAGTCTTTCGTTATTTGAAGTTAGTTAGAAATTCTTAAGAATTAAGAGATAGAATTGGTCTATACTCAAGTGTTTTAACAATTAATATCTTGTTCAATGAACAAACACTATTATCAAAGTATATCATCCATTGGTTACTAATTGTTTAGTTGATTTGTCATTGCTTTTACTTTGCTGTTGCGATTTTGAATAAAGAAAATAACTAAAGAAAAAGAATAAAGACTACCTTGAGTATTTGAATATTGAAGGGTCAAATTGATGAATTATTGTAGTTTTTCAAATTATTAAGGAAACACAAACAAATAGCATACGTTTATTTACTGTAGGAAATAGAAATAAATAGGGAGAACATTGATCTTTCAGCTTTGTAAATATGTCCTTCAGGTTTGATGAACACTCTTTCGAAGATGATTCATTTAATAAGTTCATGAAAAAAATTTTGACAAAAGCTTTGAATTCAAAGAATAAACATTCCGAGAGAAATAGGTCAAACAATGAAAATACTGATGACCTTGAGAATTCTATAAGAGATGGGAAGGTTAAGGAATCAAAATTGGATTTATTGAAGAAAGACGTAATTGTTAGTAAAGTTGGTTTCCCTACTACACCTCATTTGGAAATTTTAGATCTAGACCTATGTGCACAGCAACCAAGATCAATAGCTAAAAGTATCTGTAAAGTGTCTTTCAGAGATGCATTTCTACAAATTGAAACTGAAATAGAAGCTAATTTATCTCTACTTTCAACAAACAGCTCGCCACATTTCACAACGCCTCATATGTCATGCAATGATAGTTTTCCAATTCCAATTACAATAACATTTACGCAGATACAGTTAGAAGCTATCACAAATGTATTCGTGAAAAAAAGCGGCATAGGATTATCATTTAACGATGTCTCTTTGGATTTTAAATTTGATTGTTCTATTAAACTTTTGCAGCCCTATCTAGCTAAAAGGTTAAAGAAAACAATGCAAACCGTATTCAGAGATGTTTTACCATCCATTATTTTCAACATGTCCAAAAGTTGGTTTATTAATGATGATATACCTAATCCTTCAAAATCAAAAAGCAAAAATAGTTCCAAAACCATATTGAATACCAATTCTTCAGAATTAACCGATGAGAGTAGTGAAGTGATAAATAAACCCCGGACAAATTTATTGACTGATGAAAGTGCCGTATTAGAGTTATCACCAAGTAACATGTTGAAACTTTCAACCCTAACCTCTTCCAGACAAACATTATCATTGCATTCATTAACGTTTGATTACTTATCTTCTATTCCAAGTTGTTTAGATAGGCAAAATTACCATTTATTCAAATCTAAAATCCCATCATTAGCAACATTGAATGCTGCTAAAAGTGAGAATATCAACAATATAACTGCCACTGACAAAAATTATTTGCCACAAGAAGTAGTTAAACAAAAAGACATAAATTTATCAGAAATCATATCCATACAAAATACTTTATTTGAAAGGGCTGCAAATAATGAAAATACCAGACCTAGAAGAAGAAAGATTAAAATGAAGCATGTGAATAGAGCTAAGAATATTGCAAACGATAATGAGAACAATGCTGCGAAGAGGAAAAATGATAATATTCAAACTAAAGGAGTTGATCATGCTATCAAGGCTGTCCCTACAAATCATGACAATGATCTAGAAGTGAAAAAACTGGCAGAACAACAAACTACTTCAATAAATAACACGAGAGAAGAAGCTTCAGAACCAACTACACCAATAGGTAGAATGTCATTATCAATTCCTTCTCAATTAATTCCTGAAAAAGACTCAACATACAGTATAGATAATTTCAATTCTGAGTTAGATGAAGAAGCTTATTTGAACAAACAATTCATTCAAAAAGTTGATTATTTTTCGAAAAAACCTGACTTATTCAAGATACATGCATCATTTGACGAGAAAGATAAAAAAGAACTCATTAGTGAAGTCATAAATAAAGATAACCTAACTTTGAATCGATTCCATTCTCCAGGGCCTTCATTTCCTCCGTTTTTCGAAAAAAGAAGAGGATTAAGTGTAGTTGGGTTGAATAATGGTCCTTCATTTCAAAATTGGGGCTGGTCTCAAGACTCGCATGAAGCAAATCTTGACATGTCAAATAACAACAAAATAGCTGATCACCATACTCATGATCATCCACCACCATACAGTTAACTTGTCTTTTGTCTACTCAAAGGGGATAACCTTTTTGTATTTATTGTCTATATAGTTACATGAAATACATACTCTTCTGCATTTTTTCTCATTTGGCATAAAATTATGAAGCCTCTGATACTTTTATCTCTTGTAGATACACAAACGTAAATTATCTTCCACCAAAGCGTTCAAAAACCGATGCCTGTGACCATCAAAATCTGCACCCGCTTTGAGTTTGAGCAATGGAACATTTTTACATTTTCGATATCTTATTTAAACCATTAGATAAGACAATAAAATATGGGGAATTGTAGGTTGTTAACAAAGAAATAAAATTTGGAATTAATTCTTTCGGTGAGACTTTAAAAAATTTTTTGTTGACATATTAATTGAATTTACATATTTTAAGGTTAAAGAATCAGCTGAAAGATACAATATATCGGATTTTGATTTTGTTGATATAAAATTTATAGAAAATAACAATGGATCCGTACAGTTTGAAAAGAGAGAATAGAAAGAAATTTCAAGATAAACAAAAGCTTAAAAAAAGTCATCCAACTGCTAGTGATCGAAAATATCGAGTGTTGAACAAACAGAAACAAACAGAGCAAGAAAAACTTGAAACTGCGGATGACATCGAAGAGAAAGAAATCTCCAATAATTTAGACAGATACAAAGATGAAGATGGAGCAATCTTTGATGAGATAGAGGATCCTATAGTGTCTTCCATTGCAAATGAAAAGTTAAGAGAAGTCATAAAACGGAAAGAAAAGAATAATATCACAGCAGAGATAGAACTAGGAAGCTCAGTAGTAAATGGCAAGACAAAGACCACAAAGGATTTATATTCAATGGATATCAATGCATTGAATACTTTATTGAAAAAATCGACGATCGATGCCCCAGAACCACAAAGCATAACTAACACTGAACTCTCTACTACATCAAAACAACCGACTGTCTCGATGCTTTCGCCCCAGAAAAAGGAAAAACAAGATGCAGTCAAATCTCTGGTTCCTGATGTTTTAAACAAAGATGAGGATTTCTTGGATGGATTATTATAATCAACCTCCAGTCATGTAAGCAAATTACTTCCATTAGTTAGAGTTCATCCATCATACATTCAAATCGGCTCTTATCTTTAAAATTACCCGAACCCTAGCATGTCGTAGCTTACGACATCCATATTTTCGGCTCAAAAATTTTAACGGAGAAGGCGTAAATAAGTTTAAGAAATTTAACGAACTTTAAGCACACAATGATAAAAATGTAACAAAAAAATACATTGAACTTAACACATCATGTCATATATATTAGAATAATTCCATGATGTTATTAGGAAGAAACGGCACATTTATAATTTTGAAGGTATATCTTTGAAAGTTTTATAACACATTGAGATAACCAAAGAAAAATAAGACCGTAGTCGTCTAATTATTGTTTACTATTTTTTTCAAGATTTTTCCATCATTAGTACATTTTCTGTGATCTAATCTGACCATTTTAATTTTTGAAGAGGAATTTCATATATTAGCATTAGTTCATTTTGTTAATAGGATAGTCAAATATTAAATAAAACGTTAAACTTATTGTGGAGTTGAAAAGTTGAATGTATAATTTTTATATCATAAAGGAAATTCAGTCAAATTGTTTTCAAAGATAATAAAAAAGAAATTTAATTGAAAAATAAGAGTTCAGATCTCTTTTAAATAAATAATAATAGCAATAATGTCTTCTGATACTATGTACTTTAACAGTTCGAGGGTGCTCTCTGTACCGCCGAAGAACAGGACGAAGAAAAAATTAGTCAAGAAAGAAATAAATAATGAAAGACATCGTAATATTAGACAAGAGCAAATTGATATGCCTTTACCTGAGCAGCAAATATTGCCTAACGGTCAGAAACCTGATTTTGGCTCAAGCTCAAAAAATAATGTATCCAACAAGAAGAAGAATAAAAATTCGAAAAATTCCCCAAAAAAAAGAAATGTTAATGATTCCATATTAAAAGGTATCGATGATACTGAATTATTATCTTATGATTTCAAGGATTTATTATTAAATAAAAGTAACGGCCAATCAAATGCCAATCAAATATCACCAAATAAATTTAATAATGCTCCTTCCAACGTTTCATCATTCGCTTCTCCAGTAAACACTCCATCCATGCAGCATGCTAATTTATCTTCAAATAACACACCTTTATCTCAACATAGTCATTTAAATAATTTTGAAAATCATAAGGCATCCCCTAGGATGCTACAACCAGGATTAGCACCATATGCCCAACAGCCAATGGCTCCTCCAATGCACATGATGAACAATATGGTTATGAACCAACCTAATCCATTGTTAGTTCATCCTGGTTTACCAGGAAATAATCACCAAAATCATATCATTGCACAACAACAAATGCCGATGCCATTACCTCCAATGATGCCAATGCCAGACAATTATTCTCTTGGAAATCCAATGGCTCCGCCTTTTGTGAATTTGAATAATGTTAACGCTCAACATCAACATTTTAAAAACAGCACACCAATACACAATAATTTCATAGCAGCTGAACCAGTTCAATATATTCCACATCATATCGCTTTAAAGAACCCCAACCATACTACAAATAATAATGTGAATATTAGAAATGGTCAGAACGGTAATCCTAGCTTACCGAATAAAAATATAACTCGTAAATCTACTGATTTAGATGTTACAAAACAAAATCTTAATAACTCGGGTAATCAACATAGAAAACACATCAAGAATAATGGAAGTAATAATCACCCCAATAGTTTTGCTGGTGCTTCATTTACTACAAATGTCCCAAAGTTACAAAATTTACCAAAACCCAGTTTCACTTAAGCCATCAGCTTAAAACACATTTTAATTTATTTACTTCTTTTTGATGATACCATCATGAGTTTTGGTATTCTCCTAATAATTTTTTTTATAAAGCTGCTGCATATCAGAATGAAACATTTTTTTCTGATTACATTTCAAAGATTACAATTTCAATTCTTTTGTAGTTTTTGACTAAGAGTTTTTGATTGTGATGCAGTATATCCATGGTTTGGAAATACTTGCATTAATTTGCGTATGTTAATCAAGGGATCTTTTTTTCGTTTAAATTTTTTCGATTTTTTTAGCCCTTTTTGAATTATCATGTATCAAAAGATGAAGTGAGTCTTTGTATATCATGGTGATTTTTTTTTTATTTTTTTTTTTTTAAACTGCTTCTTGAAATATATTGATTTCAGAGGACTATTTATAGTTTTTTTATATCAAATATTACTGAATAAAATATTTCAATCATTTCGTAGAATTATTATATCTTTCATTTTGAAAATGAACAATTAAATTTATTAAGCGCAATCTACATAATAATACTCTAACACTGCTCAACATTTTAAGCATGATTTCCAACTTATGTGCCTATGAAATAGTAACTAAACTTATTAGAAATATATAGTGCTGATTATTATAGTTTTTATATTTATTAATTTTATTATATTTATAAATTTTTTGATTTTTTTAATATATTTTTTTAACAATCATTAAAATCGATTATATAAAAAAAGACAGTTCCCGAAATAATAAGATAGATTAATATTATAAAACAACATTTTTGGCTAACTTTTGTTTGTAAGCCAAAATGGTGTTATCCCATCTAGTAGCAGTTTGATTCTCAACAACAAAAATATCCTTAGCAATTTTGTCTAATAATCTGAAATCATGGGACACAACTACAACACCACCGTTAAAATCGTTAATGGCATCAGCTAAAGAATCAATTGTTGGGATATCCAAACCATTAGTAGGTTCATCCAATAGTAGAACATTTGGAGCTTCCAATGCTAATAATGCAAAAACAACACGGGATCTTTGACCCTCAGATAAAGTACCCATTTGGACAGTTTGAGCTTCACCAGTTAAACCGTAACGACCTAGTTGACCTCTCCAGTATTGGAAATCTTGTGAAATATTTGGATATTTGTCACGGACAAATTCTAATGCAGATTTAGTCAAATCCAATTGATCTTGAGAATGTTGGGAATAGACACCTAATTTAACGTGAGTATGTCTGGAAACTCTACCAGCTTGGGCTTGTAATTCACCAGTCATAATTTTCAATAAAGTAGATTTACCAACACCATTTGGACCAACTAAAGCAATTCTAGAATCCATATCAACACCAAAGTTCAAATGTTTATATAAGTTATGTTCTGGATTACCATCATAAGAGAAAGAAATATCATCGAAAGATAAAACTGGTGGTGGTAATCTGTCAACCTGTGGAAATTTAAATGAGAAAACTCTATCTGGTTGAACTGCAGGAATCAAACCGTCGGCTTCCATCTTATCCAGAATTTTTTGTCTAGACTTGGCTTGTTTGACTAAATTAGCATAAGTACCAGCAGAAGCAATAAACTTCTTAATATGAGCGATTTCTTCTTGTTGCTTATTGTATTGTTTCATTTGGTTAGTTTCTAATTCACTACGTGTCTTGATGTAAGAATCATAGTTACCACCATAAGCAGTTAATTGTTGTAATCTCATATCGATCATGTTTGTACAAACACCGTTTAAGAAATCTTGAGAATGAGACACTAAAACTAAGGTTCGGTCGAATCTTTTCAAATATTCTTCTAACCAAACACAAGCTTCTAAATCCAAATGAGCAGTTGGATCATCCAATAACAATAGAGTTGGCTTGACGAACAAAGCTTTAGCTAGAGCGACACGCATTTTCCAACCACCAGACATGTCCTTAGTTTTCTTTAAAATGGTTTTAGAGTTGAAACCTAAACCGATTAAAATAACAGCAGCTCTACTTTCAAAAGTACTTGGATCCATAGAATCCATTCTTTCGTATAATGGTTCTAATAATTCAGATTCTGGACCATCTTCAACGATAATTTTTTCGACTAAATCCTCTAAACGTTTCAACTCATTTTGAGCTTCAGTGACCACATAATCTAAAGCTGATAATTCAGTAGGAGCAGCTGGTTCATCCAATAAGTAGATATCAATGTTTTCTGGAATAGGATATTCTCTTGTAGCAATGGCTTTCAAAAAAGTGGACTTACCACAACCGTTTTCACCTAACAAACCGTAATGACGACCATAGTTTAATTCTAATGTAGAATCTTGAATTAAAACTTTACCGTGAAATAATAAAGAAACAGAAGATAATTTAATATCTCTTGAAGTTTCTAAAGAGGCTAAAACACCAGTAACAACACGGTCTGAAATACCGTCTTTATCTTGTTGTAACTTCAATTTCTCAATTTCTTTAGCAGTGGCAGTAGCTTCATCTTCTTCAACAACATCCTTTTTCTTTGAACCTAATTTTCTGACGGTTTTACCTTCAGCTTTCTTTTTGGCTTCTCTTTCAGCTTTCTTAGCGTCTCTTTTGGCTTTGGATGAGGAGATTGGAGGCATTACTGTAAATATCAAGTGTAAAGTTTTGCTTGCTTTTTTTCCACTAAAGTCTCCAAAAACAAGCTATCAGTTAAGAATTAGCTAAAGCTGTAATATAACTAATATAACTAATAATTAATTAAAAAAATAATTTATATAATTTATGATGAAAAGTAGTGATGGCAGTAATGTAGTAATGACGAAAATTTTTTATATTATTTTAGTCAATTTTAGCGATGAGATGAAATTTTTCATGCCGGCCTTCTCGTTACTTGTGATGATCAAACAAAAGCACGTGATCAAAATAACTATCGGACTTAAGCCCAACGTAATGAGTGGTCATCGTAGAGCTACATACCGTAAGAATGCAGCGTTTGCTTCTATCCCAAATAATCTAAGGTAACTTAACAGGCTCTTGCCAGTAAGGGAAGTCGATAGTGCCCTGGGCTAAGAATAAACAGAGTACACTATATCACACAAATGCAGCTATGACAGCAGAAGACTACACATTTTTATAAATCAACCCACACAGAGAGTGTTTCTCAAATTAAGAGATATTATATCTTCAGAAAGACTGCTAACATGGCTTGGATTTGATTTTTTCACCATTTATACCTATATTCTCAAACAGCAACAGAGCTTATCATCATTCTGTTAAAGCAAATTCATATTGTGCTTGAAAATTTCTGTAAAAAATCATTTTATCTGAATAAGTTATATTGTTTGTCGTGTCGAGATCAAACACAAAGGACTGCCAATATCACCACCACGGCGTAGTTACAGAAGAGTTTATTCGAACTTCAAACACATGGACTCGTAATCGGTTTTAGTTTACTTACCTGTCTTGTTTGCGTACTCTTTATATGATTTGTATTGTCAGATAGCAGCACTCTATATCCTGTGTTTGTATTTTTTTGTTACACTCAATTAGCTGAAAGAAGATAAATATTTATTCTATAGGAAATTCTTTCTTACTTCTGCGCTATTTTCATTCGCAATTCGAGCCTTCTTAAGTGAAAAATTATGTGTGATATTGTAAAAGAAAGGTGTAAGAAGTTGAGTAGTTTGCTAATCTGAATTTCTATTACGTTCGAAACTGGAAAGATCTTTCATAGTTTTACATTGCCTAAGGGTTCTCGAAACTTTTAGAAACAGAGCCTCATTGAAAAAATCTGGAATTCAAAATATTTTTAAAAGAGAAGTTTTAGATATTGTGAGTGATTGATTTTGGAGTTCAAATCTAAAGCAAACCATATATAGTTTGAATCTTTATCAATTTTATTTCATTGAAAAATATTTAACGTTACTGATTTGAATTAAGTAGCGCAGCTAAAACTAACTGAAACTGCAATTGAAAAGAAACACAACGATTATTCCAAACTTGGTGTTTCAACCTATAAAATTACAACAACATCAATTAAGATTCAAAAGATGACAGGTCTCACATTAACTAGAACTATTTCTGGTCAAGCTGATTTACAAGTGCAATACACAAAATTAATTTCACAACAACTACTCAAAAATAAAACCCATTTAGAATCATTATCTTACGAAGGATCAACCGTCACTTTTCCTGTAGATCCGGTTACTCTGCCTGAGCAAGATCCCAATCTGAGAGTGTTTTTTTTTGACATTGATAATACTTTATATAGCAAAGCAACGCATATTCAAGATCTTATGGTTCAAGCCATCATGAATTACTTAGAAAATTACTTAGGGTTAGACTATAGAACTGCGAAAGTTGTCAACAGAGAATATTATAAGGAATACGGTTTATTGGTTAAAGGATTAGTTGTGAACAAGGGCATCAATGCTTTAGAATATAACAGCATGGTTGACGATTCATTGGATTTACAAGATGTCATTACGGGACCGAATTTGAGATTAAGAAAGATGTTACAGGATTTAAGAGCTTCTGGAAAGTTTGATAAATTATGGCTTTTCACAAATGCTTATAAAAACCATGCGTTGAGAGTGATAAGGATTTTAGGTATAGCTGATTTATTCGATGGTATTACATATTGCGATTACACTGATAGCAATAAATTGATTTGTAAACCAGATGTTAGAGCATTTCAAAAAGCTAAATTGGAAAGTGGTTTAGGAGACTTTTCAAATGGTTATTTTATAGACGACAGTGGTAACAATATAAACGTTGGTTTAGAATTAGGCATGAAATGTATTCATTTACAAGAAGATACCTCAAATAACGACATATTAGGCGAGACACCTGAGGGTGCATTAGTTTTAGATAATATTCTTGATCTTCCCAAGAAAGTTGGACGTCTCTTACATTAATTATTAATTAGTTGACCATCTTTCTTTTTCTGCATTTATTTTATGTTATCATAAATATTTATCTCTAGGTACTCAAAAATAATACGTAAACAGTCTATAATCTGGTTTGAGATAAAACTCAAAGATATTGTAAATCTATATACATAAACACTCCGTTTTTACTTTTTATTATATATATATATATATTTATCAATACATTTTCTCAATCCTTGGCCTTTTTATCCTCCTTTTGTTGTTTAATTTCTTTAGCTAATGCAAATAATAAACCTCCAATCAAAGCGGTAGCCATACCTAACAAACTGAAACTATTATTTGGAAAATTTAAGAAAGAGACACCTGACAAACATAAGAAGATTTCTTTAACAGCAGTAACCATTGCGTAAGTTGGAATCGAAGTAAATCTGATTGTAGTTGCTGTGAAGTAATTTGTAGCTAATCCAAAAAAACCAGTTGCTAGCATTAAATAAACATATTGAGTTTCAAAATGAGTCTCAACGTTAGTATCACTTTCCCAATCATCATAAAAAATTGTAATTAAGGTGAATATAGGGAAAGCAATCAGATTATTATAAAATATGACATCCACATCAGAGAACTTTGTACGCTGAATTAATTTTCTTATCGAGAGAGCAAACGCAGTAGTTGCTACAATATTAGCAGCAATCCAAAAATAACCTAAATTAATTATATAATTGAAAGAGACGTCTGCACCTAATTTGTTTCTCAAAGTTTCAATTGCTTGTTCATAGTCACCATAACATAAACTTAAAGAGCCCAAAAGTGACATGATGAAAGACAAACCTTCCAAAGAGGTGATAATACCGGCACCATAAAATATCGATTCACCGAAAGTGATCAAAATTAGTGAAAGATTCTTAGTTAGCACATAAACAGGTATCGATAAATACTTCAAAGCTTTTGAAGCAGTAAACAACATTATACTCATTAAGATACCAATTGGTAACCAATATTGAATGTCTCTAACATTAAATTGACGCAAGTTAATGAAATCAGTGAATTTCAAAAAATACAGCGTTCCAATAACAATACCAGTTTGAATGCACAACAGTAAACCAAACATGTTAAAAGATCTATCAACCACAATGACTTTATTCAGGACCAAAGTCAAAACTGAAAAAACAGAATATAACACAATGGAGGTAGGAGCAGCATACTTACTAGCTCTAGGGGATTCTGTCAACAGATCTGACATTTGAGAACAGCTTTTCGAATATTAAATAGATATAGGGAAGAAGAGATGATGTTAGCTTTCACAATAAGATACTTGATGTCCTTCTTTCTCCTGTTATTTGTAAAATAAATCTTGCAATTGTATTCAAGGTTTGAGCTCAGCACCTTGATATAACGAGAAGTTGAAACAATGTTGGAAAAAGTATACTCCATGCTTGATGACATTTCAGTTCATTCCCAAAGCAAGAAAGGTTGAAGGATCAGTAAACTGGAATCAAATTGACACCTAAGCATTAGCATTAGCATAAGCATAAGCATAAGCATAAGAATACGTATAATTGCCTACTGTGGAACATTTCCAGATCCCTGGATTCTACCACTGCTCACAGCAAACTGCGGTATTAGCCCAATCGTAAAGAGTACTACTGCCCACGAATCTACATAGAATCGCGAAAGAACAGTCTGTTCATAGCGGGAACGCATCGAAGTTTTTCAATTCCGAAAACCAACCAAACCCTCAGGGCTGCAGCCGTTTCGACACTGATACACACAGGGCTAAACATTAGGGCTGCATCAGGTCGAATGTTTTGTTTTAGTATGTGCGTTGTCGGAGACTTCGTATCCACAGTTTTTTCATGAATGGGGCCCACCTCAATTCACCACATCGCAAACAGCAGCAGCTGAAAACGTTTTAGTGCCGGGTTCGGGAAATTCTCAAGGTTGATTGAAACTCCGGTGATAGGATACTGTGGCGGAAAGAACAAGTACATAGGTGAAACTAGCAACAAAATGTATAGGGTCCCCAAGGCATGGTGGCAGAGGAAGCATAGAAATGTGTTGAAACTAGAGAACACAGGATTGAAGAACCATATCGAGGCTATCCATACATCAATGTATATATCTAATCTGTATATGTCCACCACCTGTTGTAAAACATGCCTCTCAGCAACCACAACATTTGAGACAATGAAGTGCATGTCAAAGAGTTGTGATGGGTTTGCCTTTACGGTAAATGAGTCTTGGAGCCCAAAATTCGAGGAAACAGGCTCTCATTTCTTTTTTTTCTTCTGCTTTTCCCGGTTGTGCGCGGTGTGTATGCCCTGAGTGGGCGACAACAAAGATTGTTTGCAAGATTTTTTGCAGTCCAGACACTTTGACTCATTGTGGAAAAGTAAGAGGACTGAATACTGTACATGGTAATATGAATTATATATAACTCTGGCTGTGTGAAAAACTGTTCATACTTATACCTATGCTTGTGATGTTACGATTGTTCAATGAGTCAATCCAATGGTAACTTCGGATATTTCGAAGTACTAGCAACGATGTATTGCGAACTAATGTTTATGATTTTATGTTTTGTGTTTTATGTGTTCAGCCAATACAAGATTTTTTTGTTTCTGAAGTTACGGTCAATACGTTATTACTTTTTTTGGACACTCTTATATGCATCGTCTTAGTTTTTATTACGTGATAAACACCAAATGATTTTGAGCAAGCCTTATTTTGTATTTTTAACTCTACTCTGCTAAGGTGGGTGTGTGTAGATTTTTCTTTTCAAATTGTGTTCAAGTTTAAATTCCGTACAAAACCATCATCTTTTAATCAAGAGAGTTCCATGGTTTTTTTTTTTTTTTTTTTTTTTTTTT
>JAKTPK010000216.1:0-31771 GCA_030557565.1 Tetrapisispora arboricola | reverse complement strand
TTTTTTTTTTTTTTTTTTTTTTATTTCAATATTTTAGAAATTTTAAAATATTGAAAATTCAGACAAAAAAAAAAGAATTCGAATTTTTGAAGCTCAATTACTTATTTTCATTTGTTGTTATTTGATTAATGAATATATTCACTTAGACCTTTGACTAACTTGACAGCTAAAAATCTTAGTTTTTGTAGTGTGTAATTGAGATATAATTCTTATCTGTTCTGCTTTTCTTTGTTTCTAAGAAAGGTATATCTTTCGAAGTTAGAAAGAGATAGAAAAAAACAACAACACAGAACTTGCTCAAAAAGGTTCACAACACCGTCAGTTTTAAAAATATAATTTTTACTATTCACATTATATTAACCTCCAATTTTGTTATGCTAATTTGCTCAGATGGATGAGACTCATGATACTTCATTTAGTGATGGATTGATACCAGATAGTAACAATATCCCAGATGAGGATGATACACAGACTCAAATGAATATAATACAGAATGTTACTTCAAATACAAATATGGACACAGGTGAGATTTCAAACAATTATTTTGCAACTTCATTCGATTCAATGCTGGAAGTATTACCAGACTCCATGAACTTAGATGTTTTTTCAAACTACTATTATGACTCACCAGATGTAAATCTTAATAATATTAACAGCGAGCAAATTCATGGTAACGATGTAACTGCAAGCAATTTTGGCCTGAACAATGGTAATAGCGCAAGTACAAGTTTCTTACAAGCCACTGGGGATTCTGCTTTGGATGAAAACAACAGCAATGAAAACAATATTAATAATACTTTGAAAAATAGAGTCAATGCTTCTGTTCAACCAATAGATATAGCTGATCAGCAAAATGGTGAAATCGCACAATTATGGGATTTCAATATCGACGAATTTATGATGACACCGAATGGTTCAAATTCTGCGACAATAAGTGCTCCTAACAGTTTTAATTCGGATATGCATTTAAGTTATGGTAGTGCACCAAATTCTTTTTTCATGCAAAATACAGCAAAACACGATATGTCATTTAACAATAATAATAATCATCATGTTAATCACAACGTTTACAATATTAACTATAATACAGAAAATAGTATAATGTCACCCGCAATGTCATCCTTCACACACAACCAAAATGTAGGCCAAAACTACAAAAGAGACAATTTATCGTCTGCGAATTCAATTCAAACAAAAAGTATTCCCAATAGAAGAAGGTCTTCTTCCAATTATAATAAGAGTTTATATGCAGATGATGTAGGAATGCCTCTGAGTTCATTGTCAACTTCTAACTCTGTTAGGAAAAATTCAATGTTACGACAGATGTCTTCAACATCCTTATCAAGTTATAAAAGAGGATCAAATGCTTCCTCTAATGATTTAGCAAAAAAACCGCCAGTACAATGTGCAAATTGTAAGACATTCAAAACGCCATTATGGAGAAGAGATGCTCAAGGTAATATACTTTGTAACGCTTGTGGGTTATTTCAAAAATTACATGGTACAATGCGACCTCTCTCTCTAAAATCAGACGTAATAAAAAGAAGAAGAGCAAAAAAAGGAACAAAAAAACATCATCAACTACTTCAACAGCAACAGCAACAGCAACAGCAGCAACAACGAGAAAAGGATAAGAAAATTGAAAATGAAAATATTAAAGTTGTATCAGAAAAAGCATCTGATTCAAAGTATAAACTGAATTCATCCGACATAAACACCATCAATTCGCAGTTACTTTCATATAACAGTTTAACAAATGAACATATACAAAAACAATTTCAATCAAGTTTCCAAAACACTTTATCAAAATCATTTACTGAACAGGGAACAGCACAATCATCACTGTTTGTAAATACAAGCACAAATTCTGTTAACAAAGTTTCTCGTAAATCACGAGCAAGTAGTATTTCATCGAACTCCAGTAAATCTTCTTCTAAATCCATGCTGCCGATTCTCCCAAAGCCATCACCAGTTTCCCAGACACCATTCAATCCCAATTTGTATTCCACAAGAAGTGCAAACAGTAGCACAGCTTCTTCTCCAAGAATTGGGACACCTGTAGTTTCCAATTCGGTATTGCAAAATTCTCAATCCATATTGTATTCAACTTCCTTAGGTAGGTCAAGTATGTCAATTCCGAGGAGAAGGTTTTCAAGGAATGCATCATCTTCAACTTTAGCGTCGATTCAACAACAACAACAGCAACAACAACAACAACAACAGCAGCAGCAACAACAACAGCCACACCAACAAAAGCCACAGCAATTATCAACTAGTCAAAATCAGACTGCAACAACTCCTGGTAGTTGGGGCATGACTTTTGGGAGTCAATTGATGACTGGAGCGTCTCCAAAAAATATTCCTTTACAAAATTTAAGCTTTGAGGAGTATTCGCCTCAAGACACAAACTCCTCAAACTCGACAAGATCTTCCTCAAGAAAACCCCAGACTTCCTTATTATCTCAACAGCTGCAAAACTCATCATCTCAAGTACAATCAAAAGAAAATCCTGACTATGTTTCAAATGATTTAGAAAATGTATCTTCAAATCAACAACCTGGTTTTTCACAAAAGTATTCAAATACTTCACCTTGGAAAAACTCATTAATAAACCCTTCACCTAATGGCAACTATCCTGATACCATAAAACAACAACGCATTAAAATGAAAGAACATAAATTTAACCGCTCTAATAATGGTAACAATAACAAACTGAACGATAGCAGCAATAATAACATTATAAACAATCTTAGTGATTTTAACACTGATACTTATTCTGATATAAATAATAATAATAATAGAAAAGTTAATGTCAATTATAGGAAATATCCAAACGGCAATGCGATGGGTACTCAAAAATTGGATGAAGCTTTCAATGAGCAAATATCGTCTTTTCAAACGACATTTGGAAATCCTCAAGGCCCTAGTCCAGTTACCTCCGTAACTGACACCAATGCCTCTGCTGATACAAAAACGCCTGTTAAACTGACTAAGACGATCACAGATGATCTCGATTGGTTAAACTTTGGACTGTAAAAATTAAATTCTCATTTGAATTATAATTTTATAAGTACCTGATATTTTCATGAATAAGGACATCTCTAACTGAAAAAAAACTAAAAACTAGAGTACACTGGTTGTATATTTTCCCTATTCATTAAGGTTATAACATTAACAAATTTGTAAAGATAAACATTTTAAGATACATGTTGATTTTCATGTACACATCAGAACATATATACGTATATACAGCTCTCTATCCATTTACGCATCCACCATAGAGAATGCCCCTACTATTAAACTAATATTCAAATATTTTTTCATGTTTTGTTTTTACTTATCGGTTTAAGTTTAAAGATTAAAAAAATAGAACAAAACAAAAAATATATATAAATGCAATTTGAAATATGCCTTGTATAAAATAGTTCTTATATATTATGAGATTCTGCGGAATAGACTACAAACAAAATGCATCAAAATTTACAGAAAAATAAAGCTTTTTTAAATATATGAGTACTTTATTATTATAATAAATGGGTGTTCCACAAATTTGGGAAAGTTTAAAGCCATATACTAATAAGAGCAGGATACCATTCAAGAAATTTGTGGCTGATTTCCATCATGAACATAAAAGAAGTCCACGTATAGCTATTGATTGCTTTCAATGGTTATTCGAATGTGGATTTTTAGTGAAAGATCTGGTTTTGGCGGAGCATTTGGCTAGCGAAAAACCATCAAAGCCAATATTAAATTTCATAAAGAGATTAAAAGAATTTTTATCTTTAGATATATCATTTATTTTAGTTTTCGATGGGCCAATGAAACCGTCTTTCAAAAACCAACACAAAATATCATCATCATTAGATAGCACTTCATTCTTAGAAGTAGAAGAACTAGATTATGAACAATTATGGAAAAGACACCAAGAGAATCACATTGTTCATGGAAAATGTGAATTGAACAAGTTGAATAATGACACATATTCAATCAGAGAATTGAAACATGCACTAAATTTGTTAAACATATCATTTATAGATTGTTGCGGAGAAGCTGAAGCTCAATGTAGTTGGCTACAAAAGAACGATTATGTAGATTTTGTTTTAAGTAATGATTCAGACAATTTGTTTTTTGGTTGTACAAAAATTCTGAAAAATTATTCAAGGTATCGTGAAGATTTTGGATCAACAAACGGTAATAGATCTAATTCACCGACCAGGGGAAATAATAGAGAAACATTTGTTACTGTGCTTGATATGGATCATGTCTTTTCAGTAGCTACTGAAAGATTTGATAGAGCTGCATTACTTCTCAGAACCATATTAATTGGAGCAGATTACAATAGAGGAGTAAAAGGTTTGGGTAAAGAAAAAGCAATGATACTTTCATCCTTGAAAGATCCAGATTTTTCAGGAAAATTTCTATCAATGTTTGAATCAGGTAACTTGACAACATTAGAGCTGGAAACTCTTTATGAAAACTTTAAAATTGAAATAACTACTTTTGCTAAACGTAACTCAAAAGTATTGTTTAAAAAAAATTACAAAAGCCTTTTTGAAAATACCAGTTTGAAAAATTGGCCTTCAGTGACAGCTGTAATGTATTACGTTAAGCCATTTTTAATACCAACTTTTGATTCTTTAACGGTATCTACGTTATACTCAAATATATCTGGTAATACATCGTTCATGCAAATGAACTTTGAGCCTTTTTACATATTTTTGAGGAATTTGGATATAAAGCAAATATCGAATTTTGATAAATGGTTCTATGAAACCATTTGTGTTTCATTTTTATTGAAATGTATTAAATGTTCTGAGAACAAATTGATAAACAAATCATTCAAAATTTTAGATGAAAAACTTTTAAGGATCAATAATAACGAATTCCAGTTGGCTTCATGGAAAGTTGCAGTTCAACCATATTTGGAAGGCTTGAATATAAGTGATCAGCATTCATTGAATTGCAAGACTTTGAATATCAAAACATACCATAGTTTAACAGATTTACCCAAAAGCCCAATCAAATATGCATCTAATAATTCTATGATCGATGAATTCCAAGAAACCGATAGCACAATTTTTACCTGGTTACCCAAAGAGTTAGTCCCAGAAAACAATGTTCTTGTTCGAAATTATCAATTCCAAAGGCAGATAAAAATGACAAAAAAGTCATCACCTAATAAAGGCATTAAAAAAGCCCTTTACGTAGATCACGAAACAAATCAAGATACATTAGATTTTTTTCTAAGTAAGCATTCCTCGCCAGTGAAACAAATCAAGGATTTGTTTGATGAGACTGTTTCCCTTGAAAATCCACATTTAGATGCTAGCGAACCTTCAATTATTTTAAATAACAAACCCGTAAGGAGGAAGTTGTTTGTCGAGGATCCTGAACCGCAGAATACAAATTATTCACGGCTGCTTATTACAGATTTGTTATCTACCAGTAAAAATGTTGATCAAAGAAATAAGGAACCAGTTAGCCCCACGAGAAGCAAAAATACTTGTCTAATTGATCTAACAAAAGGTGATTATATCTCCATAGACTCGGATGAAATCAGTAGTGGTTCTGAATCTGGCAATAGGGAATCACCATTAAAAAAAATCAAGTTGTTTTACGGGAATGAGAAACTATACAGAAGTCCCAAAAGAGAGCTTGGCGATAAAAGCCTTATGCTGACCAAACCTTTTACGCCAATGTTAGCGAAAGAGGAGTCTTTTTTGGATAAGATCACGAGCGACATCAACACTAATTACCAAAGTTCTGTATCAACTGAAGACTCGTCTTAACCTCAAAATATCTAAATTAATGATAAATAGTATTGTATATTCATTGTGTCATTTTAAAGTTACAAGATATGGGTATTAAATAAATTAAATGAAAACAATTAAGTATATAAAGTGTAGTAGATTAAAAGCAAAACAGTGACCTTCGATCAAGAATCAAATAGGAAAACAAAGATTAAGGTGATTTAATCAGTTTTTTTTGTTTGATTCTTCTGCTTCAACAGCATTAATATCAATGCCTTGTTCTTTTTCACGAGTTTGGAAGGCTAAATTGGCTTGTGCTCTAAAAATAGCTGATTCTTCTTTAAAATCAACAACGAAAGAGGCAACGTTACTCTTAAAATCTAAGTTGACAGCATTGAAATCATTCAATTCAAATCTGAACTTTTGGATCGTACTTATTCTGCTAATTGCCTTATTCTTTAATTTCTTGAACTTCTTCATCAAAGCCTTTTGCTTGTCATTAGCATTTTCTAGAGTAATCTTTTCTCCTTTGTTGTTGGCATTCAATAATTTTTCAAAAATTGCATCCCACTTCTCAATCTCACTTTTACTCCAGTTATCATAAGCTTTATATTCACGCTCACGCAACTTAAGAGCTTTGCCATTGACTAAATTATCATATTTGTAGATGGCTTTCGTGCATACCTCTCTCTTCGATTCGAAGTCTTCGTTGACTTCTTTTAGTAAGTCACGAAAATCTTGACGAGAAACTTCTTTTTCAATGATTTCGTCAGTAAATGGGTTAACTAAAACTTTTTCACCTGAACCATCTAAAACTTTTTCTACAGCCCCTATCTCTTGGATGGCTTTACGTACCTTTTCTCTACACTCAGTATAGGAGTTGTGTAAGTCTTTGATAGCTTTTTTGTAGATTGGAGTAACTTCTGTAATATATTTAGTTTGTAAATTCTCTTCAACTTTTTTAAATCCTTCAATATAGAACTTCACTTTGGAATTAATCATCTTATGCCAACCTTTTAATTGGTCTTCGATTGGTGCAGACTCTGGAAGTCTAAACTTTTCAGAGTCATCAACTATTTCTGGTACAATAAAATCTGGGTCTTCGTCGTTGCCATCTTCAGATGCAATCTCTTTTGTAACAGTTGTTAACAAGGTAGATGTAATGGTAGTTGGTTCTAAGTCTTCTTGCTCTTCGGTAACACTTTCTGCCTTTTCAACAGTTTTTTCGTCGGTGCTAATAGCAGACTTAGAGGTCTTCTTTGACTTTTTTAGTTTCTTTGACTTTCTAGCTTTTTTGGTAGCAGTTGTTTCAGTAGTTGTTTCAGTAGTTGTTTTAGTAGTTGTTTCAGTAGTGGATTCAGTAGTGTATTCAGTAGTTGTTTCAGTAGTGGATGTAGTAGTAGTTTTAGAAGATGAGCTGGAAACAGAGACGGATGGAACATCATAGATAACTTCATTTTCAGCAAATTTTTCGTTGTACAGGGCTACCAATTTCTCATAAACTTCAAAAGCTTGTTGTTGGACAACTTTATAATAAGTTTGAGCATTATTAATCAATTCTTCTTTATTGAGTTTTGAACAAAGATCAAAACTTTTAGCTTTAGCAACCAATGCTTTAATGTTTTCATTGGATTCAATTTCAGCAACAGCTTTTCCATAGTAAGGATTTAAATAGTTCTTAGAAATATTGTGTACATAAACCTTGACAAACGCATAATATTTAACAACAGAATCATGAGCATGTTTGTAATAAAGATCTTTAACCATAATTGATTTTTCTACAATGACTGGCTTAACATTTTTCAAATATTGAGAATGAATGTTATTAACATATGGAGAAACTACCTCTTTATATTGTTCGTTTTGAACAGTTAATTGTGTATTCCAATATATTGGGTTTGTATATTGACAAGCTTTTTGAATGTATTCATTTTTACAAATGTTTGTCTTGGCGTTTGACCCAATATCACAATACAAATGTACTGAATAAATAGCTAAAAGAAGAGCTATCAATTTAGTGGTGAAACACTTCATTCTGAGTTATCTGTTTGCTATTTTTTTATTTTCTGTTTCCAAAGTGTAAAATTCTATAAACAATATTTATAATCTTAACATATATAAAACATTAAGTTACAATCAGATCCAAAAAGTGATAACAAATGATTTTATACCCTTACTTATATAAATCTAGGTGTGTATAAATGTTAACCAAAAAATTTCGAAAACGAAAGTGCATTAATTGAAAAGTTTTCAAAGAAACAGCTTATCATCTAAAACCAATGGACGTGATATTAACAGATATTTAAAACAGCATCTACAATTTCCTCAAAGGGGAGCAACTTTTTTATTGCCAACACACAAATTAAACGAAAATATCCGAATGCGGTAATATGGTATCCGAAAACGTTGATATTATAAACAAACCGATATTTGCAATATATTATAAAACAAAGAATACGAAACCGCATCTTGATAAAACTGCATCTTGATAAACCTGGTATTTTTCCATATTGTAACAAACGATTGAATATACGATGAGATAAAAGGTCTTTCCGCTCAGGCAAAGGTAGGTTAAGATCCGTTGCAGACGAATCAAAACACATTCTCGTTATTGGAAGATGTTTCTTTCTATAAAGAAATCTCGAGCAATACTCGAATTCTCAATATTATATCATCACGCTTGTTAGAAATTTGCGGTGCTCACTTCTTGAAAACTATTAGTTAGATTGTTTTTCCAGTAATTGGCATGTCTTCTTACATGCCAATTAATCGGTATCACAGAACTTTAAGGTGGACACAGCTTTTTCAAAAGTAATCTCAGTACTTCACCTTCACAACTTGACCGTCTATTTCAAGTAGAGCTTCATTATAAAATCACTTGATTTGTGTCCAACATTCAGAGTAAAGTTAAACAGCATGTATTTTACCAGTCATTAGGCCATCGTTTCATTAAATGTACATCACGTGATAACAGATACTTTATTTGCTAGGGCTTGTGAGCCCTAATATTTGCACAGCGCAGAGCAGCGCAAAAAATCACCTATAAACAGCAAACCCTATCATTATTTGTCCTATTTCTTTGGAAAGACCCAGCACCCCTCTTTTGATTTATGCGATGGTTTTATGACATTAATAATATAAGATGAAATAAGGAAGATTTTTGAAGAACCTGAAATTTGTCATTAAAATTTCTTATTATTACAATGAATTATTTAGATAATCATTATAAGTTTATCAAGTATTGTTTTAGTTTTATCAATTGGAAGCCTTGGGGTCGTTAGAGGTTACAGCTTCTAAGGGCATTGAAAAGTCGTTAAACAATATTGTACCTTTTCATTTAAGGAACAAATTCCAATTCCGCTATTATTTTGAATTTTGCATTGTATTGAATTTTGGTGAAATAGCTGGATAACAAGAGACTCGTGTAAAGAAAGAGAATTGAAAAATAGATTTTGCAAAAGTTATGTCAGATTGGTCCTTCAATCCTCATATTGATTCTGCGTCAGTAGATGATATCGACGATATCATTGAAGAGTATTTTGTTCTCTTGGATGATTTGAAAAACAAAAATGTAGAAATTGAAGATTTCATCAATGATGAAATAGATAAATATGATTGTGCTGAACAAATTGATTCGAATGATATTGATACAAACAATAGCAATTCAAACGTAAATATATCTTCGGATTCAGAGGCCAGTATTTTCAAGAGCTTTCGAAACGCAAAGACCAATGATAATTTAAAAAAGAATAAAACGAAAACAGACTCTTTGCCATTAAATAAGGAAAGCTTAAAAAATTTAAGTTCGAAATACATCGACAGGGTATTAAGTCAAAAAGAAGATTTAATTTTCGAATTGTCAAAGAAACCTAATACAAATTTATTAGACTTTATGTGTCTTGGATTTTTCCTGATACCAAAATGTGGTAATGCTGAAGATTTTTTATACGAGAAAAAATTGCATATTGATTATTTGATTGATCAGCTATTAATTGAAACTAATAAAATTGAAAATTTCCCATCTGTTCAAGAGATTACTGATGAACAAAAACTTTCAATCGAAAAGGCAAATACAATAGCGGCCATTTTAGCAACTAATAATTTAATTATGGTTGATGCAATATTTCTTAATAATGTTGCATATCATACCTTAGATAAGCTTTGGAAACTAATAAAAAATGACAATTTGAAAAATGAAGAATCAATTTGTTCAAATATTTTTTTGAAAATTCACAACAATTTGTTAATTTTGAAACAACACGACTACGTCGAATACTTAATTGCAAATGACCAACTTGTGGATGATTTCTTAGCTCATATAGACTCTTCGGTTCTTATGGATTTTTTTCTTCAATGCATTGCTACTGATACAAAAACTAATCCAAATGGGTTTTTGGTGGCTCTAGAAACTCAAAGATTAATTTCAAAGTTAATGGCTATTGTAGAGGGTCAATCTTATTCAAATTGCTGCAAAGCATCAGCAGGTGACGTATTAAAGGCGATAATAGCAATCTCTGCCAATTCTCAAGTGCACGAGTTGACCATTGGTCCCAATATACTGACTAGAGAGTTAGCTTCTCCTGCAATGGTAAAAAGACTTTTCGATATTATAATTAAGAATCGTGGATACCCTCTAAATATTATAATTGGCGTTGTTATAGAGCTTATAAGAAAAAACAATCATGATTTTGACCATATTAACATACTTAACGAAACAATAGAATCTTCACCGCCTAATGATAGAGATCCAATATTTCTAGGTTATCTTTTACATTATTTTTCAGAAAACCTCCACAAAATTTATCAAATAATGATAGACATAGAGAACGATACCAACATTCCTGTTGTAGAAAACCAGATCGGACAATTATTCAAGCCTTTAGGTTTTGAAAGATTAAGAATTATTGAACTTATAGCAGAATTACTTCATTGTTCAAACATGACTACCTTGAATTCAAAACGATCAATGGATATAGCCAAAGAGAGAGATTTAATTCGATCCGATAGTAATGCTAAAACAATATGTCTCCATTTACCCAACGAAGATACTGAAGATGAATATAATGGCTCAACTTACATTTGTATGGAACGAAATCAATCGTTTAGAGATAATCCAAGTCCTGGAGACTTATTCAAGATCAAACTATTTGACTATGGTATTTTATCAGATTTACTTAGATTATTTTTGGAATATAATTTCAATAATTTATGGGACAATATTGTTTATGACATTTTGCAACAGATTTATAATGGTAAAATGGACAATTCATATAATAGTTTTCTTATTTTTTCATTATTTGATTCAAAGTTGGCAGATAAATATAGGAGTAAAGATGTTCATATTGAAGACGATAACGTAAAGTGCCGAAATTATAATTTTGAAATAATCAATGATTTTATAATTAAGGGACATAAACTCTCTTACGAATTTTATGAAAAAATGAATACAAATTTGGGTTATATGGGTCATCTAGTTTTGATTGCTGAGGAACTGGTAAAATTTTCTCACACTTTTGATGTGAAATTAATTTCCCCTATAATTTATGAGAAATTACAAGATAAGGATTGGTTACATTATTCAAATGATGTACTGGTAGAAACTAGAATCATGTATTCCAAAATATTGAGCGGTGGCAGATTTATAGAAGACGAAAATGGAAATATCATACCACATATCGGAGACAATGATATTGAGACGGATGCTGATATAGATATTGATAAAAAAGCTTATGAAAGTATCAATTCCGAAAAAAACATTGATAGCAATAAATTTTTCGTTGTTTCAAAGAATAGAAAAATCAATGATAGAGTTTGTAATATCCATGATTTAGAGGATGAACTCAATTTTTCAACAGAATCAGATCTTCACGATAAACTTAGAGAAATTTTAATTGAAAGGTCACAGCGAGAAGTAGATGAAAGAAATCAAGCAAATGGGGTAATTGTATTAGGACCGCCAGCATAAATTTAATATACTGAAATTCTTAATCTACGATTTTTTACACTCGTATAAGCACAAAAAATATTTCATATCCTTATTACCTTGTAAACGTATCGCAGCCTCATGCAGTATAGACTAAATTCATTTTGTATATAATGTTATTAAGATGATATATACATGTATATATATATATATATTCAGCGAAGTTTTTTTAAAGTATCCTACCAGAATTATACTACAGAACAATAAAATGCTGCCGGAGCTTTTTTTCTCATGCCATCAAGTGAAATCGGATAAAAAATCCTGATGAGCTAAAGTTGACAGTTTTTGCATAAAGATAAAAATCATCGTCATTTATTAAACTAAAAATTGCCATTATTAGGAAAACTTGAATAGGGGATTGTATTCAAATCTAGCTAGAGAATTAGCAGTTAAGAATTTTTTTTATAGATAAGATTTGAAAAACCAATCCCGTCAATTTCAAAATGCTGAATCGATTCAATCAACATGTTTTCAAAAATAGACTAAAAATGCAGTTCGTTAAAACTACAAGAAAATTGCTGTTGACCCCAGATTTGAATGAGACTTTAAAGAATATTTCAGATAGTGGTGTAATAGTGGTAGGAGCAGGTCATGCAGGTTGTGAAGCAGCAGCAGCATCTGCAAGAACAGGAAGCAGAACTACGTTGATAACGCCTTACTTAGACAAAATTGGAACATGCTCATGTAATCCGTCCATGGGAGGTGTAGGGAAAGGTACTTTATTAAGAGAAGTAGATGCATTAGATGGACTAGCTGCTAAAGTTACAGATAAAGCTGGAATACACTTCAAAATGTTGAATAAAAGCAAGGGTGCGGCAGTTTGGGGGCCAAGAGCTCAAATTGATAGAAGTTTGTACTTAAAAGAGATGAAACTTGCTTTGAAAGACTACCCAAATTTGAATCAACTTGAAGGCAAAGTAAAGGATATTATTTTTGAAGCAAACCATAAAGAAGAATCTAATGCAGTAAATATTTCTGCTGGAAAAATTAGAGGCGTAATCTTGGAAGATGGAACAATTTTAAATGCTTCGAAAGTTATCATAACAACAGGAACATTTTTATCAGGAGAAATTCATATTGGACTCAATTCATATCCAGCAGGTAGAATTGGTGAGAGTTCAACTTATAATATAAGTAAATCATTGATAGAAATTGGATTCAAGCTTGGAAGGTTGAAAACAGGAACGCCAGCTAGATTGGATCAAAAAAGTATAGATTTCAAAAACTTAGAGAAACAATATGGTGATAATCCTCCATACCCTATGTCATATATGAATGAGAATGTAAAAATAAAAGACCAAATATTATGTTATGGAACTAGAACAACTCCTGAATTACATAATTATCTAAGAAACAACTTAGACAAATCTATACATATTAAAGAAACTGTCAAAGGTCCTAGATATTGCCCTTCGATTGAAGCGAAAATTGTTAGATTTCCAAGCAGAGGCTCACATAGAATTTGGCTAGAACCAGAAGGTCTCGATTCAAATGTTATCTATCCCAATGGCATTTCCAATTCGATGCCAGAAGATGTTCAAGAAAAAATGATGAAGATGGTGCCTGGCTTAGAAAGTGTAAAAATACTACAGCCCGCATACGGTGTCGAATATGACTATGTGAATCCTACTCAATTGAAAAGTAGCTTAGAAACTAAACTTATCGATGGATTATACATGGCAGGACAAATCAATGGGACAACAGGTTACGAAGAAGCGTGCGCTCAAGGTATAGTGGCAGGGATTAATGCAAGTTCATCTAACTTAGGTAAAGATCCATTGAAAATAAATAGATCAAATTCATATATTGGTGTTTTAATAGATGATCTAATTACAAAAGGAATTGAAGAACCTTACAGAATGTTTACATCAAGGTCAGAATTTAGGCTATCTGTTAGAGCCGATAATGCAGATTTACGTTTAACTGAATTAGGCAAAGCCCAAGGTTGTATCAGTGATTCCAGGTGGAATAAATTCTTAGTAGATAACAAAGCATTCCAAACTATCAGAAAGCAGTTGAAAAACTATGTTCTAGCAATCTCAAAGTGGAATTCTGTGTTAGGGATAGATGTAGCTAATTCAACCCAACCAATATCAGCATGGGAGCTTTTGAAGTATAACAACATAAACCTTGAGAACATTTTAGAAAAACTTCCAGAAACCTGTAATGCATACAAATCTGAAGAAATTCCGAAACATGTAATATTGAAACTAAATGTCGAAGGAAAATATGAACCATATTTATTGAAACAAAACCAATATGTCAAAGCATTTCATGCTGATGAAAATATTTTATTGCCAAAGGATTTAGACTACTCCACAATACCTTCCCTTTCATCTGAGGCACAAATGACATTGAACAACGTGAACCCAGCCACCATCGGACAGGCAAGAAGAATACAAGGTGTAACAGCATCAACTTTATTTGAGTTGTATAGATTAGTTCGGAGGCAGCAACATAACGCATCTTCCCATACCAACGTACGCTAAAAAGTAATGTTCATTCGAAATTTCATTGTTATGCTACACTCATTCAATCAGGAACACAACCTAAACATATTTGTAAATAAATAAAGCAAACAACAATTCTGTAAATACTCTAATAATAGCATATTCACATTTTAAAGTGGTTAACAAGAAAGGCATCACGTGATAATGTAATTTTTTATCCGTTAATTCCCTGAACTAAATCCCAATTGAGTAATAACATTAATCATTAGCATAAAAAAATGATATGGTCAGCTTAGATAATATTATTTAGTTTCCTTAAGGTCCACGATATTTTGCAAAAGCTCAAAAGACATTAATTAAGCATATAGAAGGTTTCATTAGTACTCTGTAATTGTGCAAAGGATAAACTTTCATCAAAAATTGAAGTTTCGAAAATATGAGCGAAAATCAAGAGGCTGATTTTCAACAGCTGCAAAATATAATACAATATAATCAATATGTGGTAGATAATTCGGATTTCAACAACCAAAAATTTGATAATATCAAACCCCTTTCAAAAGTTTCTGAACTAACTGATTCAAAAAGCTATTCTGATGGTGAACTTTTACAAAGCTCACTTGACGTGAGCAACAATAACAATATTGACGTCACTCCTCAAAGTAGCCTGGTTCAAGATAATGAATCTTCACTTATGAATAACAAGCCTTTCGACAATAGAGATAAAAAAAGTGAGAAATTGTTAGCGAAGTTTGCCAATAACGTAAATGAGAATATCAGTGTTAAGCAGGTTCAAAATACCGGCTCCGCAGAACACAACACAGATTTGAGTTCACAGATTCAAGAGCCTTACCTCACCACAAATAAGGTGCGATCATTGGATATTAAGAATATGAATGATGCTACAAACACAACTGAAGAGCCCTTTTATGTAAATGCTAAACAATACTATAGAATTCTCAAAAGAAGGTTTGCAAGAGCTAAATTAGAAGAAAATTTAAGGATTTCAAGAGAAAGAAAACCATATTTACACGAATCAAGGCATAAACATGCAATGAGAAGACCAAGGGGACAAGGTGGAAGATTTCTAACAGCGGCAGAGATAGAAGCTCTCAAACAAAAACAAAATACAAAGGCTGAAATTTCTGACGTTTCAAAAATTGAAGAAAATATTCCAATTGATTCGACAAATACCGTTGAAACAAAGTAATTACCACAGCCTCCAAAAAAAAATAAAAGTGATTGATTAAAAAATAGCAATCATACAGCCTAACTATCAAGAGCCACGATAAAAGTTTTACATAATATCCGTTTTTCTCCAAAGCTCAGGATTTAGGTCAAAGGGATCACTTTTTAGACATACCAAAATTTCTCTGTCTAAGAAAAGGAAAAAATACCATAGATGAACCAAACTCTCTTTTATAGCTGAAGTTTGATATCTAATCCCAAAGCTCCTAAGTTTATTTGAATATTCGTACCTACATTGAATTGTTTCAACTAACATTTTTGTAAATACAACTTGAATGAACAATTTAAAAAAATCATCTATATCTTAGATTCAAAATGTAAATAATAAAATAAAGCATATTTAATGCATACTTCTGACTTCATTTCGGTAAAATGGTTGGGAACTTTTCACACAAAAAGTGTATTAATAGTGTATAAAGACTACTAATTATATTGAGATAAGTTATTATTGTAGGATTGAAACAAGCCATTCTTCAAACTTTTTATATAGTCTTCTATTGAAGAATCTCCAAGTTCCTTAAACTTTATTTTTCAAAATCTCTCAACTTGCCTTTATTCAGTCGGAGACTTTTACGAATACGAAATGAAATATAGGAGACATTTGTGCATTAATTTAATTATTTTGAATTTTGTGAAATAAAAACATCAACAAATAAAAAATAATCAGAAACCAGTTTTGGATTCATAAATTAATCATTCAGGTTATTCCAAGGTAACCTTGTTAGAAAATACTACATTAGTCTCATTTTTGTGTTAGAAGATCATAGAGACGAAAAAAATGTCTTCAGAAGGTGCTAGTTTAAGTGAACAATTGCTAGATTCTGCAAGGAGAAATAATGAAGATTTATTCAACACAGTTCTAGAGTCATTGCAGAATGATGCTACTAAAATAGCTGATTTAATCAACAACTCAAAAGATCCGTTTGGAAACACTGCATTACATTTAACTTGTCAATATGGGTCTTGGGAAGTTCTGGATAAAATTCTAGACCAGGAAGGTGGAATTGAAATTGATCCAAAAAATACAAGTGACGGTGATACGCCATTACATGTTACTGTAAAATATGCACATTCTGAACCAGAACATGGAACTTTCATTGCCAAAAATTTAATTGAAGTTGGTGCTGATCCAAGAATAAGAAATAATAACAACGAGAGACCCATTGATTGCATTCATGGTGATGAATTAGAAGAATTAATGGACTTACTGCAAGGTGCAGAAATTTCTGCTGATAATGGTGGAGTAAATGATGAAGAAGACCTGGAAGAAGATAATGAAGATGTTGATGGCGTTATCGAAAACTCTGAAAATTAAGTTGCCCTTGATATAATATCCTGGTAAATGATGGTAATTTGAGATATGACTAAAAAATTGGATGTTGTTATATCATAATACCAGCGTAGTGTCCTGGATAGTAGGTTACATAAGCTCTATGCAATTACATACTTAATTAACGTATAAATGCATTCGTAAAATAAATTATTAAATAAATTTCGAACATACCACTAATATCACAGTATATTATTAAACTTACGGAAATATCTACTGTATAATTACTTTCATAAACATGATTCAAAAATTATAATGCAAAATGATAAAACAATAACACTTATGAATAAGATCAGTGACAATCTTATAGTTCGATACTGATATCTAAGCTTTTAACTATCTTTTCCAAACCACCTAATCTTCTAAATTTGGCTAAAAGTAACTCCCTTTCTTTTTTCTCAATTGCTTGTTTATTTTCTTGCATTTTCTTTTGACGTGCAAGTTCTTGGGCTTTTTCATTTTCTTCTTCTTGAATTTCCTTATAATAAACTTTGGTTCTAGTCTTCAATCTACTAAAAGGGTCAGTCTTAGCATCAAATGATTCATCTCTTTCTTCCTTGACATTTTCACCATTTTTGATTTTATCCATGTTTAGTTTTCTATTTTTACTTGTAAGTTTACCTAATTTTTTGGCACCAATTTGATCGTTTTCGTGGTGTTTTTCGTAAGTCATTAATCTTTTTTCCAAATTTCTTAATTGAGATGAATACTTTGCTATATCTCTTTCAGAATTGTTCTGTTTTGCAAAATTTAATTTTTCCCTCAAAACAGTTTTTTCTAAAACGGCATTTGTACCAGATAATTTTTTGTTAAATATCATCCTGTTTCTCACAACTTCATCTGTTAATTTAGCTGTCATAGGTTCATTTACAAACTCTTCAATTTCCTTAAATTTATTAGAAAGAGAGTAAGGTGTTGGTATGGATAAATTAGAACCATCCAAAGCTCTTGAATAACGCTCATATTCTTCTTGCGTGATTGCACCATCACTGAAGAAATTCATTTGGAAAACTTTTCTATCTTTACCTTGTGTTACACCAAAGTATTGATTTGTAAAAAAGTTTCCCATATTATATGGCTTTTGTAAAAATACTTTTTCTATTTTAACCATACGGTACATTGTTTCGTTTGTTCTTTTATCGACACCTATATTTACTCTACCATAACAGTCCTTTACGATATCATTAAATCCAGGATAAAAACAATATTTAGCTACAAAAGAACGACCAATCATAATCCTATTGAAATCTTCGATGTTACTTTCTCGGTCAGTGTCTTCTGCCCATTGAACATCTTCTTCTTCACTCACTTCAGTGTAACGAGATTTCCTTTTATACGGATCATATTCTTCTTCATCTTCGTATTCGCTTCCTTCAGAGTATTTATCCTCATAACCGTAATCTTCTTCTTCTTCTTCATAATCATCTTCATCTCCGCTGTAATGACGGTTATTTTTCTTTTCCCTTTGTTTTTTCAATTGAGATAATTTGGAAGATTTAACATCTGAATGCCCTGTTGTTTTTGCGGATCTTGTAGAAGAGCGTACTTTTCTGCTTTCTGACGATTCCCTCTGCTTTTTCAAATTTCTTTGACGTTCTCTAAATAGCATACGATCTTTGTACTTTTGCATCAATTGGGATCTCTCGAAAAGTAATGTTTCACGTTCCATTTCTGGAAGCGACTCCAAATGATCCCTATCTGCTTCATCTTTATATTTACCTTCTAAAGGAAATGGTGGTTCCTCCTCTTCATCATCATCCCGATTGCTAACACCTTCCATCCCTGCTGAAATAGGATTGTAATCATCTTCGTCATCATCTCCTACATTAATATGACGTCTCTTAGATGTGGTATCTTCGCCAGATCTACCTCTTTTGGTATTGGATGAAACAACAATTTCATCTTCTTCTTCTGATTCTCCAACACCTGCTAGAGCTAATAAATCTTCTTCAATATCGGACATACTTTAAGTTAGATTTCAATACTTTCGGCGTTGTATAATAATCCCTGATTTTAGAATAAATGACTAAAATAAAGAATCCAACTAATATAAGTTGATCATATGTTTTTTGAAAAGAATTTTAAAATATGAAGAAACAGAAAGCACACTTGAAAGTTCAATTGTAATTATGTTTTTCTTTATCATAATATCTAAAATTTCATTATATTTTTTTTCCAAAATTTCTATATTAACAAAAATATTAAAATTCCCAAAAGTCATCACGTGTCACAAATAGTTTTCCAGAGTATTTTCAATTTCATTTCTACTCTTTGTGGACACAACCCTTTACTGTTTCGATGAATATATTAAATGCATATTAGCTTTTGAACAAACCTTCAACAAACAATTCTTACAACATCAAACAAACCACATGATCTAGCAAGAAATAACAGACCAGAGTAAATTTGTTATGAACGAAAATTTTTTTTGACTCTTCCATCACAACATTAACAGAATAAGATTATGAATTACTCATCAACTGAAAGCAGTAATCACAAAAATAAGCTCTCTGGGACAAATGGTAACGTTTCAGCATTTTCAAAAAGATCACCATCCATCTTAGTTACTGATGCTCGCTCAAATAGAACGAGAAGCAGTGCTCCATTTGCAAGACATGCAGCAGGACTAAGAGATAAAAGTCATAATACAGAAAACTCATTTACTGACTCCAAAAAAGATATCAAAAAGTATTCAAATGGTGGTAATAAACAGCTTCATATAATAAATACGACTAACAATGTTCAAGATCAACAATTAAATGGCAGGTTTAGTGGTATTTCAATAGATAATATTCTTTCTGATTCTTCTGACGTTCCTTCTGGTCGAAGAGAAGAAAGGCGTTCGAGCTCATCCTGGGATAGGCAATCGCATTATGAAAGATTTAGAGCTTATCCTATTCAGAAAAAACTGAATTTTCTTCCATCCAGAACTTCTAAAACATCTCAAAAACTTGTTTTGATTCCCGAAGATTCAAACAACAATACCCTTTTAAATTCTTCTTCTAATTTGGGACAAACTAAAATTTTAATGAGTGGTAAATTAGGTAGGAATGCTAGTACTAATTATCTAGACAGCACAACAATGAGAGCTTATAATCAAAACAATGATAATCTACCAAGATTAACGGCTTATAATGTAGCCGACGCTTTTAATTTGAAAGCAATGTCAAAATTTTTGAAAGAAACGCATGAAGTCTCTCCTAGATTATACGATGAATGTTTATATGTTCCTTACACTTTACCTTTACTTCCAGGTAAAGACGGATTTAGAATAAAATCAAACATATCGAAAAAAGTTGTTGGAGGTAAAACATTAATCGATGAATTAATAGATAAAAGTGAACAAAGAGATCATCATTATGAGTATTATTCCGGTATAGAAAATCTTGAAGATGCAAAAAATAATTACGAATTAGATGCCAATAGTAATACTGATAATGATGTTACAGTGATTCCTGACCATCTACCAAGCGTGACTAACACTTCAGATGCATTTGATCCCAGCGAACCACAGTATTTTGCTGAAGAGACACCTATAGAACAAAGATTGCGAGAGAAAAAAGAAGAGATAAAGATAAATCAAAAGGTTAATAAAGCAATTTCACTTTTGACCGATGAAGACCAACATGCCGAAATATTTATTTTTCATTATGGTGTTATAGTGTTTTGGAATTTTCAAGAAATACAGGAAAAAAATATTTTAGGTGATGTTGCGTTTGCTGATTTGAGAAATTTAGTAACAAGACCTCTGAGTGAAGAAGATATAGAGATAGAGCAATTTCACTTTGAGTATGATAAGCATACTGAAAGACCAAGAATATTCAACGATACAATCACATTAAGATCTGGTGATCATATAATGAAACTTACATTGTCGCATGCAATAGCTCAATCATCCAAACTGTCGAGATTCGAATCTCGTGTAACACCTATTTTACATTCCATAACTAAACTTCCGAAAAGATTAGCTTTATACGGCACATTGGGTTTAAAAAGAGAGCAGTTATTGAAACGTTCTGGTAAGCTTTTCAAACTAAGAGTAGATGTGAATTTATCATCCAGTGTATTAGATACTCCTGAATTCTTTTGGTCTTTAGAACCGAGTTTACATCCATTGTATATAGCGATGAGAGAATATTTAGAAATTGATCAAAGAGTTCAAGTTTTAAATGATCGTTGTATGGTATTTTTGGAATTTTTTGATATATGTGTCGATTCTGTAGCAGAACGCAGTATCGTGAGAGTCACATGGTGGTTTGTATTTGTTATAATAATTTGTGTGGTGTTTTCTTTGATAGAAATATTTGTGAGATATGTACTAATTCATGGTAAGTAAACTCAAACCAATATAATAAAAACATGATACAATGAAAGTTAAATTAAAATAGAGTTATTTTATTTATACTCTGAAAATTATATAAATTCTAGTTTTCTATTTTATTTCTTTGCACCATATTTGTTAACTGACTTACCATCTGGGATGGTGAAGAACACATAAGGTTTTCCATCGGTTGGTAAAGAATCTAATCTAAAGTAACCTTTTCTTTCGAATTGAATGATATCACCAACCTTCATGTCTTTAACATTCAAGTCAGCAATAGCATCGGTGTGGAATTCAGTGTCTGGAGTCAAGAAATTTTCAAAACTTTCATCTTCTTCAAGTTTATCTTTAGTAATCAAATGGTCAAAATCAACTAAATCAACCTTGACTGAGTCATCGGTATCAGCTAACCATGTAATCTTATGCTTTGTTTTCTTGAAATCACCTTCTAAGTGAAGTGTAGCTTCAATAGAGCCATCAGCATTCTTTTTGTTAATAATAGCATTACCCCAATTCATTAAAGTAATTTCTTCACCTTCCGCAACTACATCAGCATCATCGCTGTCAATGATAATGTCTTTAGCGAAAATAACCTTCTTTTCACCAACATCTGGTTTCTTTGGATGTTTTGGTTTCATTTCAACTCTTGGAGTTCCCGGAACATCAGCACCAGATAAATGGACCTTAACAGGGTTGACTACAGCAGTTAATCTAGGAGCAACTGGGTCAATTATTTTTTTGTTGAAAGCCCAAATCAAATTCCATTCTAAATTGATAACATTTCTGGAAGGACCTTGTGAAATAACAAAGTTTCTTAAACCTTCAATAGTCATACCTCTTCTTCTAACACCTCTAACAGTTGGGAATCTTGGGTCATCCCAATTGGAAACTAGTTGCTTGTCAACCATCCATTGTAATTTTCTTTTGGACAATAGTGTTCTAACAAAATTAACACGAGCAAAATCCCAAATATGAACTTTTCTTAAATTCATAGCGTTCAACATCCAGTCGTATTGAGCATTACGATCTCTATATTCAATAGTACGTAAAGCATGAGTTACACCTTCCAACGAATCAACAATTGGAACACAGAAATCATAGGTTGGATACATTTTCCAGGTAGAACCAGTTCTATGATGTGGAGTTAAGTTACATCTGTAAATAACAGGATCTCTCAAAGTTTTGTTTAAAGCTTCATAGTCAATTTTAGCACGGACACAATTCTTCAAACCTTCCTCGGTACCATTTTGCATTTCTTCAGTGAAAATTTTCAAATTTTCTTCAACTGAACGATTTCTTCTGGCAGATGCAATACCATTCATACGTTCATCTCTCATCTTATCAACAGGAGTGTCGTCACAGTAAGCTTTACCTTCCTTAATTAATTGAACACAGTAATCATACATTTCTTGAAAGTAATCAGAAGAATGGGTTATTCTATCACCTTTGATACCTAACAAAGACAAATCCTCTAAAATTGAATCTTGAAATTCAACTTTTTCCTTAGAAGGATTGGTGTCATCAAATCTAATGATTAGTTTACCTTTATAAGCGTCGGCAAAATATTGATTCAAGATAGCTGCTTTAGCATGTCCAATATGTAAGTATCCAGAAGGTTCCGGTGGAAAACGGGTTACTACTTCACCAATCTTAGCATCTGGTAAATCAATTTCAAAGTTAGCTTTATGAGATTCTTTCTTTTTACCAGATGTGGAGGCTTTTTTTACCTCTTGTAAGGATTTCGTTAAGAATTCATGAGCTCCACCGAAAATTGGACTAGATTCAAACAAAGTGTACCAACGAGAAACATTGACGTTAACTTTGTTTTTGATAATGGAGCCAACCATACCATTTGATCTTAAGGCACCCCAACAAGCAATATCAGCAACTGAAAAATTCAAACCACCATTAATGAAAGTTCTCAAATTCAAATGAGCATCTAATTTGTCTAAAGAACCAGATAATTTTTGGAAGTTTTTAACTACTAATTCCTCAGCGGCCAACTTCATCCATTCTTCTGAGCCAGTCACACCTTCTGGAAAGATATCAGCATTAGAAATAACTATTCTTTTTAAGACACCATCAGTTTCACCATTCAAAGTTGCTGAAGCGGCTTTTTTGTCTTCAACGAACTCGATCTTAATTGAATCCGGTTTAACAGAATTAACGATACGAGCAGCAATCAATTCTGCGTATGCAACAACAGGTGCTTTACCACCAATGACTAGAGTAGTAGACATTTTGTTTCACTATCCTTTTGAGTTTAAAATATCAACGTAAATAGATAATTGTGAATGAAGAAAGTTTAATATTTTTTAGTTAGTTTTTAAAAGATATTTTGCTCCAGTTCACCAAACTTTGATCATTTTTTAAAAAAAACGTATTTTGAAATGTTAAATTTTTTGAATTTTTAATTTTGGTTTACTTAAAACGAAAAAAAAACTTTAATGACGGGTAATAAAATATATAAATCAGGTTTTCGATGGAAATTGTTTCACGGTTACCAACCTAATAAAAGTAACTTGTTCAATCTATAAATCTGATTCCTTGTTAAAAGCTTTTTTATTTTTGTATTCTTGCAATCCTTTGAATTGAAAGCATACAATAGTTCAAATAATGAATAGTTAGCAAGAAGTTGAATTATCAAAAAAGAATTGAATTGCAAGCTTTGCAAAATTTTCACAGAAGCTGTGTTAATTTTGTCATTCAAATATTCGATAATTTCATTTTCATTCGACAGGGGATTATATTTTAGAACGCAATTGGCTATTTCTGTAGAGATTTTTTTATTATCTTGCTTTGTGACGATTAAATGGTATAAATTTGTATTAAAATACAAGTGAATTTTCCAAAATATATCGTTATCCGTTTTTTCCAATAATTCATTGTATTCTATCAATACAATTATATTTTTAAACTCAAGTTTTAACTTTTCGAGTGATTCCTGATAATATAATTTACCATTTTTAGAAATCTGAAAAAAGTTTTCTAGGTTCAGTCTTATCAAACAGGTTGTTTCATTCAGTATAAAATCAAAATCTAAATTTGAATTACACTCAATCATTTTAATTTCAAATTTCTGCAGTAATATTTTACTGATCAAAAAAAGATTTTTTAAATTTTTTGTATTCAGTATAACATATCTACCTTTCACAATCTCTTTCTGCAGAAACTCTAATTTAAAATCAATTTTTGTGGTTGGTCTGTTTTCAAACGTTTGTTCAAAGTTGTCATCTGTGTTAAATTCCTCTTCTTTAGACAAAGGAACTTTCTCGAGAAAATTCAATAAATTAACGTTTTTAGAAAGGTTAACTTCATTAATTGACTTTTTACAACTTCTTTTCTTTTCAATCGCAGATTTTAAATCTCTATCAATAAATGATCGTTTTTGTGGCATCGTGGATGCGTTTATGTCTACCTCTTGTGTAACGTCACTTTTTATGTTATCACTTCGTGAAAAATGTTTGGATACATTTTCAACTGAGGTGTTTGCTTCATTAACATCTATTGTGTAAGGTATAAATAAGTCGATCATCCCAATTTGTCTTTTTTCCAAATCAATTAGATTAAGAGAGTTTTCTTTAAGTTTTTTCATAGAGACGAGTTTCTTGATATTGACTGTAAATACATCGTCGCCAAGAGTGCACTTTTTATTCAGCAAATCTTGTATCGTGCAGTAAGTAGACTTTAGATATCTCTCCAATGGATTCCACACTAAACTTAGCAGCTTTGATTTTTCCAAATGCCAATATTTCTTCTCATAAATGCGCTGATGCTCATAATTCATATTTGTTATGCTATCTGTAAAAGAAGTCTTCAATTTATAAAAAGACAATTCATTGAAATTAGATGTGTAAAGACGATCTATACATCTTTCAAACCAATTCATTCTTGAAAATCTATTTCTTTTTAAATCTGCATTGTTTCGGTAAGAGTTGGTATCTTTTAATATCCATGTGAAACTTTCTTTTTGTTTTCTTTCATTTCCAGAAAAAGCATTGGGTATGACTAACGGTTGAACAAGCATTTTAAAATGTTCAAATGTATCTTTGGTTGAGCCAATCTTTTTGAGTGAAATACTATTATCATTTCCAATTCCCAAATGATCGTGGTCACAGTGAACCAAATTAATACTTTCATCCAAGAAATTTTCTAATTTATTGTTCAAATTAGAATGAAGCAGCTGTTGTTTTGCAAATTTTGATATAAAATGACTATCTATGGCCACTTGAATTATGGTAGAATTCATGAAATTTATTTTAAAATTAGACAATTTTAAATCATCATTGTTTAATAGGCGCAAAGAAATCATTCCGTTATATTTGGTTAATTTTTGCAAGCTTGCTATATGGTTAAGAACATCTTTGTCAATAATAATCTTTTCTTTATGAATTCTGTTGTCGAGTCGTCTCCAATAGTCATCATTATCAATGTTTTTTGAGCAAGTAACATTATTTGACTGTTTGTAACAGGCATAATCGATTTGGGAACTTATAAACTTGCCTTGAAGAGATTTAACGGGAATAATATTGTAAACAGCAATGATCTCATTTTTATGGTATCTGTTGCTCTTAGATAACTGAAAAAGTTCCCAACTGATTTCTTCTTTATTAAGTTTGCTTAAACAATGTAATTTGTATTTAACTTTTTTACTTATTTTCAAAAACTGTTTATTCACAATATTATTTGATTTTTTTATGTAATCTTGATATATCAAATTCTGCTTGTCAACCAATTCTTTGGTCTCTTGGGAATTATGCACCCAGTAATCTACCATTCTTGTATGTGTTTTTTATTTTTAGCTTCAATAGTATAAAATTATTTTGATTGCTATGTTGTTTTATAAGATGACAATCATTCCATCTCAAATATGTTTTTGAAAAACAGTTTCTTGATTAGCCGCCGAAGTTCTCATGTCTAAATAGTTTATTTATAAGCGCCATATCAAGAACTTCAAAGTATAGAAAAAAAAAAAAAAGAAAGAAAACTAGAATACTAGAAACAAACTGTTACTTGAGAAATAGTTTAACTTCAACGACACCTCCGCATGTCGAGATGTATATCATATAGCAATTAGTTTTAAAATGTTTGTATTGATAAACATGAAATTTTACATATCATTAATGATATTTTACGCCCTCTTTGACATGAAATATAAGGATTGAATCTGAATATTATCGGAAACAAAACACAACCTTATATTTTTGCAATTGCAGAAAAATATTTATTTAACATCTCTGAAAAGTGTTCATATTTGAATAAATATGTTTTGTTGGCAACTTGGTCATATTCATTATCGTTTACGATCTGATACAATTTCAAATGTTGATAGTATTTGCCGTTGTGAAAATGGACAAACTATGGAGTCAATTAAGGTAATTGTTTCGGCTTCGGTAATCAAATAGCGATTAATGAATTTCGGGCTAAGAGTCATGGAGATAAAGTGGGCTTTCGAGAAAAGATGAATTGAAAAATTTGAAAATATTAAGATTGTGCTTTCAAGAGAAATATGATTATATATTTTTAATACAATATAAAATTATAAACTCATATATCTGTTTCAAAATTTATTGATACGGTATCTGAAGTTTTTGATGCTGATAATACAAATTTCTTCAAACTTTCGATCCAAAATATCATAGTTAAATCCAATATTAATATGTCAGCCTTATCAGATCATAGTGATACTGAAACTGAGGTTGTTTCAAGAAACTTAATCGGGGTTGTTGATATTGGTTCTAATGGAATTCGTTTCAGTATTTCATCTAAAGCGGAGCATCATGCAAGAATAATGCCGTGTGTTTTCAAAGACAGGATAGGGATCTCATTATTTGATGTTCAATATTCAGCAGTTACATCATTGAAAAAGGAACCTATTCCAAAACAAGTTATAACTGAGATTTGTAACGCAATGAAAAGATTTAAATTGATTTGTGAAGATTTTGGTGTACCAGAAACAAGTGTAAGAATGGTTGCAACTGAGGCAACAAGGGAAGCTATTAATTCAAATGAATTTATTGAAGCAATTTATGAATCAACAGGTTGGGATGTAGAAATATTGGCAAGAGATCAAGAAGGAAAAACAGGCGTATATGGTGTTATTTCTTCTTTTAATAAAATAAATGGTCTTTATATGGATTTAGGAGGAGGAAGCACTCAAATTTCATGGATCAAATCTTCAAATGGAGAAATAAGACAATCATCTACTCCTGTTTCTATGCCTTATGGTACTGGTGCGTTAACAAAAAGAATGTCTAACGAAGATAAAAAAGAATTGTTTGAAGAGATAAGACTTGGTTACAAGGAAGCAATTCAAAAAATTGACATCCCACAAGACATGATTGACGATGCTAGAAAAAAAGGAGGATTTGATTTATTTACCTGTGGGGGTGGTTTAAGGGGAATGGGGCATTTACTTCTTTCTCAAAATACAGATTATCCAATACAAACTATAATCAGTGGTTCGTGTTGTTCATATGAAGAGTTCTCATCCTTGTGTGATTATTTGATGCTGAAAGGGACTGTTCCTTTTTCCAAAGATAGCAAAATTTTTAAGGTGTCTGAAAGAAGAAAAGCTCAATTACCTGCTGTTGGTTTACTAATGAGCGCAGCTTTCCAATCTTTACCGCCTATTAAAACAATATACTTTAGTGAAGGTGGTGTAAGGGAAGGCACTTTATATTCGATCCTACCAAGAGAAATACGTTCACAAGACCCTCTGATTATATCAACGAGGCCATATGCTCCATTATTAGCTAACAAGTATTTGGAACTATTACGAACCTCAATACCATCTCATAATATCCCAGATATCGTTTACAAAAGAATTGCCCCGGCATTATGTAACCTAGCATTTGTCCATGCATCATACCCCAAAGAGCTGCAACCAACTGCAGCTCTACACGTTGCAACTACAGGTATTATTGCGGGCTGCCATGGATTATCTCATAGAGCTAGGGCTTTAATAGGCATAGCATTGTGTAATAGGTGGGGTGGTGACATTCCAGAAGTGGAAGAAAAATATATGAAATCATTGGAAGAGGTAGTATTGCGAGATACAAACAAACAACAACGGAAGCGAATAATACTTTGGACCAAATATATTGGTGCTATCATGTTTGTTATTTGCGGTGTACACCCAGGTGGTAATATTAGAGATGGATTTTTAAATTTCAAAATATCAGAAAAGACCAATGTTCCAGAAATAAAAGATAAAATTAAAAGATTATCGATTGATGAAAAAATGGAATCTAATTTACAAGATATTTCTTCATTGACTGGAAACATTTCCTCGAAAAAGTCTATTCCTGAATATGAGGTGATCGTTGAAACTTCAAAAGATGAATTGAAAACAAGTGCTTCTGTTCGTTCAAGAATAATAACATTACAAAAGAAGATAAGAAAATTATATAAAGGAAGTTCTGAGAAAGTAAAAATTACTGTACAGTTTCGTGATGATCACAATTGATTTTTGAAGATTATAGTCTCTAGGTTACTATTCATATGGGTGCATCATTGTTAGATAAACCATCACAGTAGATACGCATATATGAATAAACAAATCTATATATATATGCTTACCTCATGATATATTTGTAAATAAGAAAAATAAGTTGATGATAATCATTATTGTTTACGAGTAACGAAAGTTTAGTCAAGAAATGTAATTTATCATTATATACGTATATTTATTTTTTCAGTGGCAAAAATTAGGAATTTACAAATTTATGGTTCTAAACTTACGAAAAAAGGTCTATATAAAAAGTGATATAGTAAATTAATATGGAGAACTAACAATAAAACTTTTCTTTGTAGAGTTACCACTAATCCAGGTTGAAATTTATCCAGAAGAAGGTTAGATCATTCCAGATTATTTTGAATAAAACAAGCATGCCATCTTTAGCTGATCTAGTTAAGAGTTTAAACACTGCGTACGTTAATAAAGACTACAAAAGCTGTGAAAAGTTAGCAGGTCCCTTAAAAGTAGAACTTATCAAAAACAATTTATTAATTCCAGATTTTAAAAACACTTCTGAAAAATATATCAGTGACTTAAATATTTCTAAAAGAATTCTAGAAATAATTGCCATAGCTAATATATACGAATCAAAATTCGATACCTTCCAAAATTACTTTTCACAGATACGACTATACTACTTTTGTAACAATAATAAGTTATCACAATCAGAAGACAAAGATAAATTAATCAGTGTTCATTTGTTACTTTTATTGTCAAACGGTGATATTTCAGGATTCCATTCCGAATTGGAGTTTTTGAGCAAACATATTCCGGATCTTGAAGATAATGAATTAATGTCATATCCTATTAAGTTAGAGAAATGGTTGATGGAAGGTGCATATCAAAAAGCATGGGAATTATTACAATCTGGTTTTAAAATACCGGAGTTTGATATATTTACAGAAAGTTTATTAACTGCCATTAGAGATGAAATAGCCCATAATACTGAACTAGCATACGATGATTTAAATTTGACATTTGTTAAAGCTTTATTATTTTTAGAAAGTGAAAAATCTGCTGAAAATTTTGCATTACAAAGAGGTTGGAAAATTGTTGATGGAAATGTTTTATTCAACTCTGAGGAGTTACTAAATGAAAAAGAAGAACTTATGGAAGTAGAAGAAGAAGAAGAAAAGGCGAATTTAATATCTAAAACTTTAAAATATGCCATCAATTTAGAAGCTATTGTATAGATCTGAATACAGCATCTATGGTATAACTTTATAGAATAGTAGTTGATTTTAATTTATAACGATTTCGAACTTGTTGTGTTGAAATATAAATTCACTGCTTCAAAGCAATAGAGTGTTCTGTTATAAGGTATGTTATAAAATATAGATATATCTATATATCAAAGAAACAGCAATTAATGTGGCCACTTTCGTGGGCATTTAAAATATCGTGTAATTAAGTTATAGAAACAAATTAGAAAACTTTCTGAATATATTATACACAACAACTTTTAAATACAGAAGCAATTCTAATTTGTTCTTGAAGTAAATCGAAAACTTTTCTTCGATAGAAGAGAGCAAACTACATACAACTTTATCTTTGAAAAAGATAGCATTGAGAAATGTTTGGTTTTCATTTTCGAAATCTTTGAATTGAGTGACAGGATCAAGTGTTTAGACACGTCAATGTTTATGTACTTTAATTTAATATTTTGATGTTAGTTCGGCATAAAGATACAGTCATATTAACTCTGATTTTCTATATACTAAGTAAATTGAAGAGTTGCTATAACTACAAATATTATGAAGTGTGAAATATCTGGTTATTTTAAATAATTTATTAACAATAAAAAATTTCATTCCTAATAAAAATATTTAATTCTTTAATCAAATTATTTTTATTTTTTTTTTCAATAATTTTATTTACTTTTCATTCCTTTAAAATTTACGAGAGTATATTATTTTATAACTTTTCAAGTGAAGTTCAAATAAGTGATTTCGAGCTAGTTTTATATTGTGTTTTAGTCAAAAGATAATGGATTTAATTCTTTGATTTTCAATTATCTTAGTATTACATATAAACCAAACGCGTTTCTCTGTCATAGTATAATATATTTCCCACAATTGCACAACAAAATCAAATATAATGCAATTTGTAACTGAAGTTACAATTTATAACTTAATATCCTAATTGGAAAACTTTACATTTAAGATATCTCATTTTAAGTGCTAATACATTTTGCAAAACAAATACTTCTGAATATGTAATATTCTAAAAAAGTATTGTTGATTAGCGTTTGTAAGTTCTGAATAAGTGATTTATTGTAATAGTTTCATATGTATTGTTTTATTAATGTATATGGTTATAGAAAAATCTTTTTTTTCTGGTAATCTCTCACTGGGAATAAATTGTAAAATATCAAATTATATATTCCTTATTTAAGGGTTTATACATCTTTCATTTTGAAATAGAATCCAAAATATTACCGTTAATTCTCTGCACGAATGATTAATGGATACACTAGAATACAGCTATACACGAAATATTATTCTTACAGAACATGAAACAATAATGAATACTCAAAATGTATTACAGTAATCTGTTCTAACATATGAACTAACACGTAAAGCTTATTGAAAAATTCTGTTTCACCAAGTACACAGTGATCTCAAAACAGTATCAAAGCAAAAAATCATTACTATCTCCACAAATTGTAAGAGAGATAGAAGTTACTTGATTAAGGTCATCGACATAATTGAATTATTGATTTTACATTACAAAGTTTCCATAGAAAACCTGACTTTTCTACTAGATAGCCGGTTTTAACTATTATGAGTTTCAATGATCAGGCTTATTGAAACTCAAGTATGATTGTTAAATATCATTCTAACTTACCATAAGTCTATTACATATTAAAGATAGTTCAGCCACGCCTTTTTGTTTCAATGTAATTCAAAATATCGCTTAAACTTCATAGCACTAGACAACATCAATAAATCTAAAAAGCCTCTACAAATTGTAAACTATACCACGTAAAGGAACAAGATAAGAATAATTCAAATACCAAAATAGTTTACCTCATTAACAATTTTAACACTCAAAGGATTTAATACTTTAAATTTGTGACACTGTAATAAAAGAAACCGACACATAAATAAGTAACTGAATCAGGAACCGAAACAAAACCACATATTCATCACAACCCGAACAAAACTATAAAG
>JAKTPK010000213.1:540529-586461 GCA_030557565.1 Tetrapisispora arboricola | reverse complement strand
TTGGCAGTTGGATCAATCATGACGTCACCGAAAATGTTTTCACCTTTGGCTAATTTTTCTGGGTTCTTCTTAGCAACAGAGTTTAAGTATAAGACAGTACCAGATAAGAAATCCTTTGGTTGACCGACATCCATCCAGAAACCTTCCAAATCGAAAGAGAACAAAGATTTTTCATCGACTAGAATTGGGAAAGTTTCCTTTTCAATAGAGGTTGGTTTCATTTCAATCAAGTCAATAACTTCTGGGTTTAGGATGTACAAACCAGCATTGATTCTGTTACCAACAAATTCAACAGGTTTTTCAACAAATCTGTCGATTAAGTTTGGAGTTTGGATATCGTGAACAATAACACCGTACTTGGATGGTTCATCGACTTTGGTGGCAACAATGGTACCTTTACCACCGTGAGCGTTGTGGAACTCAGCTAATTCCTTGAAAGGATATTCACAAATGACATCAGAGTTCAAAACAAAGAATGGGGAGTTATCTTTTTTCAAAATCTTTTCAGCCAATTTCAATGGACCGGCGGTACCCAATGGTTCAGTTTCGACAGAAAAGGTGATAGAAACACCGTATTCTTTTTCGTATTTCTGTAAAGTTTCAACCATGACTTCTGGTCTGTAGTTGACGGCCAAAACGATATCGGTGACACCAGCGTTAGCTAGAGCTTCGATTTGATGTAAAATCATTGGTCTATTACCAAATTCAACTAATGGTTTTGGTTGAGTTAAAGTCAATGGTCTTAATCTGGTACCATAACCACCTACTAAAATTAAACCTTTCATGTTATATGATTTTTACTTTTTGAGAAAAACTAAACTAAAGAAAAAGAAACTATTTTCTTTTTTTTGATTGAAAATCAGTGTTTTGGAATTAGTTGTTACAGTTTTATGTAATACTTTGTTGCTCTAAGTTGAACTCAATCAGGTCAGAAGCCAAATATTTAACTAACAAAATACGAATTATAAAATCAATTGGAAGAAAACAACCCATCCAATGAAACCATTAAAAAGATACAACGGGAGAAATAACCGAAAAGAGCCCATTCAATATATATATATATATTGAATGAAAAAATGGAATTGAATTAAGATTGAAAATGTATCTAGAATTGGAAACATATCAAAAGAAAGAAAACTGGTTTAGATATGAAAAATGTTGGTTGTTCAGTTTTGGAACCTGTCCGAGCAACACGTTACTGCACATTCCCAGGAAGAACCATGCAAGAAAGAAAAAATCCAAAAAAGAAAGTTTGGATCTCGCTAAACCTATGCGAAATCCAAGTCGAATCAAAGAATTTCTCTCATAAATCATCAGAGAGTCAGACAAAAGAAAGAAAACTTGCCAGACATGTACAGAAAGCAGCATACATCCATTTGAGACACACAGACGAAAAAGGTGAAGAGTGAGCAAAAGTCAAAGGGACACATGTGATATATTGGAAAACTGAATAACAAAGTGTAGCTGTGAAGAAAAAAAGCTACAAATCGTCCAAATGTATGCAATTCCAAGCAACTCAAAAACAGAAACAGAAACAGAAACAGAAACAGAAACCTAATTAAGTATACAATAATTTTTTTTTCAGATTTCAATTAATTTCAATGTTCAAGAAGAAATAGGTATTGGATATAACGACAAGTTTATTTATGGCTGTTGGTTTTTTCTTTTTTATTTTCAGTTCGGTTGAACACAGCGAATATAGTTATATACATGAACAACATAAATTTTTCTTAAAATAGAACAGGAAGAGAATTAACCACCAGCCAAAACAACAACAAGACTACAGCGAACAGCATTTTCGTTTTTTCTTTTTTTCAGTTATTCGAGATCAAGAAGAAACCAAAAGTCCTTCGATTTTGTATGAGTGCAGCTCTCACGGATGTTTACTCGAAGATTACGATTTATGTGAAAATAACGTACAGAGTCGGAAGGTCTGTTCGGTACTCCGGCTCGCCAATTTCTGTGTGAGAAAAAAACAACAACAAGAGAACCACATACAGAGTCAGAGGAAGAAGGAGGTTCCAGTATTGAACCTTGGTTTGATTTAGGCCAGGCCAGAGCAGAGCAGACAACACCAGACAACACCACCTCACTACTATCATTCATGGCAATGCTCTGGAATTTGGTCGTTGATGACATTATTGGTTGTCACTGCACCTCATTGTGGAATCATATGGGGTGCATGGGTGCTATCTGTTGAAACTTCCTTGTGTCTTGCTATTTTCCATGTATGTGCGAGAGAGAGTTCGAGATAAGAGCAATCGTGATCCAATTTTTCATGGCTTTATATACACACAGGTGTATTTGTGCTCTGTAGTGTTTTATTTTTTTTATTTTTGTCGACCAATAGCAATACCGAAATACGCATGATTTTTTTTTATATTTGACACATTTTTTTCAATATTATTAATAATTGGGTTTTTATCAACTTATCGCTCTTTAACTTTAACTTTCCATTACTTAATTACTATGTTATCATGAAATACTGATTTTTGGGTTTTTTTTTCAGGTGGATAATGTAAATTATATAGGTTTAACATGAAGGATGAGAAAGGCTATTCCTTGTATTAGTGTGTTTATTCGTATAAGTCACAACTCTTCTTGTTTAAACAAAAATTGAAGGCTACTTCAGAGAATTTGAATCTTCGTATGCGGCTCAGGAAGGTAAGTAACCTTGCTTTTATCTCACTTTTGGGTATTTGTCTATATCACAGTTCCTTTGAAGGGACAGAAAAAAAACTGTGTCTCTGATTTCAACCCTTTTGAAAAAGAGGGACATGTTCATGTTAGAGGATTTTTCATAGTTTCTTTTTTTATGTGTTTTTCTTAATTCATGATCTTTTTCTTGTTTGAAAATATTATATATAGCTCATCGTTTGGACATCTATTTTTATTCAAAAGTTTGGTTGACAAACGTTTATATTATTTACGTATTTATATATATATATAAGTGTGTGTGTGTGTGTACATTGTCATTCGGTTGTTTGATATATTCGGATAAGAAAGGAGACATACATTAGAAACCACATTGATATACATTATGTCGGCTGTGATCAATAATTCAACTTTGGTTTCATTGATAAGAACTGATACTTTCAATGGTATTGTTTCAAACATTGAAACTTATGAGCCACAGTTTAACGTTCTTGAAAAATATTGGGCTGCTTGGTATCTGTACATGAATAATGATAAGTTAGCAACAGGTTTATTATTTTTTTTATTACATGAATTTATGTATTTTTTCAGATGTTTACCGTGGTTCATTATTGATCAAATGCCTTACTTTAGAAAATGGAAAATTCAACCAACTAAAATTCCTTCACTTAAAGAACAGTGGTATTGCTTCAAATCTGTTCTGTTGTCGCATTTCTTAGTTGAAGCAATACCAATTTGGACTTTTCATCCAATGTGTGAAAAATTAGGTATTACAATCCAAGTCCCTTTTCCCTCAATCAAAAAAAGTGTTTTAGAGATTGCTTTGTTTTTTGTTTTGGAAGACATGTGGCACTATTGGGCTCATAGGTTGTTTCACTATGGTGTTTTCTACAAATACATTCATAAGCAACATCATAGATACGCGGCACCCTTCGGCTTAGCCGCCGAGTATGCACATCCTGCCGAAACAATGTCATTAGGTTTTGGAACTGTAGGTATGCCAATATTATATGTTATGTATACAGGTAACTTACATTTGTTCACACTTTGTGTTTGGATTACTCTAAGATTATTCCAAGCAATTGATTCTCATTCCGGTTATGATTTCCCATGGTCACTGAATAAATTCTTACCATTTTGGGCAGGTGCTGAACACCATGATCTTCATCATCATTATTTTATTGGTAACTATGCATCTTCTTTCAGATGGTGGGACTATTTCCTAGAAACTGAGTCGGGACCAGAAGCTAAAACTTCAAGAGAAGAAAAAATGAGAAACAGAGCAGAGAAAAGGGCTAAGAAATTTATTTGAGTTTTGGTTTTAACTTTGCTTCCTTCATTTAATATAAACTGGATTTCTTTTCGTCATTTTTTTACAACTGATTTACCTAAATATGGTGTTTCTAAAGAAGATGATATTTTTCCAATTAGAAATTTGATACAAATGCTTCTCTTTATATATTCTTAATTAATTTAGATATTCATAATTCAATAATTTAATCATAAATTTGAACATGATCATTTTTAATTTCGATTGGGGTTTTCTAAAAAGTTTTAGATGTAACTAACCATTTCTTGATGTTCGAATTTACAGATTCAATTTGGACCTCAAGACACAATACGATAAATTTGATGTTTTCTATGTCTTTTGAAGGTTTGTAATGACTATAAATACCTAGTTTTAACTTTTATGTTTATTTTAATCGCCCAAAATATTGTGAGTTGGTATATTTCAATTAAAGAAGATAGAAAAAAATTGATTACATATTGACTACATCTATGTTGTCTTATAACATTTGCAACTACATTCAATAAATCGTAATGAAGAGATAGTCTTTACAAATAATAGTTTAAGGACCAGTTGGAGTATAAATTCACAAATTATATTCACATTATATGAAGAAAGTGACTTTTAAATAACCATTACCCATCACATTATAGAACCTTCTTTAACAAAAAACTTTCCATAAATTAACTTTGCATCAATTTGAATTTACGTGCTTTTCATGACATAAAACGAATTAGATTGATATAAGTAGAACTTCATATGATTAAATTATGCACTTTACTTGAAAAATATAAATTACTAAAACATAATAAAATGAGAAGAAAAATTGATGTTAATAGATGAAGAGACAATTAGTTGAATTAATTTGACTGATATCGTGTTTATTTAATATGAATTTATACAAAAGCTGTTGGAGTATAATGGACATAAAGTATAATGATTAAGGACATAGAAAATCAATTATATGTATTGGATTATTAGAACTATGTAATATATTAACAGTAACAATCATTTGTAAATTCCTCTATGATCGATAATGGTGAGTTTTTTGAAGAACTCATCCTTGTTAGCTCAGTTGGTAGAGCGTTCGGCTTTTAAACAATTGTTTAAACCAAGGATACCGAAATGTCAGGGGTTCGAGCCCCCTATGAGGAGTTCTTTTTTTATAAATTTCAATTTTTTTGTCAGGGTTCATCAATCACGATAATATGATTCCATAAACAGCCAAAATTTTGTTAATGAGATTAAAAGTTTTATAATGTTATTTGTTAAATATTTATGATAATATTGACATATATTTAAATTTTGAAATTTGAGGAAAAAATGCAACACCGAAGTGATTTTGGAGACACAGATAAGCTCCAAAAAATTACATAAAATTAGATATACTTCGTTTTTTTTTTACATCAACTCTGAAACACCAGCTACTAAGTTTTCCTTGAACCCACCTTCTCTAGCAGCGACTTCGTAATAACCATAAATGGTAGTAGTTGCCATCAAAATAGAAGTACCAGAACCCAAAGTACCTAATAAATCAGAACCAATAGATAAAGCACCAATTGTAATACCACCTAAGGCAGCAGCGGTTGGAATGATCTTTTTTAATTCTCTGTATACATTACTTTCTCTCTTACCGTTAATAACTAAACCATCATCTTTGAATTGCTTAGCGACATCACGTGGAGAAGTACCGGAAATTTCAATCCAAGTTTTAGAGAAAATAGCACAGGTACCTAAAACAAAGCAAATGTAGACAACAGACTTGATTGGGTCTACAACAAATTCCATTAAGGAAGTTGGTGGTTGGATGTAATAAGCTAAACCACTCAACGCAGCTTGACCTTGGGAACCTGGTTTAACACCCCAAACACCTAATAAGCTAACGAATGGGTTAGATGGGAATCTTTGGTATAGCATTTGAGAAATTAAGAAGATGTTAGATGACAAAGCAGATTGTAACATAATAGGAGTATTAGAAGTGTAAAATAACTTAATTGGATAGGAACCTAAGTGACCTCTAACTCTAGTAGATCTAATAGGAATTTCGTAACGGAAACCTTGTAAGTATAATACAAATAAGAAGACGAAGATAGTAGCTAAAACTTGGAACATGTTTGGTAAATTCTTTCTATAGAAAGCTTCAACTAAGGCTCTCTTCTTATCTTTTCTAACAGCTAATAAGTGGAATAAAGCAATAATGGCACCTTCGAATTCAGTACCACGACCAGTATCAACTGTTGTTGGTGCGAAAGCTTTCCAGAAGATGTTCTCAGCAATGTTGGTGGCTGTGAAAATGGAAATACCAGAACCTAAACCGTAACCTTTGGCTAATAATTCATCTAACAACAGAACAATGAAAGAAGCAAAAATCAATTGACAGATCAAAATCAAACAAATAGCTAAACCAATGTCACTTGGAGCACCGTAGTTACCAGTGGCAACAACAACAACAGCTTGACCAAAAGTTAAAACAATAGCACAAACTCTTTGAGCAGTTTGAAATAATTCACGATCTTCTTTTTTTTGCATATCAACTTGTAATAATTGCGTACCTTGTAAAAATTGGAAGATCATGGAGGATGTAATGATAGGTGTGACACCTAATTCCATCAAAGTACCACGGTTAGAAGCCAGCATTGCACGTAACCAATATAATGGATCGGCAGCTTCACTACTGATGATACCATATAATGGAATTTGACCCAAAACCAAAAAAATTAATAATGAAACACCAGTCCAAATTAATTTTTGATTATATGGGACTTTTCTTTCTGGAGCAATAACTTCAGGTAAAAAAGATTCAAAAGGTTTGAAAAGATCAAGTAGACGGCCAGACATTGTTCACTTATTTATTTTTGCCTTATAATAACGGTATGATAATTATTTGTGATTTCTCAATTAAAAAGTTTTGAAGTTTATTTCCCAAACAATTGAAATAGGATAAATCAAAAGTTAATATCAAAAACAGTAGAAATGTTTTATATCACTGTGATTTCTTCAAAAGAAACAAAAAAAATTCTGTACTAAAACTGAAAAAGAAATAGTGTTAAAAATAATAAAAATATGCTAATTTTTACTATACTTAGTTGTCTCAATCGATGTTTTGATATGATAATTGTAGCAATTGTAACAATTGGAAACAAACTGAAATTGATTAATAAATTAAGTACAATTTTTGTCGATATTATTCAAGTTAAAGATATATAAAATGAGTAAAAGTATATATAGTAATGCTTGATTAGAATAAATTACGTTGTTTAAATTTGAAAAAATTGGAAAAAATTAAAGATGTAGTCGAAAGAGGTTCGAAAAGAACTAGGTAGAATGTACGAAGCGAGAAAAACAAACACATAATTAACAACTTAATTATCAAAATTTAAAGATTTTGTACAATTAACAGTAATGGTGACTTGAACTAGCCTATATAATAGTCGAAAGAACACATTATTAAGTTTGATGATCAGCAAGTGTTTTGCAATTGAAAGCCTTTGTTTCTCAAGCAGCTGCAACATACAATTCACCTTGTTCTTTCTGCAAAGTTCATAAGAAAGTAATTTTGTATCTGTCTTCTTACCTATATATGTGTATGTGTATACTTCAGATTTGAGAGTTGACAACAACTACAATATATTTTTCCACGCAAATCCGCGAAGAAAACCCATATACATCCCATAAACATTCATGACTTTTCTCATTTTTTTCAAAACCGACCACGTCAAACATTTCGAAACTTCAACGTGAACAACTGTGATCAGTGTTTTCGTTTTAAATGACAGGGTATGTTCTATTAGTTGTGGTATGCTATAAAACGTCAAGTTATGATGTTACTCTGTTGGTCGATCTTGGATTGTCCAGTAACGGTAGATGGACAGTTGACGCATTGGATTTAGCTATATTCCCGTTTTTATGTGAGTTTATTTGAATCTACTAGAATTTTTCATATATAACTGCAAAATATTGTGTCTGTGTCGCTTTATTTAAATGGTGGAATTCAACTTCAAATCCGTTGATTTATTTATGTTTTTTTTGTTTATGGCTTGAGTTTTTGCCACATTTTTATTAGAATATATGAGAAGAAAAACCCTAATATTAATTGATTCAAGGTAATATCATAGTACCTGTCAAGACATGACGAGGTGGAATCAATTGTGCATTTTTTGTCATATATTTGACCGAACAACTTATAGTTATATACTGCGCCGAAGGCGGGACCTATCATCATAGTTCCATATGCTGTACCAAATAAATTTTTACCGTATACATTTAACAACACAGTTGGATACAATGTATGTAAACCACCATATGTCAGTCCTGACAGCGCTGACATGGTGTCAATTTCAAAAGTACTGGAGTTTCCTGATGACGTTTTGATCAATCTTGTTATGTAGGCCTGAGTCAATGCCGAAAATGTAATAAATAGGATCAATGTCTTGTAAAGTTGTGGTTTTTTGGTCATTATCTTTTCAGTAATCAGTCCTGTCATTACTCTCGATGTAGTTGAAAAAAAAGAATATATTGACAGGATTGGACTTGTGATAATATTTTCAGATTTATTCTTGGTTAAAACGTTGGAAATCAGATACATATTTGTCCCAAATGGTTCTAAAGGTCCCAGATTTAGAAATGCACTTACTAGCAAAACTAGTGTAGAAGAGCTTTGAAAAAAATTCTTTTGTTTGCTTTTAATTTCGGTTTGATGAGTTTCTGATGAATCAACAGCTAATAACGTAGTCGATTCATCTGGTTCTTGAATATCATCATTGTGTAGCATCGATAATATTGACGTTGATATCCATCCAAAAATTCCAACTATTAAATAACTTGTCGCTAAAAAGTTGAATGTTTTGTTCAAATTTAAATATTTATGATTACTATCATGAAACCATGGTAATTTCAGTATTTGGGATCCAATAAGTGATGAGGACCCAAAAAAAGTGGTGGGAAAACTAACTGATAACAGATTATTGTTTGGGTAAAGTTTTGCACAAGTCAGTAGCGCTGAGAAATACATAGCACTTGTTGCAACACCAATCAGACCAAAGCAAAGTAGCATCATATTGATATTGTTCGGTATTGAACTGTCGGGAAGGGACTCATTCATTTTATTATTATAATCATGTGCTAGATAAAAATAGGAAGGCACCAAACCAATAATTCCTAGAAAATTCAAAGTAATTGGCCCATGAAGGTCAGCGACTATTCCTAGTATGCAAGGAGTCACGTACAAGCAAATTGTAAGAACACTTGCTATTGTACTAATTTCTTTTGATGTGTAATAAAGCTGCTCTTGCCATGATGCTGTGAATAACGATATCAATGCTATAAAACCTGCAGTGATAGCAGATAATAAAGAAAAAAAATATGCTACTCTTTGAGAGCTTTTGTTGGATAATAATTTTGGTATCAATAACCTTATGTGTAAAGATAAATAATGTTCAATATTTGATCTAGCCATTAAATTATATAATGTTGTTTGACTAGTTGATATATGCAAAATGATGTGTTACGCAATTTTATTTAAATAATTGATGCTAGGAAATTAATTATTGCCGCTCATAAAAACGAACTCATACGTATTTATAATCGTTTGCAAATTCGTTAAAGCACGTTGCTGTCTTGAGTGGGAGGTGTTTGAATACTGTTATATAGAAACCATGTAAATATATAAATCTTACAACATTTTTGATTGATCTGAAAATCTTCAAACCCTTAAACGGTCATCGATTATCACAAACTGTGAATCAAGTTAGAAGATGTTTTTCCTGTGTATATTAAAAAAAAAGAATAATTTTCAACAAGCGAAAATTTAGTGAGATGAGCTTAAGAGAAAATGAATTAAGATCATCAAAAAGAAAAAGACAAGATCTTTGTCAGTTAAGTAGTTATGCAACTGCAATAACATTGATTCACAGAAGAAACTTTCAGTTTGTGTAATTGTGAAATTTCTATTATGTTAGGAACCATCAAACCGTTTTTGATTAGTTCAAAGATTAAATGAAATATGTTAAATTAAAATTTTTATTCACGTATATATTATAAACTTGAACGGCTGTAATTTAACGCAATTACTATTACTAGAAATGTTGAAGTTGTATTTGTGATAGATTCAATAAAACTAATTTATATAAGAAATCTATTGATGCTTCAATTTTTATGCTCTCAATGCTTTTGCTATATCAGCAAGACATCCATGCTTTTTATTTTTATTTTTATTTTTGCTTCCAACTGTATCCCAATTTGTTGAATCATTGGTTTTATTTTTGTCCACAGAATCTATTCCTTTGATGCCCTTATCTTCTAAAGCAATGTTTTTTTCAGACTTGTATTCATTAAATAGTTTTAACATGTATGCGCTAACTTCTTGTCCATTGTATGAACTTTTTGTTGAAGTGGTTGGTAATTTTTTGTTTTTCTTCTGGTTTATTGACTTATTATGGTTCGAATCAATTGTTGCTTGGATCTTGATTTGATTGTTGTTACTTGTTAAACTTTTAGCTTCGATTGAATTGGTATTTGGTTTATTGCTTTTATTAATATTTTTTGATGCAGCTTGAGCCCAACCAGTAAGCTTTGGCTGAACAACATTGTTACCATTCGTAACATTCAAAACATCAGTGCTACTACCAGTTGTCATACTTAGGTTCTGATGTTATTGGTGTTAATGAAATAAATGGAGAAAAAAAATTAAAATAAAATGAATGCAGTTTATAAATATGAGTAAGATTCCACCACTTGATTTAGTGATGCTAAGTTTTTGGTTATTATTTATTATTTATTGTTTTGTTAAACAGTTTAACAAGCCCCATTCGAAAATATATAACAATGAGATTTAGATAATATCTAATGAAAAACTCAAAGCATGAACCTTCACCATGAATAAATATCAGTTATTCTTTATAAGGTATGTTATCAATTGAAATTAAATCAAATGAAGTATCTATATTAGATTTCCTCTCTCACGCCATGCAGAAGCGGTAAATTTGATAATTTCAAAGGCAAGAATGAAAAGTTCCATACAAAATGCCGTAGTCATAACCGAATAACAGGGTAAAAAGTACAAAGTACTTCGCTACAAAGGTGTGTGGCCTTGGTCGTGAGAGAGATGTTCTGTTGTGATGAATGAATGGACTAACGACAGAGTCTTCTGACGCACTACCATAGCCCGTCATACCTTTCAACTATTCAAAATGATTTTTAGACAGGTGAAACTACAAAATTGCTACTTTGAAGAATATTAAATATCGTATATAGTATATAACCTCAGTAACGTAGACGAAGTTAATCCTGTTGTTGAGAACATACAATCTACTGACACTTCGAAGAAAGTGTATTTTTATGGGTTTTCAAACCAAGAAAAAATTTTCTACATGACTACCTCCTTTGTTTTGTCGAATCTTTTATCTTGTAAGATTGCTCGATAGTCATTAAGAGCAGTTTTAAAATTGATAAATCAAAATTTGATTGATGTAATTTGATACTTGTTGTCAATTGATTTAAGATTCAGATCTTAATTTTGTTAGCAAAACGTTGCATCTGAAAGTGTGAGTACTCCACAAAAATATCATATTATTTGATTTCTTTTACACTTGATAAACAAGCTTACGAATTAATAGATAAACTAGCTGTTCGCTTACAGGAAAGACTATTATTTTTTAGTTATACTATATGAATGTTTTTTTGGTAAATTTTACAATATGATTGCAATTCAGATAACACATGCTACTTCGTTGAATTTTTCAACTATATATCCTAACACCCAACGTCTAGCAACTCGTTAAACGAGAGAATGATATGAAAGCTCAAATTATGGTGACAAGAGTGTTAGGGAATAAACTGACTTTGGATTATAATCATATGCGCTCGAATTGGACTATACGTGGAACTCTATATAAAAACTTGCATTGTTCCGTCCGTTCTCATATCATCTTCTAAGTTCATACGGTGACTGCTTATCAGTCGTTTCAGGCAAAACCAGAAATTACAAGGCATTGGAAGTTATTCAGGTTAGTTTTTGGTCATCTTTATGATTCAAGATTGACCACTGCTGCTTAGTACTTGTCTGTAAAAGATATGTATTCCCAAACCAAGTAGATGAATTGGGTCAAAGTCAAACAAGCTTGCATTGATACTTATAATAACTGTCTTTTAGTTGTTAAAATAATCACTAATTATTTAATTTAAGAAAAAGTATATATTATAAAGTATATTGATTAATATTACATTAGAGTTCATTAAATGTATGATACGTACAAAGTTTTCTAGGTTCCCTTTAGGTTAAAAAGAGACAAAATATATTACGAAAATATTTACACAGATTTTTAATAGCAGTTAATTTTAAGCTCTATTCACATCGCTGGTTATATTAGAATCACTAGCTGATCCTCCTTCAACTAATGTACTGGCATCATTTTTAATGTCATTATTGATTGAATTATAATTTTCTTCAGCTGCAAAGTTTTTCAAAGTGCTATTAGTTTCAGAGTAGCCAATTTTCTTTAATTCTGTTAGCATTTTCTCTTGAACTTTTTTGGTGAATTCACCAATTTCTTCTGGCTTCAAATCACTTGTAGATATTGGATCCAAGACTTTTACAACGATATTGCCAGAATTAAAAACATGATTATCTTTGTTGAAAATGTTACTTGTATTCGATACCACAACAGGTACGATTGGAATTTTACCTTGTTGAGCCATATGAAAACCCCCCTTTTTGAAAGGTAACATTTCTAATTTATCAGAACTACATCTTGTGCCTTCAGGAAAGATCCACAAAGCTCTTTTTTGAATCAAAACATTATGAAGAGCATTCTTCATAGCAATAATGCTCTTGGAACCATTTTTTCTATCCAAAAATAAAGTACCACTTAATGACATATACCAGCCCAAAAAAGGAACATATTTTAATGATTTTTTGGCTGTAACAGTACAATTTGGTGGGAAACATTTACCAATCACCATAATATCTAATGCACTTTGATGATTCGATACAAAGATACAAGGCAGATTGTTCAAATTTTGGGGATTGATCACTTTAACATCTATCCCTAACAAAAATCTATACATATAATAAAAGAATCTAGCAGTTGCCCATTGTGCCAAATATTTGTTACCTGAGACAGACAATAAAATTGATGCAAGGACACCAAACATTGAACTACAATTGACCACCAAAAAGGACATAAAACATTTGTAGTAAAAACTTATTTTGTTCAGTAAACCCATATTTATGAAATGAATAAAAATATATAAAGTCTTAGCTGTATCTGTATCGCTGGTGTTTTATTTAAGTTATTCTATTGTTACTTAGAAATAAAGTGGTTTGGTAAAGAAGAATTTCAATATAGAATTTCATATATATACACCAAAAGAGATCTAAATGAAGGATTGACCATTTGTCTAAAAAGTTGGAATAAACATAATTAGTAAACCCTCACTCACGTTTGGAATTCTAAGAATTTGGATCCTATCAATTCAAAACCAACAGTTTTGGAATCACAATGTACAATGTATTGGAACAAAAAAAAATCTCATCACTTGAATTGGTGTTGCAATAATTTTTTTTTCTGCAGTTGAAATTTTTCATCATTTAGTAAGACCGTGATGAGAAGAATAACAGACACTTGAAGACAATGACAAAATTTATGATTGAAATATTTCTTTCATTTTGTAGTGATTTTGAATGTAGTTTCAGTTTTACAATATATGGTCGAAATATGCATTTGATCTGATCTTGGATGGAATGTGTGCTTTTCGATGTGATCCGTTTTATCATAAAAAGATACTTTTCAGTTATTGCAACTTCATCTGTATATGAATGTTTTTTTTTTTTGGTTTTGTTTCGATCAGAAGAAAAGTTTTCTTCAGATAACTTAATGCTTTAGAAATTTTATATTTTGGCAACACCAATATCCATTATTGCTGGCAGTTGCAGATCAAATATCAACATTTCAGAACAATCTTCAAAGTGCTATGTCAGAAGAAAATTTATCAACACCTGTTAGTGATCAAGCTAGACGTAATTCTTTTTCTACTATTGAATTTACTCCAGAGGTTTCTAAACAATGTTTGAAACAATTAGAGTTTTATTTCTCAGAATTTAATTTCCCATATGACAAATTTTTACGTACTACTGCAGAAAAAAATGATGGTTGGGTACCAATTAGTACTATTGCTACTTTCAATCGTATGAAGAAATATAGACCAGTTGATAAAGTTATCGAAGTTTTACGTAACTCTGAAATTTTGGAAATTTCTGATGATGGTGAAAATGTTAAAAGACGTGTGCCATTGGATTTGAGTGCCACAAGGAATGCAAGAATTGAACAAAGCAGACGTACATTAGCTATCATGAATTTCCCAAATGACAAAGAATATGAAAAGATTGTGGATGCTCAAGAGAAAGTTGAAGCATTTTTCCATAAGTTAGCAGATGTGAACCAAGTGCGTTTGAGAAGAGCTCAAAGAAAAAACTTTAGCGGTACTGTTTTAGTGGAGTTCAAAACCAAAGAAGGAGCTGACAAGTTTTTGAGTACTTACACTGGCGAGGGTGCTGAAGATCTATCCTATGAAAACCGTAAGTTAGACGTTTTAACAAAAAAGCAATTTGAATTACAAAGAGAAGCTACCAAATCAAAGAATTTTAGTGGTTCTGGTCAAAGATCAAGATCTTTTACAGGTCGTAGAAAAAATATGCCAGTTGTTAAATCTCCAAAAACTGAAACTGAATCAGAAACTGCTATTATTGAAGAGTAATTGACATTAAATTCTAAACTAGTTTAATATCAGGATTGTTTATCGAATTGAAGATCTTTATAAAAATGTTTTCTTTGTCATTAAAGCATTATTTTTTTCATGACTTAAATTGATACAATGCATATATAAGTTTCGCATATACTTATTCAAATAAATTATAGTCAAATAAATAAAAAATTAATAATTACCACATTTATTATATAAATTGAAAATGCTATGGGAGTTTGTCATGTGTTGGATTTATAAAAAAAGTGTAAAAATCTTACTATAGTCTATTAAATTTTAAGTAATTTTAATGAAATTGATATCCACATTCTTTTGCTGTGTGTTCATCAGCCCAAAATTTGGCATTATCAAACTTTTTTTTACAAATCTTGCAAGAACCGGAAGCTTCTGTTTTTTCTTTTGTACTTAATCCTTTTCTATCATATTCGAAATGGCGATTTCTCAAATGATTTCTCAAAGTATCTTTTCTAAGGAAGATTCCAGAGTGATGGCACATAAATATTTTTCCTTTGTCTGGCTTAAGTTTATAGTTATATAAAGAGGAGTCCAAATCAATTATATATTTATTGTATGGGCATCTGTAGATTTTTCCCCCATTATGAAGTTCTATAATTTTTTCCTTCTTCGTAGAATCATCTTCTATACCTTCTAACAACGCTTTCTGAACATGCTCTTTCTTGTGTCTCATATAATCGAAATTCCTGGAAAATGTCTTGCTACAGATATCACATTGAAATGGAATTTCATTACGAGATAAATGTGTTCTTTTATGTGTGGTTAGATTTGCAAAACTTAACTTACAGATTGGACATTTAGTTTTTGGTCTAGCCTTGGGATCTCTATTCGCTGAAGATTCCGGTAATCTTGATTTTTTCTGATTAACTTTCTGAGAATTCTCCAGGACAGCAAGTTGAACGTTTTCAATCGATTCCACTGATTTGCTTAGTGAACTATTAGTAGACTGATCATCGTTGTCCCACTTCCGTTTTCGTAGCTCTATGTCAATATTACTTTCTATGTCATCATCTATTAGACTGTTACCATCAATTTTATTATTATCCATATATCCATTCTCATCATCTCTAATGGCTTTGGAAATTTTTTCGTTAATCGTGTCATTTACCTTTATTTTGCTCTTTTCATTTTTGACAGTCTCACTGGCTTCAGCAAGATTGACAAAACTGTCATAATGTTTCGGTACTGGAAAGGTAATTGATTTCTTTTTGTTATGTGGGAGTTTATTTTTAAGTTTAGATTTTTGTATTAATGCCCCATTGTTTTTGGAGATATAAACAAATATATCTTGTGACATTATAGTATGCAAATAATTCTATATCTTCATTTAGTAAGAACTACCAATCTATTACAATCTGCGAAGTGAATAAAAAATCGAATTTTGTAGTCCAAAAGTAGCCACTTAAGAGAAAAAATACTGTAAGGCTACTACATCACCTCAATGGTATGTACTAAATATCAACTTTCATTAATTTCTTTTGTTCATGTTCTTAGGTTTTTCGAAACAACTCAGTTAATAAATTATAGCCTTTAGTTTTCATATTTTAACAATCGCGAAACCGGTAATGTAATCAAAAAACAACTTTCCTGAATGTGACAATAAAAAACAAGAGTTTGATATCCGTTAATTAAAGTAAAGTTAAACTTAAACTATGAATCAAAACTATAAATATCCACTTATAAACAAATACATTCATATTGAAAAGAGCTCAGATTAAAATTTAAAGCTTCAATGAATAAGTGCTTCTAACATTTAATCAAATCGTAAAGTTGTAAGAAAATACAATTGTATGTATAGTTGATTTATGTATTGCTATAATAATAAAACAAATGATAAATAAAAGCTTGAGTTCTATTTGATAAATTTCTCAATTAACTTGTAAACTTTTTAAGCTCTTCTTGAAGCGCTTGTTTGGTTCTTCTTGGAACCAGAGGTTTTGGAGGTTTTAGAGGCAACGTTCTTAGTTTTGGTTGGAGCCGATTCTTGCTTCTTTTTGTCACTCTTTCTATAAGATTGAATGTAGAAAGAGATGAATAAAAATAAGTAAGAGGTTAAAATCAAGTAACCATAAGCAGCAGCGTCTTGTGTACCATAACAAGTACCCATATGTGGTAAAACGTTTGTGAAATACTTGTTGGCATAGAAAGTGTAGGTGGCAAAGTAAACGAAACATAAGTCAATCAAAAATTGAATGATTTGGAATCTAGTGACCCATTCCTTCCACCAAACTCTGATACCTCTTGAACTTAAGTAGTAATAGAAGTACATGATGACGTGAACACCCAAGTTTAATGAAATAACAACCCATTCGACAGAAGTTTGACCAACAATTTGAGTATAACATAATAGGGCAGTAGCACCATGATGGTAAACGTGTAAGAATAACAACTTCTTTCTTCTTAAAATTAAGAATACGGTATCAAATAATTCCCAGAATTTGGTTAAGTAGTTCAAATAGTATAAAACAACTAATTTTGGAGCAAAAGCTTCTTTTGAACAAATGGCCCAAAAAATACCGTTGTGGTAAACCATTGGTAATAATTGTTCGATCAATAAAATTAATAGAATGAATGAAACAGAAGTTAAAAATAAATTATGTAATTGAAATAAAAATGTTAACTTAATTGGACCAGCGTTAGCAGCACGTAATATAGCTTGACCTCCAAAAATAATGATATAGTAAACAATAATAATACCAATTGCTTGGTAACCATTGGCTAAGAAAGTTTTATTATGAATGAATTCAAACTCTTCAGCTGGGTAGCCAGCAATCATTTCAAAAACTTTAGAAAACATTGGCCATAATTCAATACCAAATGGATGGTCAATGGATGGAGTATGTAAAATGACATATGGACAAGAAGTTAATAAGTTAACGAAAGCGTTAGAAGATTGAGCAACAACAGCTTCTTCAGCTAACTCTTCAACTTCACTCACAACTTGCTTAGCTACTTCCTCAGCAGCTTTTCCAACAACTGTATCCATTTTTCTATAAATGTGTCTTTCGTGTTATTTTTTTCACAAAAACCAGCTTGCTATTGTTATTTCAAGTGCTTAAAACTATCAATTAAATAATCTTGAAAGTTATTAAAATAATGAAACATCGGAAACATATTAAACTTTAATTATTTCATGAAAGAAACAGTTGATCAGTGACCACTATAAATATAATTTTTACATTTCTTAGCTTCTGTTTATTCAAAAAGAATTTTTTCAACAATTTGATCGTTATTAATTTTTCATTTTTATTTCGAAGATATTTTTTTTTAATTTTTTTTTCACTTTAATTCACTTACTTGTTTAACGAAACATCTTCAAGTTCGAAACTTCGTGTCTAAATTTGTTAGCAATTGATTAATGTTCGATACTCATTGAAATTTACGTGTAGATATCAATTTAGTTTCAATCACCTAATGAAATTGAATAAAAAATGTTTTGCTAATTCTGTAGTGAAGCAATAAAATCTGATTCTTATGAAAAAAAGGAACGATGATTATAAATAACTAGTATATACAAATTTTAAGAGCTCAAATAAAACTAATCATTCCTTGATCATAATAATTTTATTAAATAAGATATTTGAAATTAGGTACGATCTAAATTTTCAACGATTTGAATTGATTAGGTTTTCTACATTTTATATTAATCTCTTCAACTCATTGAAAAATATTGAACACTAAGTTATATTAAGGCTAGTTTGTTTCTGATAAATCTAAAGAAATTTAGGGATAGGAGGAAGCAATTCAGATAAGTTTCTTTGCAATTGGATGTGATCGAAATATTATGTGTCACTAATAATTTAAAGTTAAGGTTTAGTTTTGAAATCACAATTTATAAAAATCTTGAAAAATTCAGGAAGTAAGCCAAAAACATAAAGTTTGTAACTCAAGTTTTATTTTACTCTACAAAATATTATTTTAAACGATTCGAATTCCTTGATTATCAAATAAAAAATTGGTCTAGTATATTTTTAAGCGAGATATCTGCACATACAGAAATATTTATATATATTGTAAATGATACTTTGATCTGTGACGACTAACCCCAAAAATCTAAAGATGCAACAGTATCATAACCACGAGAATCTTCATATACATATAAAATTTCTTGAGAACTAGTTTGCAACAATCTAATTTTGTCTCCAAGAATGCATCTAACAAGCTCACCAGTTTCAATTTTCCTGATTTCTATAAAATTTGGATCAAATGCTAAAATATATGGATACCAAATGGCAAATTTCTGCGGTTCACCTTCCCAGTTGATTATATGAGAATCCTTCTTCTTCCATCCTTGGTTATTCACAAAAAATGCAAATTCCGTGTAACATAGCAAAAAAGAAGTACCAACTCTGTATATTGCCATTGGCTTCAAAGTGTCTTTGAGAGCAAACTCAAGAGAAGTATCTGCAGAGTCCAATAAAGCTTCATGTTGATTTCTAAAAATACTGACAATTTGGAAACCTTTTTTACAACCTATACAAAGGTTCGCTTTCAAGAAAGAAATGGAAACTGGTTCTGAGTCAAAAATAACTTCAGTTATACTCTTCTTCAAATTCTTTTTGGTTGTGGTAGTTGGATTGATTGCTCCAGTGCTCATAGATCCCATATCACCGTTGGCCCCTGCTTTTCTAGGCAACAGAGGATGTTCATGTTCAAAATACTTAATTGAGTGAGAATGAGCAGTAACAACCAATCTTTTACCGTTACAATCACCTTCTGCAAAAAAATTTACATGGTTAATCAATTCTTTACCGTGTTTTTTGAAATATTGAGTGGCATTTCCTTGCACGTCCAATAATGAGAGAGGTACAGAATATAACTTCTTATCAATCAGAAGTAAAATGGATTTAAACTCCTCCAAAACGCCAACTTGGGTTATGTTATTTCTTTGAATAACTTGAGTTGGAGTTGAGAAAAGAATTTGTGCCTTGCTTGTGTTTGTTGCTGGTGTTCTTCTTATATTGCTCATATATAAACCTAAATTAGTTGCTATCAGCAATTTACGGCCACCATCACAAGAAACTACACTATTTATCTTATTGTTGTAATCAAAAAATTTATCACTTAGCTTGGTAACATTTATCATTGCTGTTTCAGTAAGAATCCTTTGCTGTTCAACCTTAATTTTCTCCAGTAAAGTTTGTAGACCAGCCAATTGCGCAGCATACAGTGTAACCTGATACTTCTGTTTGGCACCAAAGTAAACAAACGAAATTGCATTCTTTGGATTTGGAAGTTGACTAAATTCTTGGTCTAATACACATGCTGAAAAATCTGGATTTGAGCCAATGTATTTTTTAAGTATTGGTACTTCTTCACCAGGGACTGAAATTAATAGAGGTAAAGGAATTGGTCTTTGAAAAACTTTATGCTGATGCCATTTGTTGACTGATTTGGCTTTCAAAAATAATAATAAATTATCCAGTAAGTAAAATTGAATATCTCCATTGAATGTATTATCAATTTTTGATATTTCTTTACGAAACAATATGCCTTCATGCTTAATTTTACGTTTTTCATCATTTAAACCTAAGTTTACATACTCATTTTTGAAAAGAATTTTTTGTTTTAGTAGTTTTACATCGTGTCTATCTTGGGCAGCACCACTTGCAATATCAATTCTAGACATGAAGGATTTCAATGACTCCATAGATTTGTTTAAATTTTCATAATCTCTAACATCTTTTTCGGGATCTGTTGATTTTAAAATCTCTTTTACTAAAAGCATGTATCTACCAGGTCTTGAAACACCTTGTGATAAAAATGAATCAATCCCGTGTCTAAGAGATGAATTCATCATGTCGTCATCAAATCTGGCAAAATATGGATTAACTGATCTTTGAGTCTCTATTAAATATTTCGCGTATGGTCTTGATGCAACATAGGTTATAAATGGCTCAAAAAATGGGATGAATCTAAGTATAATATCACCAATTCCTCTAACAATGGGTTGGCTTCTTTGCCTTTCTGCCAAGGCTTCAAAAAATCTTCTGTTAACAGAATAAATATCATTAATATGCGCAAATACATGCTTGATAAAGTTTTTACGGATATCAGCTGGAATAATATTAGTTTCAGCCAAGGATTTCATAAATGTATCTCTAGTGATCTCTAAAGACTTAATAAACTTTTTTTCAGTTATGAAAACTTCATAGATGGCTTCTTGTCTTTTGATTTCTTTCTTTGATAAAGTTTTCAAGATGTCTTCTGACACCGTGCTAGTCCAATATTGCCTTTCCTCTTCATCATCATCTAAATTCATGGATATATTTCTTTTCAAGCCACCATTAGGTTTAATGTTTAGACGAGCCTGTTGTTCGAGCCTGTTTGGACATGATATTGAATAGCATAACTTGTCTCTAGAGCAAGTGGGTGAATAACATTCGGCAAGTAATGTAAAAACACCATTTACATTACGAACCATGACAGCACCAGAGCTTTGTGTTTCAGATGACTCGGAATTATTGCCATTGGATGTTGTGACAGTTCTATCAGTGCTTATTGATGAGATTGAAGGTTGGTAGTGCAACATATTAGAATTTACATTACTTAAATTAACTCCACTAACGCTGTTATCTCCCATAGAATATAAATTCAGAGGTTCATGTCTTGTCATATGTGCGTAAGTGCTTGAATTTGTTCCAATGATTCTTAAATTGTCAGTGAATTCATATATTTCATTTGGAGAGTCACGTAAACGGTGTTCATATACCACATCGTGAAAGAAATTTTGGGCATCTAAAGACCTACCTAACAACAACGCTAGATTACGATCCGAAGTTTTGATTATCAAAGATATTATATTTACTGCCTGTTGACCGGTAAATGAATCCCTGTAAAGTAATCCGTTTTTTTTATGATCATTTAATTGTACTAAAGATTTAAATTTGGCAGCCACTCTGGACAGCAATGCAGGATATACAAGAGGTTTTTTTGAAATTTGTGAATGGTGATGACCATGAATGTTTTTGGAATAATTGGTGCTGCTGGAAGCACTCGATATATGACGATTTGATAAGTTTGTACTTGATCCCGACATGTATCTTTTAGACATTAAAGAAGTACTAGATTTTCTTGTCTTAATTCCTGAGCCCATGTTACTGTCAGATATACTTTTGCTCAAACTGTTTTTCTGCATTGGATTATGCTTATTATTATTTTGAGAATGATTAGGATCATGGCTAATCAATGGATTGGTTTGATCACCTCTTTGCAAGCTTTTTCTGCTACCAAAGGATGATCTTATGCTTTTGAAAGTATTGGAAGTGATTGACATAGATCTGAACGTTCCTGCACTATTTGATTCACGAGGTGAATCACCACCGGTACTATACTTTATGCTGCTATTAGAGCTACTAGGTGACTCTTGGATTGTGTTGTACTCAGTATTATTATTGGAAGAAGAACTTGCCCTGGAAAAAATGTTCAAACCTGTTAAAGATGATTTTTTGTATGCCGTAGTGGGAGAATTTGGTATACTTTTACTGCTTGTTAAAGGAGATTGGCTACCTTGATGAATATTATTTTGTCCTTTATTCACTGCAACTGACAAAGGAGGAAGAGAACTTTTGTTTTTAAGAAAATGCTCACTCTTCGTTGGGCGTAAACTTTTAAGTTGCTGAGTGGAATATACCGGTGTACAATCAGTTTCAACTCCTTCTTTTAAATCATGCGAGATTGGATTATTAAATATTGTGTTCGGGTCTTTTCTTGGACTGGCATTGGGTGTAATATCATTACTTGATAAGCTTTTAGTCTCAGACACATTTCTTATATGTGTCCTCTTATGAAGAATATAATCATTTTTATTATTTTTTGGATCTAAATTTGGTAACCTATTCATAAATGGTTCTTCGTTTACCGCATCAGCAAGGACGTTCAACTCCAGTAGAGCATTTAAGTTTGGTATATCCTCTATTTTGACTGGTAAATCTTCATCATTAATAGTTTTGTCAGTTCCCTTATCGTATTTCCTCTCAAATCCATACAAGTCGTGAAATAACTTCTCATTGGAATTTCCGGAATTGAGTTGAGCCATTCTATTCAGAAATTTTGAAATTTACGTATTAAAATTTTGACAGTTAAGTTTCAATTATTAGACTTCTTACAACTATTTGCAACTAATTAAACCAGTTTTATCAATATGCATGTACATATATAGATACAGATATTGATGAATATGATATGTAAAAATTTTAGCAAAAATTGTATTTAAACAGTTTAAATCTTGGTAAACTCTATTTCTAGAATATTGATAACTTCCAACAAACGCAAATATTTCCAGAAAGTGGTCCTTGTGATTTTCACTTACTGTAGAATCAACAAAATATTTCAAGCATCAATACTAGAACTAATCAGAAATATAGTTATATAAGTAGAAACATGGATCATTCAATTTAAAATCTAAATTCTTTAAAAAACTCGATTTTAATATCCTTTTGGCGAAAATGACGTTAGTACGAATTTTACATTTCCATTTTTTTTTTTCTGGAATTTTGAAACTGAAATTTTGATAGCTCATAATTATAATCATCTTTGTACCTAGAATATTAGAGCAAGGAATAATAAAATCCCGAAAAAAAGTTTAAAACTTAAAATTTGAAACGTTGAAGATGATTTCAATCCTGTTTTTACTATTTAAGGAAATATCTCTGTGTTCATTCCGTAACTTGCTTGTCAATATTTCGTTTCAGTTAAATATCTTAAAAAATAATTGGTCAATCCAACATCATTCAACGTTGCAATTCATTGAAATTGTTCAATGGTGTAAATACAAGATCAATTTTTCATTCAAAATCATGGTATTTCGAGCTTTCATTTATTAACTGACACATACTTGACGTCCAAATAATTGCTGTGTCAATTATATTTTTGACAGTATAAAAACAGTTGCACTAGTAAGATATATATAAAAAAACAAAACATTTATACTTGCTTTCATCGGTTTGAAAAATTAATTCTTACATAAATTAAGTGTTTTTTATCAAAGATACCGATACTTTTGGAGCAATTGGCTCTGTTTTTTCCTCTCGCATTCATACGAATTGAAAAAAGAGAACAAATTTGTTCCTGAACCTTGTTTTCAATTGCTATTATACTGCCCAGAAATTAGTATTTATATACCCTGCTACCATGTATACCAATACATTATGCAAGATTCTTAAATCGACTTTATAATAATGGTACCAGTTAAAACGTGTGGGATTTTGTTGTCCACTGGTAAAAACAATGGCTCTTAACACCATTCTTTTTGATTTCTGTTTATCTGAGCAGTCGATATAAATCTACAGACGTACCTGAATTTATGTCACTTTCAATAATTTAGTGTAATTGAGTATACAGTTGAATATTTTTCTCCCATCTTCTTCACAGTAAACTTAATGAGAAAACGAGTAAAGGACAGTTTAGAGAATATAAATATAAAGTATCGAAAAAATAGAATTACGAATACAGAAACTCTTTTATATTCAAATTATTTAATATCAAATCGGAAATTTAACCGCCAAGGTTGCTATGTTTTTCTCTGATCCCAGTTATCCTCATCTCAGACACGTGTTCGGGTAATAAAATCCAATGAATATTCATTTAAACCTTTAAAAGGTAATCATAAGCGAATTCAATTTTGTTAGCGTGATCTTGAGTATGCAGAAAACGTATCCGCCCCTATTTTCATTTTTTAGGATTTTGATCGTTTTTTATTCTTCGTTCATTTTGATAATGGACACACCTACTTTGGTTATTTCAGTGAAACTTCAATTTTTCAACTTTTTCAACTTTTTCAACTTTTCAAATTGTTAGTAACAATGAATTGAATCTAGGTTTATTTGAATTTGTTACTTTACATAAACATATTTTTTTTTTCAACGAGGAAAAGCACAGATTGAAATTTGTTAACGGTTGAAGGTTGAAACTTCATTGTTAAGGAAAGTACATTTCAATTTAATAGCTGATTTTTATTTTGTTTTTTGAAAAGTTACAATTATTAACGACTTTCTAATATTGGCAAAATATCAAGCATTTGGTAGAAGAAACACGTCCAGTTCAATACAGGAAGTCCCATTTGAATTATTATTTTTTATTTTCTGGAAAGTCAGCATTGATAAATTTGAAGTAAAGCAACCGAAAAATTAACACTATAACCCATGCCAGCTTATCATTCCACTTTCGCCGTTGATCCAAACAATGACCGTTTGGTTGGTAACTTTGTCTTGTTGCCATTGAATTCGAAATATAGGGGTCCTGCTTATCCAGCTAATTCTGATTACGATATAATTGACGAATGTATAGATTTATTTAGGGCAAACTCATTTTTTAAAAATTTTGAAATAAAATCTCCTTCTGATAGAGTACTAATCTATGGTATTTTATTTATTAATGACTGTTTATCAAGTTTGAAATCAAATACCACTTACAATGAAGCTACGAAGATTTTAACGACTGTTGCTTTAGATAATATGAAAGTTCCTGGTTCAGCTGGTTTCCAGTTGAATTCAGTTTATAACATTCCAACAAATGATCATAATCAAGTTGAATTATTGACTGCATATATTCAACAATTTCGTCAAGAGTTAGCTATGAGGGTATTGGAAAGAATTTATAAAGACTCTAAAGAAAAACCATCTAAGTTTTGGTTAGCATTTACAAGAAGAAGATTCATGAACAAATCTTTATAATTGTATAGGAAATTAACTAGAATTTAGGTATGAAAAATGTGTAAAGATAAAGCAACAATAAAACAGAAAATAAATTCATTGTCACGAAACAATTATGCATTAATGTATGCAAAATTAAAATTTAGTAAAGAAGGAATTGTCATAAATCTATAAAGTATTTACAAATAATTAAATAGTATATGCATTTTTACAGATAAAAAGCATATAGCTTTGAATCATATTGAGTTATCTTTGGGATCGATAATGGGATTGTAATATTATGTCCTTTTTCACTATACTTTTTCTTTACTCTACCTTTTTCGTCTTTGCTTGTCTTTTGGAGGCAGTTTGAAATAATTTTAAAGCTTTATTTTGTAGAGAATCTGTCGCTCTTTTAATATTGCTTACATCTAAACTTAAATCGTTTTCATTTTTTTTATATGTATTTATCATTTGTCTCACGCTTTTAAGTTCTTCAAGTATTGAGTTGTAATCTTCCTCTAAAGATATGATATTTTCAAATTGCTCAAATGCCCTTTCAGTATCACTTATCATAACATCTGCTTTATTAATTAATTCTATTCTGGTTCTCAGTATGTTATCCATTTGTTTATGTTTATTACCTTCTTCCACTATTTTATTTATTTCATCTTTTGTTAATCCTGAATTGGATATGACTGTAATACTCTGCTCCTTTCCAGTAGATTTTTCGTTTGCAGAAACATTTATAATACCATCAGCATCTACATCAAACGTCACGTATATTTGTGGTTTTCCTTTTAACATTGGTGGGATCCCTTTTAGAATGAATTCACCAATCAGTTTGTTATCTCTGACTAAACCTCTTTCACCTTGGTAAACTTTAACAACAACGGAAGTTTGACCATCAACACCTGTGCTGAATATTTCTGTCTTCTTTACTGGAACCGTTGTATTTCTTGTAATCAGTGGAGAAAATGCACCACCGTAGGTTTCAATACCTAGCGATAATGGAGTAACATCCAATAGTAGAACATTTTTTATTTCACCTGACAAAATACCACCTTGAATTGCGGCGCCTAAAGCTACACTTTCGTCAGGATTTACTGAAGTGTTTGGTTTTTTACGAAAGGTTTCCTCTACTAATTTTCTGATTTTTGGCATTCTAGTCATACCCCCGACCAAAATAATATCATTTACATCTTCAGGCTCGATATCTGCATCTTTTAACGCTTTTTTTACGGGGCTTATAGTCTTATTTATTAAGAACAAAGACATTTCATCAAGTTCAGTTTCTGTGATTTTTCTTAAAAAATGTTTATTTTTTGTAATGAAAGGAATTGAAATCTCGGTTTCTGGTACATGAGAAAGATCTATTTTCACCTTTTCAGCCACAACTTTAATTCTTTGAATAACCTCATTATCACTTAATATGGACTTTTTACTTATCTCTGGATTTTCTTTTATAAATGAATCAACAATGAAATTCACTAAAACATTATCAAAATCTTCACCACCCAAATGAGTATCCCCATTAGTTGCACGAACCTCAAACACACCATCCTCTATATCCAATATAGATATATCAAATGTTCCCCCACCTAAATCATACACTGCAATTATACCTTTATTATTTCTATCGTTCATACCAAAACTCAAAGCAGCTGCTGTAGGTTCATTTATAACTCTCAAAACTTTCAGACCTGCCAAAGCACCTGCATCTTTTGTTGCTTGTCTTTGGGAATCATTAAAGTATGCTGGAACAGTGATGACAGCCTTATCGATCTTTTCATTTAAATAATCTTCTGCCTGTGTCCTCAAATAATTTAAAATATATGAGCCAATTTCACTTGGTGATTTGATTTCACCATCAGTGGTGGATAAATAAGCCTGTCCGGTTGCTTTTGCTGGAACGATTTTATAGGGCATCGTTTTAATATCCGATTTAATTTCAGCTGAATCAAAGTATCTTCCAATTAGTCTTTTTGTTGCAAAAAAAGTATTTTTGGGGTTGATACTGGCCTGTCTCTTGGCGGTAGAGCCCACTATCCATTTTTTGTTTTTGTCATAAGCGACTACTGATGGAGTAGTCCTGTTACCTTCGTCATTTTCTATGATCTCACCCGATCTGCTGTTCGAAGTATCTTTAATGTATGCGATAGCACTGTTGGTCGTACCTAAATCTATACCGACAACTTTTGTGCTAGCAGTTCGATTGAATACGTTTTGCACTATCCTCGGCTTTATAAATTGTCTTAAATCACTATTAAGTCTCAACATTTTTAACAGTGATTCAAATACAATATCTTCTGTTATTAATTTCTTAGGCTCTCTAAAGACCAATCGTAGTGTTATATCAAATTTATTTCAGAAGAAGTGAATTATCACAATAAAACAGCTTTATATGAGTTAGTTTTCAAAATAAATGAGATGAGTAATTGCAGAAAATGGTGTTAATATTTTCAATATTTTTTACTCGTCCTTTTTTTTACATTTGATTCCTTTCTTTTTTTTTTTGTAGTTAGTCCTTGTACTATTCGTGAATCTTTTGAATACTGAACAAACTAAAAAAATTGCAAGTAATTATGCATTTTTCCTTAAAGCACTTAAAATATATAATGCAAAAGTACATAGGTATATTGTTGATCAAAGTTGAAGAAGTTATTTGTGTTCTTGATGGCATATGCTCTCTCAGATGATAAAAATGTTTCTATAATTAGCTATAAATTACTACAATTAAATCATACGTCGTCCAAGTTTTTCAGTTTTTTTACCATATTATTCATAATGTAAGTTGTGTCTACGCGCAATTAATAGTAATTGTTAAAATTTTATTTTGGAACCTCTTGAGGACAAAAATTTATCACTAAATATCCTTCTTGAAATTTGTCTTCTAAAGAATATCATAAACGATGTATATATAAACTGGAGTGTTTTTTTTTGATGTAGTTCCACTAGTGAAGGAAGTAATTCTTGTTAAACCCAATTGCTTTTTTTCCCGCTAACTAGGACTTAGGCTCCCAACTTATTGGATTAAAATTTGAGAAATTATATAACCTAACATAGTTTTTCTAAGAGCAGCCTCTATTTTTGATTTGATTCAAGTTAATATAACAAATCGGTTTTAAATTGTTCATTTAACTTTTTGATCACAAATATATACACATATATTTATAATTAGAGATGAGTGAAGTTATCAAAAGGCATACATTTAAAGTCTTCAATCAAGATTTCACTGTTGATAAAAGATTTCAATTGATAAAAGAAATAGGACATGGTGCGTATGGTGTTGTTTGTTCAGCAAGATTTACAGAGGCAAGCGAAGATACAACGGTTGCTATCAAAAAAGTAACCAATATTTTTTCAAAAACTTTACTTTGTAAGAGATCATTAAGAGAATTGAAGTTATTAAGACATTTTAGAGGTCATAAAAATATTACTTGTTTATATGATTTGGACATTGTATTTAATTCTAAAACTGGTGAATTTAATGGATTGTATCTATATGAAGAATTGATGGAATGTGATTTATATCAAATTATAAAATCTGGACAACCTTTGACAGATGCCCATTATCAGAGTTTTACATATCAAATTTTATGTGGTTTAAAATACATACATTCCGCAGATGTATTGCACCGTGATTTAAAACCAGGTAACTTATTAGTAAATGCAGACTGTCAATTGAAAATTTGTGATTTTGGTTTAGCTAGAGGCTACTCTGAGAATCCAGTGGAAAATAATCAATTTTTAACGGAATATGTGGCAACAAGATGGTATAGAGCACCCGAAATTATGTTAAGTTATCAAGGTTATACTAAAGCTATTGACGTATGGTCGACAGGATGTATCTTAGCGGAATTTTTGGGTGGTAAACCAATTTTTAAAGGGAAAGATTATGTTAATCAACTAAATAGAATTTTACAAGTTCTTGGAACCCCTCCGGATGAAACTCTTAGAAGAATTGGGTCGAAAAACGTTCAAGATTATATTCATCAGTTAGGATTCATTCCAAAAGTTCCATTTTCAACTTTATACCCACAGGCAAATCCTGATGCATTAGACTTATTAGAAAAAATGTTGGAATTTGACCCACAAGATAGAATCATGGTCAACGAAGCTTTAGAGCATCCTTACCTAGCAGTTTGGCATGATCCATCGGATGAACCAATTTGTCTAGAGAAATTTGAATTTAGTTTTGAAACAGTAAACGAAATGGAAATGCTAAAAGAAATGGTTATTAATGAAGTTCAAGACTTCAGAGAATTCGTAAGAAAGCCGCTAATAGAAGAAAATGAAAACAATGTGTCTAACTCGCCTCCGCAAGTACAACAGCTGGAACAAGATGTCATTCCCATTTCACAAATGCAACAGCAATTAGGCTCGGCATCTTCAAGTAACATCGTACCGGATTTTGCCAGCGATTTACAATCTAATAATCTACCCAACACTCGTGATAACGATTTTCCTCCAAGCCCACAAGAAAATGATAGAACAGCTGTTTCGAATGATAGTGGTACTTATAATGGTATATTTGATTTAGAAAAAGAATTAGAATTTGGTTTAGATGGTAAATATTTTTAACGTAATATATATTTTATACAACACTCCAAATTTTGTATTAATGACAGCATGTAATGGAATTATGAATTGAGATATAAATTTGTTTTTTGTGCAAGATTCTTGAATAAATAACCTTTGAAAGTTTATTCGACGAATTATTTTATAATTATTTTTTTTTTGAAAAATCGTACAGATTTCATTTTTATGTACATTTGTTTTATATAAAAGACCCTTCATTCTATGAATTATATGTTTGATTTGACTATATTTTAATAAGTTTTGTATTTTTGTTTTTTGGGTAGACTGGTAGACAGCATGATCATTGAAAATCTACAGCTTTACCAGCCATTAGTAAACCAACAATCAAACCTAACAGCCCTAGAATAGACCCAAAAATTTCGATGACTAGAATCTTAACAAATAATGCAGAATCGGCGGCGTCTGAGACAGCAGCAGTAGCACCCGTGATACCAACAGCGACACCACAAATCAAATTAGACAAACCAACAGTTAAACCTGCCCAAAACAGAGAGTAACCGGTATATAAATTCGATTGAGAGAATGTTGTTTCCGGAGAAGCAACGGTAACTTTTGAAGAAAAAACAATGGCAATAATCAAACCATAGATCGCAACAACTTCACAAAAAATAATAGATATTAAATTTTTGGTGGTAATTCTTGGAGCACGTACACCTGCACCTATTATTGAAGAACCAGTAATAAAAATACCCCATGCAGCACCCACTACACTCAAACCAATACACGAAGCAATACCTAGATTGGCCCACATGTATGGAGATGATTTTAATAAAAATTTACCAATATTAATATCAGTACCATGACCAGTAAATAATTTATAAAAAACATATACCAAAATTATGGTTATGATAATGTAATATAAAAATCGAGACCATGAAAAATAGTTGTAGATATCATCGTTCTCTTTTGTATTTTCTTTATATGTTGTTGTAGACATTGCGACTTAAAAAAAATCTCTGAATAAAGTATTTAATATTTCTAATTTGACTTTTTATAATGTGAATGTTATAGAAATAATGACTGATTAAATGAAGAATGCAATTGATGTTTTGATTAGAAGTAGAAAACTGCCTTTAAAATTTGTTACTATCCCAATATTCAGGTAACTAAATCAATTACAAATGATGATTCCAATCCTTAAAACAAATTTAATCTTTTTTTTTTTTTTTTTAATAAAAAAAAAACTAACAAAAAATCAATTACAGTTTGAGTTTGTAAACAACAGTGTCTGATTTCTTCACAAAAGTGTTACAATAACTTGAAGTTTATAAGTTGAGTAATTCTTTGCAAGAGATAAACCATATACTTTTGATACTTATAAATACATGCAATCAATATTTGAAATAAGTCTGGTCAGGTTGTAACTTTAATTCATATATAACTTATAATTTGATGTTTCTTTTTTTGTTTTAGAAGCTTTGCAAAAACGTTAAGGAAGCAGACACAACTGGACTTCGGGTAAAAAATAATTTGGCTGTGATTAAGAAGTGTGTCGTTAACTCAATTCAATCAGATGTGACATTAGAACAAAGGAATTCTAACAATTGAAAAGAAAATGATCAACGTATTATAAAACAAGTGAATATTTCGGTTTTTATACTGTATCATTTTGAGTTCTTTTGAAGTCACTTCGTTTCAATCATTAGGTTATAATATCATTTGAACATACAGCTATGATGATGCTTGTGAGAGAGAAAAACTGAAAAAGGTGATTTTTTTAAAAGGAATCAGAATTGCTCTATAGAGTAAGAGAATTAGGAAACGGAAATTAGTAAAGATTCTGGCTAATTCGCATTATTTATAATAAAGCTATCTGATGTACGATCCACAAGATTTTAATCGTCTTACAAAACTATATATATATATATATAATATTAATGTTAATATATACATATTTATGTGTATGCAAGTATTTGAGTACATCTGTTCAAAGGTATCTATATAAACGTATACATGAAAACGAGACTCGTTAGTGTTTTTGTTTAACTTTTGCTATAGTGAAAAATAGTTTGATCAATCATGTACAAAATATCTACTAGAAAAAGTTTAGGTAACGTTTTCAATAAAAAATTTTATTCGCAAGTATCGAAAGATACGTTTCAAGTTACAACGTTGAAAAATGGAGTTCGAGTAGCCTCGAGTAGCGTGCCAAGTCATTTTAGTGCATTGGGTTTGTATTTAGGTGCAGGGTCTAGATATGAGACTGAAACAAATTTGAAAGGTTGTACTCATATGATAGATAGGCTATCATTCAAATCAACAAAAGATATAGATGGTAGAGAGATGGCAGAAACTTTGGAGCTTTTAGGTGGTAATTATCAATGCACATCTTCAAGAGAGACCATAATGTATCAAGCATCAGTGTTTAATCAAGATGTTGAAAAGATGCTTAACTTAATGGCACAAACAGTCAGATATCCAAATATAACTGAAATGGAATTGAATGAACAAAAATCAATTGTTGCATATGAGATTGATGAATTGCAATCAAAACCTGAACTAATATTACCTGAATTATTACATAGAGCTGCGTATTCAAATAAGACTTTAGGAAACGAATCATTGTGTCCTCCTGAATTATTACCCTCTTTATCGAGAGATAAATTAAATAACTATAGAAACAAATTCTACATACCAAAGAATTTAGTTGCTGCATTTGTAGGTGTCCCACACGAAAAAGCTATTAAATACGTTGAAAATCATTTTGGTGACTGGAATTCAAATAGTGAAGCAATAAAACAAGAGCCAGCTCATTATACTGGAGGTGAAATTTGTATCCCACCTGGTCCTATATATGGTGGTTTGCCAGAGTTATACCATATACAAATTGGATTTGAAGGGTTACCAATTGATCATCGTGATATTTGTGCTTTAGCAACTTTACAAACATTACTAGGTGGTGGAAGTTCATTCAGTGCGGGTGGTCCAGGTAAGGGAATGTATTCTCGTTTGTATACACATGTTTTGAACCAATATTATTTTATTGAAAATTGTATCTCATTCAATCACTCATATTCAGACTCAGGTATATTTGGTATTTCAATCTCATGTATACCAGAAGCAGCACAACAAGCAGTGGAAGTTATAGCACAACAATTTCATAACACATTTGTAAATGAGAGCATGAAATTAGGTGACGAAGAAGTCAATCGTGCAAAGAACCAATTGAAGTCATCGCTATTAATGAATCTTGAATCTAAATTGGTTGAACTAGAGGATATGGGAAGACAAATACAAGCTCAAGGAAAGAAAATTCCATTGAAAGAAATAATTGGTATGATTGAAGCGTTAACTCCAGAAGATATTAGACGTGTAGCAGAAACAATATTTACAGGAAAAGTCTCTAACGTTGGTAATGGTACCGGTAAACCAACAATTATAATGCAAGGAAAAAGGGAAGCCTTTGGTGACGTAGAAGGTGTCTTGAAACATTATGGGCTTGGTAATTACTAAATATTACCCGATTTGATCAAATGGATAATGAAACTTTATGAACATTTTTTAGTTGGCTCTATTCTTAAGTACTTTGAGTAAATGAAAATCATCAAATTCACGAAAATTGTAATGGGGAGATATATGTGGATATGCTTTGATTTGATATATATGTAGATGTAACTATGACTATATAAAAGACATGCTTGTAAATAACTAAATATAATAGCATTACTGTATAAATTTGAATTAAATTCCACATGTTTTTACAATGTTTTTCAACAACCAAAATGATTCAGAAAGGTCTTTTTTCAGCTGCAACAATCCATCTCAAAACTGAAAGAAAACGATTATTTTAAAACACACATAAAGATCATTTTGAAGAGACGTGACTAAGAGATTTATAGATATGATTCGATATTCATGTTATCACGAATGACATAATCATGGAAAAAAGACAATTTGAAAAAAAAAAGAGTTATGACTATACGGGACTGTTAAAAACTCAACATCCTTACATTTGTTAACTTTATTTTACACCCGTACATATTCAAACAAAGTTAGATTTTTTCACTTTTAATATTTTTTCAAATTTCTTAATGATTGATTTCAAAGCGCCAACAAAATTCAGTCGAGTTGATTTAACACCAGTGGAACAAATTAGTACATTTATCGTGAATCGGTGGCCACAAACTTTTTCATTGTTGAAGGTAGCGAGAGTCACTACACTCAAAAATTCTCCTTCTAGAACAAACAATGTTCGGCCTAGCTTGTCCTTGTAAAATGTCTCTCAGAGGATCTTCAATTTGATGTTTGTTGAGAACTTTATAACAGAATTAGATTCAGTTCCACAGTTTGTGCGGTAATAATAATCTACAGTCAGGCAGAATCACCTGTTGATATTGAACAGTTTGGTGAAGCAGTATTTCTCAACTGTAAAAACGCTCTTATTGTTACGCAGAAACCAGATATTTTCTGGACTTTTCTGCGTTGGTTTTCATTTTTTGTTCAGTTTTTCAATTTTTTTTGTAATGTTTTTTTCACTTCTGCAAATTTCATTTCTTAACACTGTTTTTCTTCAATGTTCTAGCAAATGGATTGAGAATTTTTCAGTAATAGACAGAAAAGAAAAAACCAATCATCACTCTATAGTACAACAATTTTATCTAATCCAAATTCTAAGGTTTTAGAAATTTTAGTAATTCTCTCTCTGCCTCTTATCATTTTATCATATGGTATAATTTTTGTTAAAGAGTTTTGTTATATTGTTTTTAAGAATTTATAACTTTTCAGCTATATATAAACATCATTATAATTATTTGTAATACTGTTACCTTTCTCTTTCTAATACACAACAAGAGCACACAGATATAGTCCAAAAATGGTATGTTAAAGATAATAATTATAAATTTGAAGATATAACAATAATTGATGAGGATATGAAATAGCTGATTTTAGTGATTTTAAAAATAAAATGAAGAAGGAGATGAATTATAAGATAGCTTTGAATCAAACTTTTAGTACAGTAAAATAAGGAACTGTGTTAATTCAAAAGATCGGTTAGTTTCTTAAATGTTGAAATGAATATTATTGAATGTATATCGTATTGGTAATAAAGATATAATATAACCTAAATACTTGAAATCGTTAAGCATTATAAAATTTACGAATTGGTGAATGACATAGTTATATTGATAAATGTGGAAAGTTGACTGAGATTTAGATTTTTAGCTTCTGTATTTTATTGCAAAAAGATCGAGAAATTATTGTATTGGTTGATTTGGGAATTCAACGAGTGATTAACTCAAGAAAGTTTGAGAAATGTAAACGTATCGTATCTTTTGTGTTATGTTTCTGTAAGAAATTTTAATGTCCTTAGACTATAAATGAAATTGTTGATATAGTTCGTGATTCAAAATTTTGCCACCTATCATAAGATTTTGAATATTTTTTATAGGCGAAAATAAAATCATTTCAGAAAACCTTCATGCATTAATATCATTATTTGGTTGAGTATTCTTCATTCTGAAGATTAATTGTTGTATTTTCATACCGGAATTTTGATGAATTTGTTTTACTAACTTTTATTTAATATTACGTTGATTCATTTATTAAATGTTGAAATCGATATATTATCTTTTGATTATTTTAGGTTTTAGTTCAAGATTTATTGCACCCAAGCGCTGCCTCTGAAGCTAGAAAGCACAAGTTAAAGACTTTAGTTCAAGCTCCAAGATCTTATTTCTTGGATGTCAAATGCCCAGGTTGTTTAAACATCACCACTGTTTTCTCCCACGCTCAAACCGCTGTCACTTGTGAATCATGTTCTACCGTTTTGTGTACTCCAACCGGTGGTAAAGCTAAATTATCTGAAGGTACCTCTTTCAGAAGAAAGTAAGCGATTTTAAGCATATAAAAGATTTTTTATTCATTTTCCATTATAAATTTATCTTATATAAACTTTAAAATTGATGTATATTTTATAATTTATTAGTTTACCATTTTTAATCAAACAATAAATAAACATTAAAAATTTCCAACAATGCTTATGTATTTTTAGTTATCTATAAGATTATTTACAAGTTATCAACAATAAAATACACTTCATAGAAGAAGGAACTTCTTTGCAAAAATTTAGACGTGGTGTTATGTAACTTGTCATGGTCACTTTGGCTACTAATGTCAAGAAGACTCTCAAAACTTTTTCTTTCTCTTCTCTTTATTACTCTTTCCAAATGCGTGACCATATATTTCTGATAAGTTACGTATACTCTCTTCGTTATTATCAACAAAGAATCCTGAAGGATCATCAATGAAATTTGATGGATCTGAAATACTTTTATTCATATGCGCTAGTTCACGTTCTTTAAACCTTTGTTCCTTTCTCAAATTCTTTATCCTTTCCTTATCTAACTTTTCAAATTTATTTAAGTTAGACATTTTCATCGATTTTATTTTCGTTTTAGCATCAAGTGCCCACAAGTCCCCTTTCATAGCTTTTCTGGCATCATGATATGCACTTTTGGAGAAGGACTTTGGTATTGTCCATTTCTCAATTTCTCCTGATGGGCCATATACATCAAACGAAACATGACCTTTAACTTTGGATGGTTGTGATATAATTCTAGGCCATTCATTTGGGGTTCCATTTCCTGATGAACCTATGCCATATTTGTCCTTAATATCTGTTTTGTTATGTTCAGCTCTCAGTTTGTTGATTTCTTTAATAGTCTCTTTATCATTCAAGGATCTTTCCGCTATCAAGTAGGTGTAATTGGCAATTTCATAATTTCTGCCATTACCTCTTCCAGACCCACCTTTAGCGACACCAGGTATACCAATACCATCAGTCGAGGATGACCAAGGTGCTGCTAGTATTTTTCCTTTCTTGAGTTCCATGTTAAATTTTGGTCTTTCAATAGCTTTTTGAAAATTCAAGAACATCAATTTTTTACCTTCTTTGAATTCATAATAATTTGGATTGCCGGTTTGTAAAGGACATTTTCTATGATGTGGGTAGGGTGCAAGGATAGATATGTGATAGTCAGCTTTAGAATTGTCTATACTTGTTGACTGTTTTTCGAGTACTGTATTTAACACTTCCTGTCCGAATTGCAGCTCTTTTGGTAGTTTTGATTCAGAGATTTTCAGATTACTATTCAAAGAATCATCCTCAGATTTGAAAGTCGAACCCTTGAGCCACGGTCTTGGAACTTTTCCATGCTCATCAGGATAGTTTTCAGGCCTGATCATTACTTGTCTAGCTCGAGCAATCGTTTCAAACCCTAAAGGATTTCCTCTCTCGACAATAATTATATGGCCACCTGGTGTTAATAAGTTCAAATAATGCTCGATATTATAATCTATTTGAAGTGGGAAATGATCTTTATTTTTTAATAATTGGTGCGTTAAAATAATCAAATCATATTGTTGCGAGCCAGGAATGGTATCCCTTATCTTGGTTGTAATGTTTATTTTATTGGTCATGACTTCGCCAACTAAATCTTCTTCATTTACAGTTTCGTTGAAGTCCGCATCAGGCGTTCCCTTTGGAATATCTTGTAAAGGAACTTCATTAAATTGTCTACTCAAAATAATCTTTGCTCTATTTTGCATGTCACGTTCACCAATTATCACAGCTTCTTTTAACTCAGGCCTGTAATCATTTCCAAGGATATCATTTAACGCAACTATACCAGTTGCAGGACCATACCCAACATCCAAAACTCTATTGGGTTTGAACTTTTCTTTACCAACTCTGTGTTGCAATTCTTTTATACATTGATAAATGCAAGCATAATTCTGAACAAAAATGGAAGCTATATGTGCATCAACTTCCAATCTAGTCTTAGCTGGTCTGTGCAAATTAGATTTATTCGTTTCAATAAAGTAGTTTGCAGCTACACGCCTCAAATTAGCAGGCATGTGTATAGATAAAATGTTATTTCTGATCGTTTTTTCTATAACACTGTTTAATTTGATTTGATTCCTATATGATCTTCCTAGTAAGGTTTTTGTTTGTAATCTTGCTTCTTCTGCATTAATTCCTGACATAAGTTCACCGGAGGTGGTCCTGAAAGGTGATTGTAATAAGTCACGGGTTAAATCATCTTTGTTAAGGACCTTCACATTCTCTTTTTCAGTGCCAGAAACAATTTTACCAAACATCTGTTTATCAAGTATGCTTTTTCCATTTATTAGTTCATTATCGATAAATATTTTTTGCAATTTATCTTTGTTTGTAGTCGATATCCATCTCAATCCCATCAGAACCATTCGCCGGTTCACCATTTGAAGCATCGAAAAATAGTGCTTAAAGGCTATGCTTGGGCGTTTTTTTCGATGTTTTCAAATACTAAATATCACTTGATTCTTTTGATGATTTTCAATCTTTGATAACCTATCAGTCTCATAGTTTTTAGGAATATTTTGTGATTTCAAAGTTGATCTGATTTTATAATCTTTTCGCATCAATTGTAAATTATCTTATATTATCTTTTTTTTGCTTTAGCGAGTCTTGAAAATCAAACAATGCTTTAAAAATAAAAATATAAAAGTTTTGAGAATTAAGACAAAGACTTGATTGATAGTCCAAAACAGAAGAGAAAATATATAAATAAAAGCTATTAACCTTAAAAGTTGATTTTCAGTTTTGATTTCTGCATAGTAAATATTGAACGACGAAATATAAAAAGCTCAACTTAGAAAAAAAGTTTTTAGCAATGGAGAACATCAATTCTCTGTATTTATCATTGATTGCAGTGATATTATCCTCTATTGCATTTTTTGTACTCAATAAAAAAAGTAGCATTAGTAAAGTTGGTATTTCAATAACTAATGAAAAGAAGCATAAAAATAATGATCCCACTTTAGTTATTGCAGGGCCATCGAATAGTGGTAAAAGCACTTTGTTTAGTTTGTTGACAACAGACTCTTTAAAAACTACAGTTGTATCTCAAATTCCCAATATTTGTAAAAATTACATTTTAGATGATGAAAACAAAACAATGAAATTAATTGATTTTCCTGGAAATATTAAATTGAATTACAAACTAATCGAAACCTTGAAAAATTCCAGTGACATTAAAGGTATTGTGTTTATGGTTGATGCCACTGTTGATCCAAAAAACTACACTCAAACAGCAACTTTACTTTACGATATTCTAAACGTAGTCGAAAATAGAGAACATAATGGTGTAAATATTTTAATTGCATGTAATAAGTCAGAATTATTTATAGCCAGACCACCACAGAAAATTTTAAAGGCCCTTGAAGATGAAATTGGTAATATTTTGAAAAGAAAGAAACAATCCTTAAATACTGTAAGTAATTCTCAAGCTGAGAGCAGTGAAGTAGATGAGGATGACATATTAAATGGTGACCGTCCATTAGATTCAATGAACGAGTTTAAATTTACGTTGTTGGAAAGTGAGATTACTGCAGCTGAAGGTAGTGTCATTAAACAGAAAATAAACAAGTGGCAGGAATGGATTAGCAATGTTGTTGAGTGATTAAATTCAGAAATGTCAATTATATTAAAATATATTTCAGTAGATAGATTTACATAGTCATTAATTAAAACAGCAATAGAATAATTTTGTATAATCACAAGGAATTGGTTAAATGAAATTCCATTAAAAGAAATTCTTCGAGAAACAAAATAGCACATTAAAAAATGCAAGTCCATCTTACTCATTAATATGACAACTTTACGTTCAATTGGCTAACAATAGATAGCCCAGGTATGAACCTACCATAGCGAATCCTAGAAGTAACAACAAAATAGGTAAGTACACAGCATATATACTTGGCAATGGAAAGAACAGCAATTTCTTATCTAAATCAAATATGGGTAAAACTAACCATATTAAATAATAGATAAATGCAAATGTTATGAGCAAGAACCTATTCATCAAAGAATCATCAGACTTCTAAAAGTTGCAGAAATTTAGCTAGAATAATATTTTGTATCCAAAATGATACCTTCTTGTATCAATCTTGTAGAATGGCAGTTGAAGTAAGCCTGTATTAACACACAACGTTTACTTTTTTGTTTACTTTAAACTTCAACCCAAAGAGGATGGAATAAGTATCCACTTGACTAAAAGATTCCAAAAGTCCAATACGGTAATTTTGATATACTTCTAAATATTGAAATAGAAGATGCATTTCGTTTTTGCAATGGCATCATTACGACTTTGAGATCAATATTGGGATTGAACGCTTTCGCGTAAAAAGACCGTTCTGGAGGACTGTAATTAAACAAAAAAACTATACAATTATGATTTAAATTGAGAGATGGTGGTGAATTAGTATTCTGAACAATGACGATATAAAGGATTGAAATTTTTAAATAACCATATAGTTCAAATAATTTATGCATACTTTGATTAAAAACTGATAGCATGAGTAAAGTGTTTCTGTTCTATTGAATATAAAATTTGGAATTATGCTTTGGAGATGAATTGGTATTGTTAATATCAGCACTGAGATAATAAGACTATCTGGATGTTTTGAACAATAAGCTATACTAAAGTTTAAGATATACTGTCTACCGAATGTGTTCAAGCTACTATTGCTATTATATATTATTTTACAGACTGTTCAATATACAACTAGCGATTTTTTGGTTTGTTCGTAATGAATAGCACGAAATTAACAAATTGTGTCATTTTAATAGTTCAATCTGAACCACAAAATATCTGTAAAAGAATTTTGACGATTGGCTGACAACCTCAATTAGTGGTTTACGTATAATAAAAATTTACATTCAAAGTCATTAGAAACTTCAAACAATTATTTAAAGCATTGTGGTTGTATTTTAAATACGATATGTTACGTTTCAATTCATCACGATATTGCAGATTTGGGATAAGATGATTTCATCTTTCAAGAATTTTATTTTAGTACAAATTCATTGAATGTTCAAATCAATTATCGTTAACAAACTGGAATTCAAGAGACAGCTACAGCAGCTTACCAATTTTCGGACAGTTTATCGAGTTGATGGCTATAGATAAAGAATAGAGCAGGTTCTGTATTTAGACGAATTTGAAATTGGTAATTAAAAATGACTGCAATATTCAATAATAACATTAGTTTTCATTCTTTCATAATGTCAAAGAAAGTGTAGCTTCGTTCTCAAATATTCCTATATGAGGTCTTGTATTCAATCATAGAATCCTTATAATATTTTCCTGAGGCATATTTATGCAAGTGGAAACAAACAATGAGATTTCTGATATAGAAAGCTGTTAACCAGGAAAAATATGACATAAGTGATAAACAATAAATGGGGCTAACATAAAAATGTAGCTACAAATAATTAATATGCAAACAGCAGGATACCCAACGGTAAGAGATTAAAGCTGGGAGATGAGAAACCATCTTTCCATATATGGAGTTTATAATGCCTGGAACATAACAATAGAAAAAAACAACTACTGATTTCAAAAGCAGTGCCGAGTTCATTAATATAAGAAAGTTTCAGAAATTCAATCAAGAACTCACATCAATCTTGAAGTAACCTTATGCAATTGAAACTTATGTTGTAATATGGGTCGTATTTAAGTACTGATTGAGTTATTAGCCATTTATGATAACTGTTCTGAGCACAATTAAAAAGCATCTAATTCTCGGATTCGTTGGCAATAGGAGCGTGGCTTGGATCTCTGTATCCCAGCTTTGTATCTGAATTTTGCTTGATCTATTTAGAGCTTATTTAAAATATGATTATAATGTAATTTTCAAAAAATCTAACTAATTGTTAATCTAATCTTGAAATATGCTTGGTATTTATATCTCGAGATTTTTAGATTTAAAACTTGATTCTTGAGTAATGTGTTTCATTTTTATTTCTATAGATTCAGGTTCCTTGTTGCACAATCTATCATATTCTAAATTTCTGATTCATGTTAAGTATTTATTTTGATCTACATTTCTGATTCTTGTTAATTCTTATCTTGAGCGACGGGTATGTGTGTCATCAGTTCTTATAAGTACTCTTTAGTTTTCTTATATAAGATTATACTATTAATATAAGATAAAACTGTATTAAAACGAGAATTAAGAAATTAAGCTTGCGTGGCGTAATGGCAACGCGTCTGACTTCTAATCAGAAGATTGTGGGTTCGACCCCCACCGTGAGTGCTTACTTTCTTTTTTTGGTTTTCCCATAAATGATTTTACTAGTAAAATAATAAACTCTCAGGTCAAAACTTTCAAAAAAATTGTCAAGTAAACTAAAAAACGTTAATATTCAAATACAAAATCATATATAAATATTCTTATCTATTCGTCTTGAGGTTGGCAAAAATTCTAGCTTTTTGCAAATTGTCTAATACTTTATCATACTCCGCATCAATCACATCTTCTTCTTCTGGATTGTTTATTTTTAGATCAATATCTTTGATTTCCAGATCCGAAGTTTTGAACTCATTACCGTTACTTCCCTTGTTTATTGAACATTTTGTGTTCAGTTCACAATGCTCATCAAACTCATTTTTACATTCATGCTCCTTTTTCTTGAATATATCATGTAAATGATATCCGTTTTTATGTAATTCATCGATGACGTTCACAGCAGCCGAAATGTCGTTTTTTAATAGAAACCCTTTTATTTGATCACTATCTAGAGATTCAGCAGCTCCAAATAAAGCTTTTTTGTCTATTCTTTCACTTGCAACAGAATTCTCCACTTCACGCAATAAAGTTGATGATTGCCTAAACAATTTCCCTTCTTCACTTGATTGTCTTGCTAACTCTACAGATGTAACATCGTTGTCTGTGGTCAAATCAACAGTTTCATGGGCATCAGGGTAGTATTTTTCTAATTCAGCCTTTCCGAAGGGTAAAAGCATTGAATGGCCTGTTTTGTTGAGCTCATCGGATAATCTTAATAGAGAATCATTATGTGTGGACTTTTCCAACTTTCCAGCAGCTTCGTTCCGTTTGATATCAGTTGATGTTGATTGAATAGCAGAACATTCAATTTCTAATGCTACTGGTGCGTCAGATTCTCCATTAGTGTTTAGTGATATATTGATATCAGGATTCCTTTCTTTTAATAATCTAATACCTTTCTCAAAACAAGAGTCTATGAAACATAGCCTAATCAGTGTATCACGACCCTCCCTGCTCAATTGCCCCTTTAATCTCAAATCAAATAAATCGTGAACTACCTTTGTTACCTTAGCTCTCGCGTAATGTAATCTTATTATAAATTTAATTACCATTGTTTTGTACAATTCTTTATCATTCGATTTTTGATTCAAGATGTTCGAAAGTTCACTTTGCAAATTGGATATATTGTCTAATTCGTTCAAAGGCATCACATTATTAGTGTTTGTGGAATGAATTCTGGACACTTCATTTTCTAGATTTCTCATAGTAAATAATGATAGCTTTTCCTTAGCTTTATCAGAGAATTGACTATAATCAACATCTAATGTAATTATAGAGTTACTTTTTTCTACAGCATCAGTTAAAGCTTTAACTGCAGCAACGCCAAATTTAGTTCCTAGAATTGATAAGTGATTTAGGCGAGGACATAGTGGTATGATTTCTGACAACATGATAACGGTTGTAGAATCCAGCTGCTCAAAATCGAGATGTAACCTAACTAAATTAACAAATACCGGCAAACAATTAAGTAAAGTTCTTCTACAATATGGAAACATCTTAGGATTATTCGATAAATCAAGAAATCTTAAATTTTGACAGTAACATAAGGTGCTTACCAAAGACAAAGATTCATTGTTTGAACTGCTTGCATTCTCATCAACTTGAAGATTTGTACTATTTAAGGAAAAAAATTTGAACTGTGCTTTTGGACCTTTTTGTTTGATAACTTCACTAACACCTCGGATAAAACCTGATAATTTTTTATGCAAGTCATTGAAACCAAGATCCAAGCCAATAATATTTGAATTAACAACCCATTTGCCTAATAAATCCATTTGTTTTGCAGTTAAATTATTGTAAGCTAAACCAAGTCTTTCTGTTTTTTTACATCCCACACTTAAGAAATTTTGAAATTGTTGAAATAACATATTGGCACCAGAAACCATTATTTCTTCAAGTCCTCCGTGAACAGCAATTGATGCTGTTAAAAGATCCCAATTTCGGTCAGATCTATTTTCTAAATTGCACTCCATTCTTTTTACTGAACTTAACAACGACGATTTAGATGGCCTTTGTACATTGGTTTTTATACTAGATACCATTGTTAAATCTATAGATTGTAGTGTCTTACATTTAGTCACAAAATAACAAAGTATTTTCCAGCCTTCATCATCTATCACTGTGTTTCTCAAAGATAATTTTTCGAAATGTTTATTCCTCACTAACGAGCTCAATATTATTTTGAACATTTCAGAAGAAAGGCATGTCCCATCAAGCGATACAGTTAATACCGGTACAGAGCTAATAAAATCACTAAAACACCACACTTCTACCATCGAGGGGCGTGGATTTCTTAGCTGTAATAGAGGTATTGGATCAGTTGATCCTTTTACTAATTGTTTCATAATCGCAGGAATTGGAAGGATTTCTCTAAGATGACAGCAGCGCGTGTAAATAATGTCATTTGGTATTGAAACATTTTTTGGTGGCAGCGTGTTACCTAAAAATGTGTTAGAAATGTTTTTAATCGAAGACCCTGAACGTCTCGAAACCATAGGTTTATCAATCTTTAGAAAAGACGCACTTTTGTTAACGGCTATATCTTCTTCTTCTCCACCTTCACTATTATTCTTTTTTGATTCAGAGTTCTCACTACTAATTGAAGCCGAAACATTGGAACTGTATACAGAATCAGCATCTGAAGTTGTATCCCCATGATGAGAAAGCTCTTCTTTTGAGTTTTCTAGTAATTTAAGATATCCTGAGCCACCGACAACTACACCAAGAGTTGAATTTTCCATGACCTTCAATCTCTCCTCTTTTGATAACCTATGTATCACAACTGTTCCATTAGGTTTTACTTCTACTTCACCTTTTCTTGGATTTTTACTACATATTTGTTGAGGTGGATCATTAAAGTATGTACAAGGTGAAAATGCTACATGTTTGAAATGTTTGATCTCTTCCAAACCTGGGACTTTTTCTTTCTCAATATTTGTATCACTATTAAGACTTGAACTTGAACTAGTTAAATTATTATTCAAGCTTGTATTCTCTATTGAATTATTTTCTAAGCTATTATGTCTTAAATTACCAGAATTACTTCCATGAATAGTAACTTTTTTCAGTAAAGTTCCTAATTTACCAGTTGTTTGAAAAAGTTCGTCATCAATATCACTAGAATCACTGTCCGTTGAGATACTACTGTTGTAATTTTTTATGCAAGATTTGAACTTCGATTTTTTTGGCAAAGCAGGTAATGACCTTCCTCTTGAATCGACTCTTTCTTTAATGAAATAATTGGAAGGTACGTTGGAATCTTCCTCGCAACTTTTATTATTCGATTCCGAGGGATCGCCAATAATAAAAGATGATGCTCTTTTTTTTGTTGATTTTTTTTCTGTTGCTTTCTTTTCAGTATCAAAAGATGAAGTATCATAGTTGTTTTTTTTATAATATTCAATGAATTCTTTTAACTTTACATTACTGCTCTTTTCATTAGAAGTATCATGTAAAGACAATTCGTGTGTATTATTTTGTTTAACTTTTTGATGGAGTTTTTGATTTGTTGGTTGATCAGACTTGACTACATTTTTTGATTTACTTTTCTTATTAATAGTTTCCTCATTTTTTTGTTTATTTTCTGTATTACTTATTGAATTGCTCCTTTGTCTATTAAACAAACTTTTGAAAAAACCATTTTTTTTCTTAATTGACTTCTGTGTATCGATATTATCAGAAGCTGATCGTTCGTTGGATGGTAAAGATTTAGTTCTTCTAATAGGTAAATACTCATCTTTTCTTATAATATTCTTAGTTGCTTCGACATTATCTGGGTTCAAACTTTTAACTCTATTTATTTTTAAATTTTCTTCATCGTCATCATCATTTTTATTATCATCATTATCATTATCATTATCATTATCATT
>JAKTPK010000213.1:486330-540481 GCA_030557565.1 Tetrapisispora arboricola | reverse complement strand
ATCATTATCATTATCATTATCATTATCATTTTTGCCATTATAAATATTACTACTCTTTTTGGTTGAGCTTTTGAGATCATTGTTGATACTTGGATGAGTCGAGTTTTTTTGATCTATTGACTTTTGATAAATGTCATCAATTTTTGTTGACCTTACAACCCAATCTATATCCAAAGGTTGCAGTCGAAAATTATCCAAGGATGTTTTATCTTCCTTTTCTCTTGGAACTACATTCATTGTTGTTATCCTTCACGCTGATTTTTGAGCTGTTATTTTGTTATCTTGTTATTTTGCAAGTATCCTTACTCTGAACGAACTATTTTGATTATATGTGAGTGTGCATTTATTTATTCAGTCAAATATAAATCAATATATATATATATATATATTTGTTTTTGTTTTGAAAATCGAATTTTCTTGTATGCGAATTGTTGGCGGTAAATTAAAAGTTACCTTATATTAATGCATTTCTTAGGTAGATAAAGGAAGAAGAAATAGATACAAAAAAAAATTGTTTTATTTATCGAGAATTAGATATTGTTAGTGGAATGAGACAGTACGGTGCTTGGAAAGAATGAAAAAATAAACAGAGGAAGAAACAAGAGGGGGGAGGCCAACACGAGGAACAATTGAAGTGGGGTATATTAGAAAACCTACCAAATCACGTAGCTGGAATAACTTAAATTCAACATCGACTTGAACAACTGTAAATTCACGCGTAAACAAAATATCTTCACGATTTCATTGGTAGAAATAAAGAGATAATATGCTTGTATGGACGTTTGTATCTTATTCTGTTCTTCTCTGTGGACCATGCGTAACAGACATACCACCGGAGCCTAAAGCTTTTAATAAGAAAAAGAAAAATTTGTTTCATCTTAACGAGAAGTATGTCCGACCTCACGTCATGCTCAACGTGGATTTTATGGTAACTTTTCCCCCTTTGATAATGAAGTGATACGATTTCGAATTTCGCAAAATTATCACATTGTCAAGGGAACTCTACAAGATTGAGTTCTTGTGCTTGTTTTTCTTATGACAAAAAGAAACGAAAAGTATAAAACGAGTAGCCATCTAAATTCTTTTTTACGTAAAACTTTCCCCTTTTGGGTTTCTTCGGCTGAAACTGATTTTTTGTTTTCTTTTGTACGTCATATAAATTTTGTGTCTGACAAGTGAAGACAGATCTTGAGGTTAAATTATGCTTTAGGCAAGCGACTGTGTCTTTATTCATGTGAAAGTCTGGTATAGTGCTTATTAGTTGGATCTGAGTCTACTTCCACATCTCATAGAAGGGTTTTTGTAATAATACCATATTCAGAAAACGAGCATCTGTTCTCAAAATTGTTTCTTGTTAATGTAAGGAGATACGCATCGATTATTTGGTTGTTGTCATTTTATATAGTTTATATTTTTGATGAACTATAGATATATTTATTTCTGAATTTATTTGTTTGTTCTATCTCATTTTTTTGAATATCTTTGCTATATTTTGGTATTAAATATTCATTCCAGTTTATATCTTCTGAAACGATTTTGTTATCGGAAATTAGCTCGTTTATGTCAATCTGATTCAAAGGCACATTCTTGATTCTGTTTTCTTTCTTTATGTTCTCTATAAATGATAAATTATTGATAAAATCAGGGTCGTAATACATCTGGTCGTTGTTTGATGAAATATGCGTTTCGTCAACTTCAACTTCAATTATTTCCAAATGTTTTCTTTTGGGTAAGCATTTATCTAACGCTAAAAACTTAGTTGTTTCACAACTATTTCCAGTTAATTCTTTTTTTTCTTTTTCTTTTTCTTTTTCTTTTTCTTCATCTTTTCTTTGAACTTCCTCGGAATCGTCATCGCTCAAATCAAGTGATATTTCATTTTCATTGTGTGTTTCTTCTCTTTTCCTTTTTTTGTCAATATGGAAATACTCAGCTGTATATCTAACATGTAAATGTGCACTTACCCAAAATTCAGGTTTGAATAAATTCAAAAGTTCCCAATTTAATTCTGACCCTAATGAGCGCTCAATTAACACGTCTTTCTTAAAAAACGGTTTAAGTTGAAGTAGTTTTTTATAATCTCCATGATATACAATCCCACTGGGCCAATCATGACTCATCATAATTGATATTTTGTTTTTTTGGTTGTATTCACTACCATTACAAGCACTCATATACAAGGGTAATAATTCAGTTTTTCTGACGTGGTATAAATTTTTAACGTTTCTTATCCAATTGTTATTTTTTTCTAAAAACTGATAATCAAATCTACTCTTCTCAAGATCCCAATTTTTGTAAATACCACTTAGTCCTCCAATTCGTACACCTTTGAACCATAGAATGTTACTGTACCCCATATAATAAATATTGTTGGAAACGTAGCCACCATATGGAAGCAGCATTAGATGTCGCATTGATTCATGATTTCCGCCAATAAAAATGGTCGGTACACATGGTGCCAAAGAACTATTATTGTAATATTTGTGGAAATCACCAAGTCTCTGATATTTAGTCGGTACACTGATTGACTGAAAATCAGATTCGCTACGAATGGATTGAAAGTCTCCTAATATTAGCAGTAAGTCAATTGGATTTGCTTGGTGCAATTTCTGTAATTCAGCAAATATAGTATCAAGTTCCCCATGACAACAGCCTTGAACTGCAACTCTTAATTTTTTCATATTCTTATCTCCACGATACGTTGGGTTATACCACATACACCTCAAATCAAAAAAAGCTAATATTTCAAAATTTCATCATAAGCTTTGATTAAGTTACACTTTTTCCCCATAAGTAACACAAGTCGAATTATAGTAATTGCGAATTTATTTATTCTAATCTAACAGAATCGATGCTTCGACGAATTAACTTTATGTTATGGACCCACAAATTTTATCCGAAATTTATAATAACTTTTTTCTAAATTCTCTATCACGTGATAAGGGTTTTCAATTACACCACAAGCTACCATCTTTTGTAACATTTAAAAAAAAACAAGAGATGGAATTGGCCATTCATCAGTATAACCTATATTATAGATTAGAAAGTTACTATTGTTGTTGAATATACAATACATTCAAATAAAGTAACAACTATATCAAATAGATGAGTGGTTATATGAGCATCTTTTAGTTAATTTTTCAGAAGAAAAAAAATTGTTTGAGTCTTATCATATATTGCAATAAAACTAAGTAATTGAATACTTTAGCAAGGTAAATGGTACAGCTCCTTTAGGCATTTAACTAATTCTTTTGATTTCAAAAAAACATATATCTACGGCGTACTCGGAAGAATTAATTACTCTAATTTAATCATTCACTATAAAATGCCAACGAACAAAGTTATTGACAATACTCAAAAGTTGGTTGATAATATAGGAAGCTCGAGTAGACCTCAAATTATTCCTTTGAATAATAATTATGGCACAATGAATACTTCAAATAATTTTTTATTGAACGATCAAACAACTGCTTCTGGAACTGATTCTGTGAATTCACCAATTTCAAGACAAAGATCCATGAGCTTTTCTCAAGTATCTGCCCGGTCATCTTCTATCAATCCCCAAGAAGAGGACAATCTCTTAATGTCACATAAAGATATCACAGCTCCAGGTGGGTTTCGAAGATCATTTATTTTAAGGAAGCACGTTTTACAAAATAAGAAAGTGCCCTATTTACCAAGCTTCATGCAAACAAACTTTAACGACTTTTTATATCTCTATGGGCATTATGCAGGAGAGGATCTGTCCGAAAGTGATGAAGATGAAGAAGCTATAGAGGATGATGAATCATCAGAAGATTACCCTCGGAGATCTTTAATGAATAACGCTAACGTTTCCTCAGCTTTTCTCAGAAAAAATTCTCAATATGAGGAAATACCACATTTGGCAGTCAAGAAGAGATCCCCAAATAATAAAAAAGCTTCTACACTAAAAGCTATATTATTGCTAATTAAATCATTTGTAGGAACAGGTATTCTATTCTTACCCAAAGGTTTCAGTAATGGTGGTTATACATTCAGTACAGTGTCATTACTGATCTGTTCAATTTTGTCGTATTACTGTTTCATTATTTTAATAAACACAAAGGATAAGCTAAAGGGGGTTAATGGTTATGGTGATTTAGGAGATCATCTATATGGAAAATCCATGAAACTTGCAATTTTATTCTCTATTGCTCTTTCACAAGTAGGGTTTTCAGCTGCATACACTGTATTTGTTGCAACAAATTTGAAAACATTATTTGAAAATATAACATCAAATGATAAAGCATTTTCTGTTTCTTTTTTCATTGTTTTACAAACTGTATTATTTATTCCATTGTCATTCACAAGAAACATAACAAAGCTTACAGCAACCGCTTTGATTGCAGACATATTTATATTGATCGGTGTTGTGTACATATACTATTATCCAATTTCCTATATTATCAAGAACGGCATTCAAAAAGCAACAATAGTTCCATTTAATAATGAGAATTGGTCATTGTTTATTGGTACTGCGATTTTTACTTTCGAAGGCATAGGTTTATTAATTCCGATTCAAGAATCAATGGCTAAACCTCATCATTTTAACTTGTCTTTAACTTTAGTTATGGCAATTGTAACAATAATTTTTGTAAGTGTTGGTTTGATATGCTATTGTGCTTTTGGTTCTGATGTCGAAACGGTAGTTTTATTAAATTTTCCTCAAAATAGTGCATATACAATTGTAGTGCAACTTTTGTATTGCTTGGCAATTCTACTGTCAACACCTTTGCAACTGTTTCCGGCAATAAGGATATTAGAGAATTGGGTATTCAAGAAAAGAGGCTCTGGTAAATATAATCCAAAAATTAAGTGGGCCAAAAACTACTTTCGTACACTGGTTGTTGTTGGAACGACGTTCATAGCATGGCTGGGTGCAAGTGACTTAGACAAATTTGTTTCATTGGTTGGATCATTTGCTTGCATCCCCTTGATATATATTTACCCTCCTTTGTTGCATTATAAGGCCAGTCAATTAACTGGCTCACCAAACTCATTACAAAAATACTTAGATATTGTAATGATAATTTTTGGTGTTATTTTGATGAGTTATACATCTCTCCAAACGGTGCAGCTTTGGTTATACTAAGAAATTTCTATATGGCAAAATAAGAAATTCGATTGACCTAAAATCTACATACACTAAAATATTAATATAACTTTTAGTCATTAGATATCTTTTTATACCAAAAATCAAATTGCTTTTTTTTAATATAACAAACAGTTGTGTTCAAAAATGTCATATCAGAAAGTTAAGACTTTTCAATTTTATATTTTGTCGAGACAACTGTAATTTAATTGTTTGAAGTTGAACTCAAAATAACACAAAAATCGCTTTTGCTTCCGAAAACATAAAAAATATATATTAATCGTACACAACAAAACCTTGATTGATATTCGTTCTTATTGTTTTCAAAATATTAAAAAGATAACGAACTGGAACATATGATATTTTAAGTTAGGATGCTTTTTTTAGTTTATTTCGTAAACTCATGAAAACAGAAAACATTTGAAGAAAACTCATTTTCCTTATTTTGACTATTGATTTTACAATAGTGGTAAACCGATATGAGGCAAGAGGTTTCGTGAAATCAATCAATTAGAAACAAGTAGGATATCAGTAGTAGTACTTGTGCGGTTTCTTGCTGAAGTCTAACAGAATACCACATAGTTTTTGTCAAAGCTTTATCTCATCTTATAAAAACCGTATCAGTATTTTGGCCGGATCAAACCAAAATAATCCTCTATATGGTAAAGTTCTTTAAAAAATATGAAAAAAATCATTCTTTTTATATTTCTAAATATATAAGATTTATGAGAAGACTACTGAACTCTTACTGTTGACCAATTTTTCAATTACAAGCAGCTTCATCAGGGATTGGATTTGAAGCTCAATGATATCGCAAAAGTGTTTTGAATTTGATATATGACACAAACACGCTTATATTTTTAACTGCATTATTATTTAAAATTTTCTGATACATATATTTATTTCTATTTTATATAGACACGTTGTTGCTCAGTTTATTTTTTAAGTTACATGATTCACAACAACTAGAAGAACGTTGCCATACCTAATATATACTTCAAACCTGAATTGTTGGAACTTTTACCAGATAATGTATTATCAACCCAATTCAATCCACTCATCAAATATAAATAAAAGCAATGACCATGAAAACAATAATTTAACTGACTTTATAGGAGACAAAGAGAAGGTATTGATACGGCACATAAAAAATAAAGAAAGAATTGTATTAGAAGAGATTGATCATGGAGAGAATCAAAATGAGATAAAAAATTTGAATATTGTACCTAGTCAAAAAAAAATCAAATTCTCAACCAACCCTGAAGATTTTGGGTTTTATAAACTGACAGACACCAAAAGTAACACAGAAAATCTTGAACTACAAGTGTTATGTAAGTCTGGAAAAGTCATGGATAAAATATATTATTGGTCAAAAAATGCGCCTTCTATAGATGAAGTTGCAAGATCATTTTACTTCAAACCAGAGAGATTACGAAACAGCAACCCCGAGACCATTTCAAGATACTATGACCTTTGGCAATATAGGAACAATTGAAAAATCAGAACCAATATCCAAAATAAACATTTTTGTAAGATAAATATCTTATATACAAACATTAAGAAACAATAAAACAAATTTTTGAATACTATTTTCATTATAAAAAAAAGCTCTCCTACTCTGGCATCGTTTTTATGTCTTAAATTTACTTTGCGTCGCATTGAAAGGCCACGAGTATGGATAATAAAAAGTATAAATATATCAAATTTAATTACCCGGCTGTTTAAGTGTTCTACATTTTCACCGAATCTTACTAGCATAATATTTCATAAGATTAATTTTTGCCACCCATTAAAGGTATTGCAATCTTAATGAGTTCAAAATGTTCTGGACAAAGTTGTTGAATGGACTATTTAGAAAGGGTTTGATAATTGTATCTATTCGTAGTTGGATTTCTTATTAACATTTTTTATAGATTTCGTTATAAACAATACAAACAAAACCACAATCAACTTTTATTTTCTAATCGAAGTTGATCATTTGAGCATTGAAATAAAATAAACAAAACTAGTTAAGGATACTCATAACATATTATGGCTCCAAAAGAAGATTGGGACAAGTACAAGGCTCCTGTCGAAGGTGAAGATAAGAAGGCAAATGAAGATAAGATAATACCTCTTTCTGAAGGTGATATTGAAGTTTTAAAAAGCTACGGTGCTGCACCTTACGATTCGAAAATAAAACAAACTGAAAAAGACTTGAAAGAAATTGAAAGCAAAATCAAAGAGAAAGCTGGTGTCAAAGAAAGTGATACTGGTTTGGCACCTTCACATTTATGGGATATAATGGGTGATAGACAAAGATTAAGCGAGGAACATCCATTACAAGTTGCTCGTTGTACAAAAATTATTAAGAAGAGTAGTGAAAGCAACGATAGTGGGGAAACTAATGAATCTGATGGAAATAGAAACAACAACACTGCTGACGACGACGAAGAAGCCAAATATGTTATTAATTTAAAACAAATTGCTAAATTTGTTGTAGGCTTAGGTGAGCGTGTCTCCCCTACTGATATCGAGGAGGGTATGAGAGTTGGTGTTGACAGATCTAAATATCATATTGAATTACCATTACCTCCAAGAATAGATCCAACTGTAACAATGATGACAGTTGAAGAAAAGCCAGACGTGACATACACTGACGTCGGTGGTTGCAAAGAACAAATAGAAAAGTTGAGAGAAGTTGTCGAGTTACCTTTACTGTCTCCTGAAAGATTTGCCACATTGGGTATAGATCCTCCAAAAGGTATACTTTTATATGGTCCACCAGGTACTGGTAAAACGTTATGTGCAAGGGCTGTAGCAAATAGAACAGATGCAACTTTTATCAGAGTTATTGGTTCAGAACTAGTGCAGAAATATGTCGGTGAAGGTGCTCGTATGGTTAGAGAATTATTTGAAATGGCAAGAACGAAAAAAGCTTGTATTATTTTCTTTGATGAAATTGATGCTGTTGGTGGTGCTCGTTTTGATGATGGTGCCGGTGGTGATAACGAAGTTCAAAGAACAATGTTAGAATTAATCACACAATTAGATGGTTTTGATCCAAGAGGTAATATTAAGGTGATGTTTGCTACTAATAGACCAAATACGTTAGATCCTGCCTTGTTAAGACCTGGTAGAATTGATCGTAAAGTAGAATTCTCCTTACCGGACCTAGAAGGCAGAGCAAACATTTTTAGAATTCACACAAAATCCATGAGTATTGAAAGAGGTATAAGATGGGAATTAATATCTAGATTATGCCCAAATTCAACTGGTGCTGAATTGAGATCTGTTTGTACGGAAGCTGGTATGTTCGCTATCAGAGCAAGAAGAAAAGTGGCCACAGAAAAAGATTTCTTGAAAGCTGTTGATAAAGTAATTAATGGTTACAAGAAGTTTAGTTCAACATCTCGTTATATGCAATATAATTGATAAATAAAACTTTCCTTAAATACTTTTGCATTATTATTATAAATACATAAATTAATAATAACTAACATATCAATAATTGTTATTTTTAAAAATTTTCAGTTTAATCAATCTGATACTAATTTTATTTCAACAAAATTTAAAATACATACTTTTTCATTATAAATAAGATAATTTAAAGAAGCTACATCGATTAGCAGTATACATAAAATGGATGAAAACTAACAATCGAACAATATGAAAGAAGTTTGAGTTTATTTTCTTTCTCTTCTTTGTCTAACAGCAGCAGCTAATTTCCTTAGTACTTCATCAGTAGTTTCCCAGCTAATACAAGCGTCTGTGATAGAAACACCGTACTCTAGACCACATTTACCTTCTGCTGGGATTTTTTGATTACCTTCATTAATATTAGATTCAATCATAACACCAACAATACTTTTTTCACCATTAGCAATTTGTTCACAAACTACATCGTTAACTTTTGGTTGGTTTCTGAAATCTTTATTGGAATTACCATGAGAGTAGTCAATCATTAAACCGTTGGAACCTTCTGGTAATTGAGCTTTGGCTTCAGCTACAGACTTAGCATCATAGTTGGTACCCTTCTTACCACCTCTTAGAATAACAAAACAATCTTCATTACCCTTTGTTGTAGTAATGGCAGCTAAACCATGTTTAGTAACACCCATGAAATGATGAGAGAATGAAGCAGCTTTACAGGCATCAACAGCAACACCTAAAGTACCATCGGTACCATTTTTGAAACCAATTGGAAAAGATAAACCAGAGGCTAATTCTCTGTGTAATTGAGATTCTGTAGTTCTTGCACCAATGGCACCAAAAGATAATAGATCAGCTAAAAATTGAGGAGAAATAGTATCTAACATTTCAGAACCAATTGGTAAACCAATATCAGTCAAGTTTACAAATAATTGTCTGGCAACTTGCAAACCTTTGTTAATGTTGAAAGTGTTATTAACATCTGGATCATTGATCAAACCTTTCCAACCAACAGTTGTTCTTGGTTTTTCTAAGTAAGCTCTCATGATAATACATAAATCATCCTTCAATTCGTCAGATAGTTTTTTTAGTCTTAGTGCATATTCTTGAGCAGCTTCTAAATCATGAATTGAACATGGACCAACAATAACCAATACTCTATCGTCTCTACCATTTATAATTTCAATGGCTTCTTCTCTACCTTTTTTAGCAGTTTCCAAACACTTTTCCGTAGCTGGAATTTGAACTTGTAATAAAGCTGGGGAAACTAAAGGATCGTAACCCAAAATTCTAATATCTTCTTGGTGGGCGTTGTTTTCTGACATTTTTTCGTTATATGATTTTGGAATTAGGTATATATATATATATATGAGACGTATAAAGAGCTTTCCTTTATTTGCTTATTTAATTTTTTCACCTTTTTCTAATTGCTTCAATAACCAATTAACTAAAGTGAGTTTAAAAATGCACAAAAATAAAAAGAAATATCGAATAACAATCCAAATGCTAAATTACGAAACCAAGTTCAAGTGTATAAACATTTATATATAAATAAAATTCATCAATGCTAAAACATCGAACTTTTAATGAAATATTTTATAATAATCAAATCAAAGAATGTGTATGTGATCGTTGGTATGTTATAGTAATAACTGTTAGGAATCTTAGTAAAATTCGAAAAGTTCGCTATAACAAAGAGGAAAATAGGACTAGCCTTTAAATTTTTTATTACTCATAATTGCAATATTCGAGATTGAAAAAAGAATTAAAAAGTAAAAAAAAAAAAGAAAAAACAAACATTGTAATTGAAATTGAGACGAATAAAAAACTCAATTAAACAGAACGCCACGTAGAAGTAATCTTAATTTTAAAGAAAAAAAAAATAAAAGTAATGACATGAAATCAAAAAATGTTCAGCGGGTTTGTTAACACAAGTTTTTTTCACTGATCTTAATGCACAAAGAATTATTAAGAATTAGTCGTACCAAGGTTTATATACATTAGGAGTGGTGAATTTGTCACATAGTTTATTAGTGATTTTAAGTAAAAATCAATTCACTTCGTTACTTCCTGTGTTTTGAATATTTTCGAATTCATTTTTTTTAGAAGTATTTTTTACGACTAATGCTTTCAACCCCTCTTTCTTCTGAAAGTTTATTAAGTACAGTCGTGGAAATAAATCAAAACTTATAGTTTCTTTTTTCAGAAAGAACCACACAATCTTGGTGAATGGAAGAATACACAAACATTGAAGGCGTTATATATCGTTATGAACATATATATCTCTGCTTTTTTCAAAATATTTTTGGATTTGTTAGCTTCAACTTACAGCCATATAATGCTCTATGGCCTAATTAGTCAAGGTTACCACCTACTGTCATTTTTATTTTTCATGAGAGATACATACACATGCATATACATCACGTGAAGAACTAACTGGATTAAGTGGTAAAGCAATATGAAGACGTAAATGTTGTTTCTGTACAATTCAGTCGCACTTTTATTTGGGCTATTTTTTCGACTTTTTGTTTTTTTGTGTCACCACTAGGAGATTGTAGGGTGTCTGTCTATGAGTTTAATTTTTTCTCTCTTGTTTTTTTTCCCCAAAAAAATCCGAAAACGAGCTAAATCAAGTTGCAAAGAAGAAAAAAAGTAAGTCTATTTTTTGTGTCACAAAATGGCACAATTATATTACTTAGTTATTTATATTTATGGTTGTCGAATATTCATATTGTCTTATTTATTCTTTCTTATTTTGAATTAGATTCTAATATAAGCAATCTTAATAACAATAACACCTTGCAATGTATTTAATATGCTAAACAAATAAAAAATAAAAGTCTGTAAAATATATATATATATATACATACATACACACATACATATATACACACATATATACACATATATGTACCTTATATCTCATATATGATTGAATAATGAAAATCACAAAACTGGGTGACCCTATTTCAGTCATTGTAAGTGATGAATATTATGAAATTTTTGCATCCACTAATGAATATGATGACTGCATGACTACGATTTCAAAAGAACCAAAAGTTTTATCAAGATATTTTTTATTTTTGAAAAACCAAAAAACTATTACTAAAAATCCTGTTCCAAAGTTAATAAAACTGAAAAAATTGAAGTATGGAGGTACTACAATTACAAATGATTCAGGTAGAAAAAAATACTTCTATTACCCATTGAAAATACTTGACAACCCATGCGTTACCAAATGTGACAATTTTAAGAGAGGTTACAAGATAGAATTGAAATTGAATCCAGGCAGTTCTAAAGTTTATTTACCAGATATACCTGTAATTAAAGATCATATAACTGAAAATGTATTTGATCCTGACGCAAATCATTTGAAAGGTTATGGTTTTACGGAAGCGGAAGATAATACAAGAATCCCAGCTGTGATCAGCGGTAAAATTAAGTTTACTATTTACGAAGATAATTTTGAGTTACCGTTATTTTTAACAAACCTTGATATAAATCTAAAATGTTTCTCAAATGAATATGTTATAATGTCCAATTTATATAATGACAAAAAAGGTTCGTCAACAGATAACTTCAAACCTTCTCCTGCAAGTAAACTTTTCAATTATTCTAGAAATGAACCCAGAGTAAATTTAGATTTCTTGAAATATAAAAACATTAACAAAAATATGCCAAAAGGTACTTACGAATATCCATTTGATTTCATATTGTTTTGTAAACAATCACCTGCAACAAATTGTAGCTACGGTTCAATTCAATACAGAATCGAAGCAATATCCAAAATGTTTTATGAAAAAACAGGTAGGTTTGACACAATTATCTTAACGGATATTATTGAAGTGAAAAAAGTTTTACCCATCGAGAGCGAATATCTAATAAACAACCAACCAATTTCAAAATTCATGTGGTCGAGATTAAATTCTAATGAGGATTCACCAATTTTGAAATCTTATAACAATTTTTTACTGAAACCCAACCATGATGACAGCTTTTTCGTTGAAGCAACTATCTCTTCAAGAATAGTTGAAAAGTCAAAATGCAATAAATTTTCTGCTGTTCTCAATATAGATCAGAATTTTTGCAATATAAGAATATCAGAAATATGTGTTGCATTATGCCAGGCTATATCATTACCTAGCATTGACAGTATTTCTTTTGAACCAACAAAAGATTCTGAACATATTCAACACTCAAATGAATTTAAACTTCAAAAATTAATAGTTGCAGGCAAAGAACCAAATGAAAAAACTGCACGGTTTGAGTTCGATTTAAACAATCTAAAAAATCTATCTAATTCAAATGGAGTTCTCATGCCATATTATTGTGAGAAATCTTCCATCTACAGTAACATGGCAAGTTTGAAAGTTACACATAAACTTTTGTTTCGAATTTATTTAACTCCTATCAGTCCTGAAGTTAAAGGGAAGATGTTTGACAGATATTGTATAAAGATTCCAGTACCTATTCTGTTATTGGAGGATTCAACATTAACAAACTTACTTCTTCCAACGTATCAACTCAAAAGTTCTACTCAAAAGTAAGTTCATTAATAAATAAATTAACATTCATTTTCAGTTAAAATATTTAGAAATAAGATAATTGATGTTCCAGATGATCAAAAATAAAATAAATTTGTACTATGTAAAATCTCATTTATATATTTATATTGATAGAATATTAACACCATATTATTATGAAGTTATGAAGATTTTGAGTTGTACATGATACGTAAGTAACGTTTATATCTTGAAGGTGCATATTGCTATCTTTACTTAAACGAAAGGTAGTTAATATGTCACTTTCGCTTAAAGACCGACTAATTTACGTATAATATTCGAAATAGAATTCTTCTTAGGTACTACTATCATTTTGATTGATAAAACACTTTCACCTATATCAATATTTTCAAACGAGATTATCAAAACTTATACGAACGACACATCTTTATCGAGATGCCCTGTTTCAATTAATACATACGAACTTGTCACTTATCTACAAAATGTGTCCTCGTAAAATTCCTCATTTAAATAATGTTAAGCCTCGTGTCTTGCCGAAGGAAAAATCGGTGGAGGTTTTGATGTGCAAAACGAGAATAGCATATCTTGTACGAAACTTGCTTTGGACAATAGGTGTAAACATTTCGAGAGCACCTTAAGTCAAATGCCAACCTTATATTTTTTCGTTTACAACATTCTGTTATCGAGGCATAGAATTTTGAAAAAGAGAATAGGCAGATAAAGCCTAACATTATAAGGAATATTCTCAATAGATTAGAATCACGTTTCATCGCTTACTGTTCAGTTTTGGTCGAACTCAAATTGATATTTAGAAAATTTTATTGTTCATGATTCTATGAATGACAAAACCAGTCAATAGAAAAACAAGAACAATTTCAATGAATCGTAAAGAGGTATTAACTGTTAGTTACAAACCGTTTTGACTTAGGTCAAGATGGAGCATCAACTCCTTGAATTGATATGATTACAACTCAATTTTTTACTAGTTATGAAAAGACTAGGAACGAGTCTAACCCATTTAATAATCTTTTCAGACATGAGTTGTTGATATACCTGTCGTAAAGATTTAGAATTGTTCAATAGATAAATGCTGTTTAATAGGAAGAACATTCATATATACATTTATTACTTTTCTGATTTAATACTTTTAAAACATGTTCAACTATTTAATATAAGAAATAACCAAACTTAAAAAACTTTGTTCACATAGCTTTAAAAGCAAAGTTAAATAGTTAATCAAATTGGCCTCACAGATTTTACAGTTCAATGTTAGATAATGTTTAAGAAAGTTTTATATATTTATAGTATCTTTGAAGACATTATTGAGACGATATATAGAAATAATAAAAAAGAGATATCAATTCAAAATCTTGATGATAGTTCTGAATTTTATATTTTCATTTTTGTATAAACCATACAGAAACTGATATATTTAAGTTAAACTTACAAATAAGATTAATTTGTTAAAATTCACCCTTAAATTGGATCACTTTTTCTTAAAGTAGATAATAATACAGTATCAATTGCAGCAAAATTTTTTCTAAATTAAGTATTAGTAGATGAAATGCAAAAATTTAACAAAAAGTAACCAAAAACTGTAAAATTCACAACAATTTTTCTCAAAATTTAATGGATTTTGAAGTACTAGGTGATTTAATACCTAACCGAAACAAAACATTTTTAACAAAAAAAATCCTGACATTTAGACACCTTTCACAAACATCCATTTTCTTTTGTATTTCTTTTCATTTTTGTTCCAATTAGTTTTAGTTGCCCAACAGATTTTTCTTTTCCAATCAATGTATATAGTTACTAAATCTTCTAGAATTACTTTTAGTATAGAAACCCACCAAAATAGTCTTCAAGCACGCCGATTTTTCAAACCCATATACCGCCTGTCGATTCGTAACCAAAATAAAGAGCCAAAGAAAAAATTTGAAAAAGAAACAAACGAAATGAGCCACAGAGTGTGGGAAAAGTGACATGAATCTCATACCGTTACTCTCGTTTTTCATTCTTTGTTTATATTATGTACGAGTTGAAATCTGAAACTTGAACGAGATGTGTCAACTTTTTCTTGTTTTTTTGCTCTCTGCAGGCTTCACTGTGAGAAAAAAGTATTTCTATTTTCTCTTTCTGAACTATTTCCAACAATACGAAATCTTAGTGAAATGGTTTTTTTTCTTGTGAAGAATGTTACATGAAGCATGTTTCAATTTCGTTTAGGTGTCTCTACAGTTAATTGTCTCGCCAATCATCAAAAGAATTGATGAAATCAAAAGGAAAAAATATATATTTTTATGTATATATTAACTTTACTAAGCGTAATATTTAGGGATAATACATTTGAAAGTTTGAATATTCAACAGGTTTTTTTTTTTTCTTCACTTCTTGTCTTTGCTACTGATTCGCTACATCTTAGTTATTGAACAACTATAGTTAACGAAACGCTTAATCTTATTCTTCGATGATTTTAACTACATTTTCCACTTATAAGAGATCCAGACAAATACAACTTCAATTAAGTAGCTCGTATTAGTCCAAGATATTTGATTATATTCTGCTAATTTGATTAATTATTCTTAACTCCAATTTATATATAAGGATTTAACTATTTTAGGTATTTGACAAAATATTTATTTGTGATTTCTTTGAAACATTTTTAAAGCAATTTGTTAATTATACATTTATATATATGAGTTGTTGGTAATTATACTATTGTGTAAACATACAGAACTAGACAATCAATCAACCATTCCAAGTTAAATAACAAACAAATCATTAACACAAAGTAAAATGTTACACTCAATTCCTTCAAGACAAAATATAACTTTACCATCCATTAGAACGCTAATAGACTCTTTAGAAATTAATAAAAATCAACATGAACAACAATTCAGTTACCAAAATAAATTAAATTTTCGCTTGGGCACTACTTCTTTGCTAAATGTTCCATGCCAATCAACTGCGTCTGACAAATCTTTTGCATCCATCCCATATACTCATAATGTTCAATCATTGCCAACTCCTATCCCATCCCCACATGCCTCTCCACTTTCTTATCCGATAAGTGATGATGAAACTCAAATAATAAATGCCGCAGTTGCAATCAATTCTATAAATCAAAAGTTAATTAACGTAGTCTCGACAGGTCCACAAGAAAAAAACAATCTTTCAAAATCTAATCGTTCAAAATCCTCAAAGAAAGTCAAGTCTAAATCTTTGACTACCATTCCCATCACACAAACAACCAATAAAGCAGGTATTGGTAGAAGATCAAATTTGCCAAAACATGCTGTAGAGATTCTAAATAAATGGTTATTAAATCATTTATGCAATCCTTACCCAACTCCAAAAGAAAAGAAAGAACTTTTGGAGTTGACTGGTTTATCTAAGATCCAGTTATCAAATTGGTTTATTAATGTTAGAAGAAGAAAAATTTTCAACGACTATTATAATCTAGTCAATAAAATCAGCAATAGCGATTCAACGTCACCTTCAAGTGACGAAGAAAATAATAAGAATCCAGCTCTCCCAGTTACTAGACGTAAGAAGTTAAGTGACAGGTTAGAGGAACTAAAGAAGTTAAATGAATTATAGACAAGCTCATTTTTATCTTACTTTATTTTATGTTAAGGGGAAATGAATTTATTTCAGGTATAGAGGATAATATGATAGACTGATGACAAAAAAAATCATTTGGAGAATATTATAAGTTTAAATAAACAATATACATATATATCAATAAATGAAACAACGAAATGAACTTTTATGATTTTTGAGTTAAAAATGTACTAAAAATGCAATCTTTGGAGAAGCTCTGACTTCAAATAACACACTATATATGAAATATCTGAAGATGTATTTCAGTCTTCTTGACTTGTTGTTGAGCTTCTGAATAACAGTAAGTACCATATAATATCATCAATGATTTTTCAAAAATTGAATAAAAAACCAGAAAACAACAACTATTTTAATAGTGTGTCGTTTAGAAGTTCAACAAATTTATTTTTTGTGTCAACAAATTTTTCAAACTTTTTTCAACTATCGATCCTGTGAGGACAAGAAGGAAAAATAATTGAAGCGATAAAGTTTTCTGAGAAAAAAAAATTTCTGGCCATAATGCAATGTAAAAATTACTGGGTTCGATTTAGTAGGGAGTTCTTTCTGCATAAAAGAAAACCAAAAACCAATATTAAAGAATTAAAGTCATCATGGGAAATACGACACTTTCGTTTGATTTCTCGCGGTTTTCCTCATCTTTGTAAAAAGGTTTATTCACTACTGATAATTATTACATGTGTATTAGAATCTTAACGATTCTCTACTAACATCTATAATTTTTGATTTTTTTTCTATAAATATAACTGCGATAACTAATTGATAGTATCTAACATATTTAAGTAGTTCTACTTCGGTGAGCAAGAGGAGCTTTACGAATTTTATCACTTGTAACTTTTTACATTAACAACAATTTGTTTCCAAAATAAACAAAATTCAACTAGTCAAATACGTAGTATATTATTTCTGTCTAAGAATACTTCTTAATTTTTGTAAGGATAAATCATAAACGTCTCTTATATACTTGAGTTTTCCGTTACTCACACAATCTCGACATGTATTTTTTGTCAAATGGTGGAGAGTCGGGTAATGCAGTTCATCAAAATATTCATTATAAGGGTTCATACTGGGGCTAAATGATTCTGTTTGATCAAATAGGGCTATCGTATAAAAGTATACAGATATATATATATCTTACAAAATTTTTTATTAACAGGGCAAACCATATGAAAAATTAAAATACATGTAATAAATACGTACAAAAAATAATTATACACAGATATTTCTATGTGTAGCGGCAAAAAAGGAATTTATGGGTATTAAGAGAATGATTGCACACTATTATTTTCGAAATTTTCAAAAAGAAAAATTTTAATTTAGTGCGATGAGATGAGATGACTTTTATAGTTAGAAAATACTTTCAATTACATATGTAAATTAAATTAGATTAGATTGATTGATTGATTAATTGTATTTATATTTAATGATTTTAACAAATGTTCCCTTTTCTTCTTTAACTCACATTCATGAATAACGAATTTTAGTTCAAAATTCAACTCAATAGAAGGTTGAAAACAGATATTTCAATATCATAAAAAAACAGTAAGAACTATGTCTGAAGTTTCTAGTTCAAAAAGAAGATTATCGACCAGTACTGGTCATCCTGATCCTGTAGCAACATCTGTTCCTGAACATGCTGCTGAAATTGCTGAAGAGTATAGTAAAACTCATCCAGGCCCAGCAGCAGAGCCACTGATTCACCACGATGCCGGTGAATTCAACGGATTAACTCGTCACAAAACCACTGCTGCTCAAGCTGAATCTTTGGAAAGTGGTAAAATCAATCCATTTACTGGTAACGAATTCTCTTCTAAATATTTTGGTATTTTAAAAGTAAGAAGAGATTTACCGGTTCATGCTCAAAGAGAAGAGTTTCTGAAAATATATCAACAGAATCAAATCATGGTTTTTGTTGGTGAAACTGGTTCTGGTAAAACTACACAAATTCCTCAATTTGTTTTATTTGATGAAATGCCACATTTATTAAACACTCAAGTAGCATGTACACAACCTCGTCGTGTTGCCGCAATGTCGGTTGCCCAAAGAGTTGCTGAAGAAATGGATGTTAAGTTAGGTGAAGAAGTTGGTTATTCTATTAGATTTGAGAACAAAACATCAAACAAAACCATTTTAAAGTATATGACTGATGGTATGCTTTTAAGAGAAGCCATGGAGGACCATGATTTGAAACGTTATTCATGTATCATTTTAGATGAAGCCCACGAACGTACTTTAGCTACTGATATATTAATGGGTTTATTGAAAGAAGTCATAAAAAGAAGACCAGATTTAAAAATCATTATCATGTCCGCCACTTTAGATGCAGAAAAATTTCAGAAATATTTTAACGATGCACCATTATTAGCCGTTCCAGGTAGAACTTATCCAGTTGAGATATATTATACTCCTGAATTCCAGAGAGATTATCTAGACTCTGCCATACGTACTGTCCTACAAATCCATGCAACCGAAGAGGCTGGGGATATTTTACTATTTTTAACAGGTGAAGATGAGATCGAGGATGCAGTAAGAAAAATTTCCTTGGAAGGTGATCAGTTGGTAAGAGAAGAAGGCTGTGGTCCTCTAGCGGTTTATCCCTTGTATGGTTCATTGCCACCTTATCAACAGCAACGTATTTTTGAACCAGCTCCTGAGTCTCATAATGGTAGACCGGGTAGGAAAGTTATTATATCAACTAACATCGCGGAAACCTCTTTGACTATTGATGGTATAGTATATGTCGTTGATCCAGGTTTTTCAAAGCAAAAAGTTTATAATCCAAGAATTAGAGTTGAGTCATTATTAGTTTCTCCAATTTCCAAAGCTTCTGCGCAACAAAGAGCCGGTCGTGCCGGTCGTACAAGACCCGGTAAATGTTTCAGATTATACACTGAAGAAGCCTTCAAAAAAGAATTAATTGAACAAAGTTATCCCGAAATCCTACGTTCTAATTTATCATCTACTGTTTTGGAACTGAAAAAATTAGGTGTCGATGATTTAGTGCATTTTGACTTTATGGATCCACCTGCTCCAGAAACGATGATGAGAGCTTTAGAAGAATTGAACTACTTGGCATGTTTAGATGATGAAGGTAATTTAACACCCCTTGGTAGACTAGCTTCACAATTCCCATTAGATCCTATGCTTGCAGTTATGTTGATAGGTTCCTCTGAATTTAAATGTTCTCAAGAAATTTTGACAATTGTCGCTATGTTATCGGTTCCAAATGTATTCATGCGTCCACCAAAAGACAAGAAACGAGCTGATGATGCAAAAAATATTTTTGCTCATCCAGATGGTGATCATATTACTTTATTAAACGTTTACCATGCATTTAAATCAGATGAAGCGTATGATGCTGGCATTAAAAAATGGTGTCGTGATAACTTTTTAAACTTCAGATCACTATCTGCAGCTGATAACATTCATGCACAACTAGAGAGATTGATGATACGTCACAATTTAGAATTGAATAGTACCGATTATGAAAATTCGAAGTATTTTGACAACATTAGAAAGGCCTTAGCTTCTGGATTTTTTATGCAAGTTGCCAAGAAAAGATCAGGTGGTAGAGGGTATATTACTGTTAAAGATAACCAAGATGTTTTGATTCACCCAAGTACTGTTTTAGGACACGACGCTGAATGGGTACTATATAATGAATTTGTTTTAACTAGCAAAAATTACATAAGAACCGTGACATCAGTTAGACCTGAATGGTTAGTTAGATTAGCGCCTGCATATTTTGATCTGGATAATTTTCAAAAGGGTGATGTCAAACTTTCTCTAGAAAGAATACAAGAAAAGGTTAACAGAATGGATGAGTTAAGTTCAGAAAAGTCTAGTAAGCATTCGAAGAAGAGTAAGAAAGATAAGCATTAATACATTTACAATATAAAATATACTACATATTCCATACTGATCTTTGTACACATTTACGTAAAATCAAGTATTTACATTATATAATAGACATAAACAAAACTTTTAATTTATTAAATCATCGTTAATATGAATATAGAGAGACATTCAAGATGGAGTAGCAATACTTTATACGGTATATTTCGTAAAAGATAATTCGTCAATAATGACTTTATTATTATTCTTTCAAGTTCTTTTTTTTTTTTTTTTTTTATTAATAATCCATAAAAAACCAAAAATAAAAAAAACTAAAACTTTTGATTTTTTTTATTGACTTTACTATAAAAAGAGAAAGAGTATTAACATATAATTGAGAATACAAGAAAAGTGATACACCACTGTTTATTAGCTGTATTCTAGTGTTATTCAATTTCAACTACCACCTACAAAAACCATATCAAACTTTCAAATATGTCTGACGATAAAATTATTGAAAACATGAAAATTATTGTAGCTGAAAAGCTTAAAACTTTGAAAAACTTCAATGAAGATATAAATTACGTAGCTGAATATATCGTTTTATTAATGTCAAATGGAGGTTCTGTTGAATCAATTGTTCAAGAGCTAATCACACTTTTTGACGCTATTTCTGCTGATGTGTTAACTGATGTAGTCCAAACAGCTTTTTTTGCCCTAGAAGCAATACAGCAGGGTGAACCGGTTGAGAATATTGTCGACAAAATTAGAAGCGTAGCATCTGCCTCACAAGAAGTTCAAGTTCAACAACCGCAACAGCAATTACCACAACAACCGCAACAGCAATTACCACAACAGCCACAACAACCACAACAACAACCACAACAACCGCAACAACCACAACAACCAGAATTGCAGCACATACCAGCAGTTGAAAATAATTCGCAACAAATAATTAGCCAACACGCTCCATCCGACACTCAACCAAGCCAAACTTCTGAGGTTAAATCAGCTTTTTCTGATATCGTCCCAAGCTTTAGTGCTGGTAGCGATGATATGGAAATTGTTTCAACAGGTTTTGAAGCTCGTTCCAACAAACGTGAAAGTGGTATCAACAAAAGAGGTCGTGGTGGACGCAATGCCCGTGGTGGACGTGGTGCTTCAAGAAATGGTAGAGTAGCTCAAAATACCAGATTTAATCCGTTAGCGAAGGCTTTAGGTATGGGTAATGACAGCTCAGTAACAATAATTCATCAAAAGAAAGAGGGTCGTTGTAAATTATTTCCTCACTGCCCATTAGGAAGATCATGTCCTCATGCTCATCCAACCAAACCTTGTCCAGAATATCCAAATTGTCCAAAGTTACCGGGAACATGTGAATATCTTCATCCGAATGAAGATGTTGATTTAATGAAGGAAATCGAAAAAACTCGTGAAGAATTTCAGAAGAGAAAGGAAGCAATGATCGCCGCCAGAGCCAAACCAGTTCAAACCGGTATTGTTTTATGTAAATTTGGTGTGATATGCTCTAATCCTATGTGTCCATTTGGTCACCCAACCCCTGCAAATGATGAAAATAAAGTTTTAGAACTAATGTGGTGTCCAAATAACTTGAAATGTGAAGATAAGTCTTGTACAAAGGCTCACTCTTCGTTGTCTAAAATCAAGAACATTGCTCCAATGGGAGGACCAAAGACAGTAGCTAGTGCTCCTGTCCCAGTTGAAAAGTCTTTAGAGCAATGTAAATTCGGTGCTAAATGTACTAACAAACGTTGTAAATATAGACATGCTCGTTCTCCAATCATGTGCCGTGATGGTGTTAACTGTACCAGAATTGATTGTCTGTTTAGTCACCCAATAAATGAAGATTGTAGATTTGGAATGGAATGCAAAAACCCTCGTTGTCTATTTAGACACCCAGAAGGATTTGTTCCACCACAAGCTCCTATTAGTGGTGCTACCGCATTTGGTGCTCAACCTTCTATGAGTTCCAGACAGTTTGCACTACCAGAAGGTACTGAAATCAAACAAGCACCTTTGCAAGAGGGATTAGTTTCTATGCATAACACTAATGACCAAGATGCGGATATGAACTGATTAAAGTCTCATATTATATTTTCTATGGATTATACCGGTTGATTTACAAGTTTGCCACATAAATTTATTATGTTTTATTTATCTAAAATTGACCTGTTTTTATGTAAAATAAAAAAAAAAAAATACTAAAAAAACTAATGAAAAAGAAGTGAAAAAAAAATAATAATTTAACCATTTTTGTAAACTTCTTGGAAATAGTCAGTTATTGAAAAATCCAATGCTATCTTATCTTCGTAAAAATGTTTAAATATCATATTGGGATTGCTAACAATACGATTATCAATCCAGGTCGATGTCTTGGCAGAATAATCTTATCGTAGAGTCAAAATTCTAAATTCTTCTGAGTTTCCAAACAAGCTCGTCTTCTTCTCTAATCGCTAATATTTATAAGCAGATAATAGAACTTAAAGTCTTGAAAATTTATCATCTACTAACCTGCTATATCTTAAAAAATGATCGATAGCTTAAAAGTATGTAAAAAATTTATTATATATAATTAAATAAGTTTAGTTACAATACTTAGTATTTCTTCTTGGAAGCAACAGCATCATCGGCATAGACTTCTAATGGGGATAATGGTAATGGTTGTTCAGCCCATAAGTCTGGAGTTAAGAAACCGTAAGTGTTACCGATAGCAACGAAAGCAGCCTTTAAGGTGTTTTCTAAAGTTCTGGTGGAACCAGTAGATTGAGTGTAAACATCTTCAACACCAGCTAATTGCATTAACTTTTTGACGGCTGGAGAAGCAACAATACCAGAACCTCTTGGAGCTGGAATTAATCTGACAGTAACGGAACCACACTTACCAGAAGTCTTGTTAGCTAAAGAATGTGGTTGACCTAAGTTAGAACCCCAGTAACCTCTTCTGATTGGAATAACAGATAACTTGGCAATGATAATACCAGCTCTGATGGCACCAGCAACTTCCTTAGCAGTCTTGATACCTAAACCAACGTGACCGTTAGAGTCACCAACGACAACAACAGCCTTAAATCTGGTTCTTTGACCAGCTCTAGTTTGCTTTTGAACTGGCTTGATGTTCATGACTTCATCTTGTAAGTTTGGTAATAAGGTGTCAATGATTTGGAATTCCTTAACTGGTAAAGAGTGTAAGAAGATTTCTTCCATGGTAGTGACCTTACCGGCCTTTACTAATCTACCTAACTTGGTGACTGGGACCCAACCCTTTTCTTCAACATTTCTACCACCTCTTCTACCTTGACGGCCTCTGTTTCTACCACCGAAACCACCTCTTCTTTGTTGACCTTCTGGAGCAGACATTTTTCAAAAAGCTATTACTTAGTTATAATTCGTCGGAATGTAACACGGAAAGTTGATGTAGGTAACTTTCAATCGACAATAAGAACTTTTGTAGTTGTTGTTCTTTTATCAGAAAAAAAACATTCACCAAGAAACAAAATACTCTGACAAAGAAGTAAAACTGTTAAAGTTGAGAATACAATTAATAAATCAGAACTGTTAAATACATATTTCCAATATATAAAAAATAATTGCACTAATTATTCCAGAAACATTTTCAATAAAAACTGAAATGTACATCTCTTTAGAAAACATTTTACGAATTGAATGAAACATGACAATGAAATAATATTGATACTGACTTTACTTGGAAATTTTCAGTGATGAATCAACTACTTGTATTGCAATTGAAAAATTTATTAGATGGACAGATATGCGATGTGATGACAATCGAAAATTATTTACTGGTGAACAAAACAACATACATCAAAAAATTAACGATATATTGAGTGGTGATGTTTTTTTCAAACGCATAATTAAGTCACGACTGAGTAAATTTAGAGCGGTGAGAACAATATACCTTTACGAAATGTCCGTGGGTTAGGAGTTGAGAATCACTGTTTTTTTCTTCTGCCAAAAATTGAAAAATTAGAAAAGCTTAAAAATTGAAAACTTTTTTGAAGTTTTTTCTTCTAAACTTTTTGAAATGGTGTATGGGTGGATAACATACAGTCACAAACGATGCTGTTGACAGCTGTGACATAAAAAATCCTAATGATATTTTACAAGTTTATCTATACTTAACTTGAGACTACTTTAACTTTTTGAAAACCAGCAATATAATATTGATTTATTTTTGTTTTTTTTGAATGAATTGAGTGTCTTGTAGCAGTACAAATTAAAATTTTACAAATTTTGTATGATATATATGTAATTATCAATATTAATCTGTTGGCTGAATGCAAACAATTTTGGTTCTTTATTTTGAACATTGTAAGGATTCTGGAGCCACTTATTTTGCAGAACAATGATGATACAGCTAAGTTCAATAATTTTCATATAATTGAGGCGTTTCTCTTGAGCTTTATTTAAGAATATTCTAATACCAATGTTGATTTATCAATTTTTTGGTTATATTACAGCTACAATAGGAATGGGTTATATTTTTTTGTAGAAAGCTTGGCATTCTATTATTTTTCAACCCGAGCGGATCCTATATTATTAGTTTTTACTCGTACTAAAATAGTATGAAGGCATGTAAATAGGCTCAGTTACCACCACCATAATTTGTATTGTTGCTCGTACACAATAGTTCATATGCTTTACTATCTTAACAAGCAATCTATAAAGTGGTATTGAATTTCAGCTAAAGGAATCTATCACAGTCAGCCTAATAGAATATAGGACAATTACTGCCCCAACAATCGAAAATACTAGAACTACTATTATTTAACTTATTATAAACGGTCCACTTTGTTTTTCAATCTTCTGCTTTTATCAATTTACTGATTTTGCTTTTGCTTGACTACTTTCAAACAGATAGGGAACACAACAAACACTAATATAATTAAAAAATTTTAGATTTTAGCTGTTGAATCAAATTGATAAATGAAACAATGAAATTCCACCTGATTAAGTTTTGCTTATTTTTAGGACAACTCAATTTCGTTTTTGGGTTCAGTGATTATTTGCTGAAGACATGTGCACAATCAGGATTTTGCAACAGACAGCGCTTTTATAAAAGCCAGTTAACACAAAGTAATAACCAGTACTATTCAGTTGAGAAGTCTACAATTGAATATATACAGGATGACAAAACAAGCGAATATATTTTCAAGGCATCCATAATAAAAACTATTCCAAGACATGATGTTGATGATATTATAATTGAACTGCCGTTCACATTATCTTTTTTTGAAAACACGTCAAATTTAAGGTTCTCTATTGATGAGGTAAGGCCATATAGGTTGACTAAATCATACCCAGAATTTTTAAACACAAACAGATATAACGAAACTTCTAAATGGTCATTTACAAAAGATTTCAAATTATTAAATTCTCCTTTAATATATGAAAAATCCAAATGGAAATCCAATGACATTGTTACGATTTTCAATAAAAATAAATCTATTAAAATTAAGTTAAATACAAGGTCTTTTTCATTAACAATTTATCATAATAACAAGTTATCATTAATTGTTAATGAAGAAAATTTACTCAATATTGAACATTTGAGAAAAAAAGAGGAAAATTTTCAGAATTTATTACCGGAAGAATCATCATTTAACATGTTTCGTGATAACTTTGAATATTCCAAAGATGATAGTTTAAGATTTGGCCCAGAATCAGTTGGCTTAGACTTCTCTTTCATTGGATATAAAAATGTCTACGGTATACCAGAACATGCTGATAGTTTAAGACTAAAGGACACTAAAGATACTGAACCATATCGTTTGTTCAATGTCGATGTTTTTGAATATAATGTTGATTCAAAAATGCCCACATACGGTTCTATTCCTCTTATGATTGCATCTAATCCAACTTCATCAATTGGTTTATTTTGGGTTAATGCAGCGGATACGTGGATTGACATAGATTACAAACCTGAACAAACAAATACACATTGGATTTCTGAGAATGGTATTATTGATGTTGTTTTGTTTTTCGCTGAGACTCCCGGTGAAATCACTAATGAATTTACAACATTGACAGGGAAACCTGCACTTCCATTGCTATCTGCGATAGGTTATCATCAATGTAGATGGAATTATAACGACGAAGCTGACGTTCTTAATGTTGATTCCGAAATGGACAAGGCGCATATACCATTTGATTTTATTTGGCTTGACCTTGAATACACAGACGATAGAAAATACTTCACATGGAAGCCAAATTCCTTTTCAACAGCCAAAAGAATGCTTAGAAAGTTGGAAAGATTAGGAAGGCAATTAGTAGTTTTAATTGATCCTCATATTAAATATGGCTATTTTGTTAGTGATAGCTGTATTCAAAACAATGTAGCCATTACTGATAAGAATGTCAATACTTATTTCGGTCATTGCTGGCCAGGGAAATCCATTTGGATCGATACGCTTAATCCATTTGGTAAGAAAATATGGGATCAGTTTATTGTTAAATTTGTTGACAACGTAAGAAATTTACACATCTGGAATGATATGAATGAACCATCGATATTTGATGGACCGGAAACAACAGCTCCAAAAGATTTGATTCATTTTGGTGGCTGGGAACATCGTTCTATTCACAACATATATGGGTTGACCGTTCACGAGGCTACCTATGATTCTTTAAAAAGTAATAAAGAAAGTGAAAAGGAACGTCCATTTTTGCTAACAAGAGCTTTTTATGCTGGTTCACAAAGATCAGCTGCAGTGTGGACAGGAGATAATGTTGCAACTTGGGATTATTTAAGAATTTCTATTCCCATGGTATTAACAAACAACATCGCCGGATACCCTTTTATTGGTGCTGACGTCGCAGGGTTTTCAGGTGACCCAGATCCAGAGTTATTAGCACGTTGGTACCAAGCTGGTATTTGGTACCCTTTCTTTAGAGCACATGCGCATATTGATACTAAAAGACGAGAGCCTTACCTATTCGAAGAACCTCTTAGATCCATAGTTCGTGATTGTATCCAGCTCAGATATATTTTATTACCGACCTTATATACTGCATTTTACGAATCATTTAAAACAGGAAATCCGATTATGAAGCCAATGTTTTACATGAAGCCTGAGTTCGAAGAATTGTACGATATTGACGATCAGTTTTACATTGGATCATCTGGGTTGTTAATCAAACCAGTTGTTGAAGCTGGGCAGACTTCTATTGAAATGATGTTCCCACCTGGGATCTATTACGACTATTTCACAACCGAGCCATTGACCGTTGAAAATGTTGTGGATAAAAAAACAATCGCAACACCGTTAGAAAGGTCTGCGGTGTATGTTGAAGGTGGAAATATTTTAATTAGAAAAGATAGACCAAGGAGGAGCTCCCAACTAATGAAATACGATCCTTACACTTTAGTTATCTACCCTGACCTCAACAAAACTGCAGGTGGTTCCTTATACGTAGATGATGGAATGAGCTTTGCATATGAAAAGGGAGAATTCATATACGCAGACATCAGTTTGGAGGCATCTAGAATTACAAATAAAGTTTTGCACAGAGCAGAAGAATTTCACTACGATGGAAATCTAAACATTGACAAAATCATACTTGCTATTGGATCTAAAAGCTTTCAATACACAAGAAAAGCGACATTAATCATTGGCTCAGAAGAGCACGAAATCAAGGTTTTGCCTTCAAAGGACGAAACTCATCTAGTTATTGAAGATCCTCTAATTTCAATAGATCAAGATTGGGAAATTTTATTATATACTAAATAATCATAACTAAAAATTATATTAGTACTCTTAAAGCATATAGTAATAAGAATGTGCCGTCATTTATTGAAAGCGTCAAACATTTGAAAAGTTCAAACTCTTTTGTTTGTTAATTTTAAATTCTAATGGTTTTATTTTTTCGCATCAACTTTTGGCATTGAAGATAAAATATATCTTTCACTTAAAAAAACACCAATTCACGCCGTGTGTCTTATATAATTCAGCACCCTTAATCGTAGTTTATACAAAAATATCGAGAAAACAAATACAGCGAAGCTCTTGCACTAATGAACAATTCTTTCACAAAATTGCACACAGTTACATATTTAAATGAAAGTCGATAATAGATCTGAGTTGAGAAAACGGATTGCAGAAAGTTGGACAAACTTTGATTATAAGAAGGCTCGCAAAGAGATTGAAACACCTAAGGAAAGTATCAAACTTCAAGGAAATAAAATCACCATTGATCTTACTAAATCTTCAGATGATGATACTGATTTAAAGATTACTGAAAACCAGAAAGTGAGACAGGACCAGAACTCTTTATCAAGTAACCATTGCAAAAATAATGGTTGCCAATTTCGTCTAGTTAAATCCAAAATATATGATGAAGTTGTCTCAAAAAAACCGGATATTAATACTAGAAATTTCATTGAAATGAAGGAAATTTTTGGTGATCCTAATATTAGAACCTCTGTTCTTTTTAGCTTCCAGTTTGAAATGGATTATTTATTAAATTTTTTTGATGTTACTCATATAGAAAATATCTATATCATCGGACAGAAAGGCACTATAATGCATCCTACATCAAAAAAGTTTGATGAATTATACAATAAATTATACATAACGGAATTTCCTATGCCCCCTTTTGCATGCCATCATTCAAAAATGGTTCTAAATATATACGCAGACAATTCTCGTAAACTGTACTTACCATCTAATAATTTCACGTTCTATGAAACTAATTTACCACAGCAAGTGTGTTGGTCAACTCCTTTTTTACCGGCAGAGGTTTGCATCACATCGCAAGCAAATCCATTCAAACAAAATTTATTGTCTTATTTGAATTCATATCCAAAAAATGTTTCAATAATACAAAAAGTTGTAGTTCCTTTGATAGAACAAACGAATTTTTCACTGTTGGATGAAATTGAGTTTTTGTATTCAAGTCCAAATGATTCGAATTCTGGATTGTCACTATTGCACTCTGTGTTGAAAAGGCACAAAAAATTGAATTTATCCAAGAATATTGAAGAAAAGACACACTATTTATGTCAAACATCATCCATTGGTGGATCACTTTCCAGAAAATTTCCAGTAAATTTATTCACTCATGAAATGATCCCTCTTTTATCGAACCTTTCATTTGACAAACGAAACAATTCTACAGAAGAACTACTTAAAGTTTATGACCAAAATCGAATCTCACCTTATATAGTGTACCCTACTGTTGAAGAAATTAGAAACTCCCCAGCTGGGTGGAAGTGCTCTGGATGGTTTCATTTTAATTATCTCAACAAAACAAGTTATTATAATATGTTAGCCAAAGATTTCAAACTCTTTTACAAACAAAACCCTCAATTTACACACAATATAAGAAAGGCAACTCCATCTCATTCAAAATATTACATGAAGTGTATTGAGAAAAACTCAATTACTCCATGTACCTTTTCAAAATTAGATTGGTGTATTTTTACCTCATCGAATTTAAGTTTGAATGCATGGGGCAGAGAAAAAGCGAAACCAAGGAATTATGAAGTTGGAGTTTTATTTTGCTCAAATGAAAAGCAACAAGTCACTTGTGAAAGTTTTACAAATGCAATTTATAATTCGGGAAATAGACTATCAGAATTTAACGACAAAAATACTAAAACAAAAAATGTCATCAACGTTTTAGTGCCATTCACTTTACCTCTAAAAAGCTATGATACAAAAATTGATACTGCATTTTGCATTTCAAAAGACTATAAACTATCTGATAATTTCGGTGAATTTAATATCCCTGGTTAATTGGGAGTGGGTGCATGTTTATATGAAGCTTTGAACATTAAATAATAGACTTCAAAGTTTAATAATGAAATCCTGATTTTTTGTGGAGATTGTTTACTTTGACAGTTTCAGAATAAGCTGCATATCAATAACACTTAAATCTGCATATATATTTTTAGCGTCGTTTATTCCAGTAATTATCTTGATAAATCAAATTTGAGACGTTTTTTTTCATGTTCGAATTCCACTATTTTGAAGTCGATGGGTTCTCATAAAATTTCTTGGCGCGATTAAATTTTTGATAGTGCGGATTAAAATAATCAAAGTACTGAGATAGTTATAAAATGTATTTAAAAGGTTAACGTTGCTAAATTTTTAAACCCTATTTATAAAAAGGTTATAGAAAAAATATTTTTTTGCTTCTTATTGTCTTTGAATATAGAATCATAAGAATTTTCAACTCAAGTTAAATTCATCATTATTTTTCTAGAGTAAACTAAAACATAGTTTATTAGAAAAAAAAACTTGTAAAAAAAATACAGCTTAAGTTGAACTATATAAGATGTCATACACACCTTCATTCAACGGCACATTCAAAGTGAGCGATAATGTGGCTGTGATAGTTCCAGAAACTGATGTTTCTGTGACATATCGTGACTTATCGCACATGGTCGGTCACTTTCAGACCATGTTCCATGATCCTCAATCTCCTTTGAAAGGATTGGTTAATAGGCAGGACACTTTGTCAATTTCAATGAAAAATGGTTTGGAGTTGATTGTTGCATTTTTAGGTGCAACGATGGACGGTAAAATTGGCGCTCCTTTAAATTCAAACTATAAGTCAGAAGAATTCAATTTTTATTTAGAGGACTTAAAATCAAAAGCAATCTGTGTCCCAAAGGGTACTGCAGCTCAAGGTAATGCACTGGAGATTATGAAATCTGCAGCAAAATTCAAATGTTTTATTGTTGAACTGGAATTCAACAAAGAAAGATTTAGAGTAGAATATGATATATACTCACCAGCTGACAAGTATCAAGAAATTGTATTCTCATCAAGAAGCAATCCAAAGTTTGTTAATACCGACAATACTTATTTTCCAGGTTTTGCTAGATCAAGCGATGTAGCTTTAATTCTTCATACCAGTGGTACGACTTCCAAACCAAAAACTGTACCTCTGTTACACCTTAACATTGTTAGAAGCACGTTAAACATCAGTAATACTTACAAGTTGACCTCTGCGGATAGATCTTACGTTGTAATGCCTTTATTCCATGTTCATGGTTTGATAGGAGTTTTATTATCGACATTTAGATCACAAGGTTCAGTAGTAGTTCCAGATAGATTTAGCGCAAAAAGATTCTGGAGTGACTTTATCAAATATAAGTGTAACTGGTTCAGTTGTGTGCCAACCATTAGTATCATTATGTTGAATATGCCGAAACCTGACAAGATGCCATATATTAGATTCATTAGATCATGTTCATCTCCTTTAGCCCCTGCTACCTTTAATGAATTAGAGAAAAATTTCAATGCGCCAGTGTTAGAAGCCTATGCAATGACAGAGGCATCTCATCAAATGACATCAAATAATTTACCACCAGGTAAAAGAAAGCCAGGTACTGTTGGCCAATTTCAAGGTGTTGAAGTAAAAATATTAGACGATAACGATAATATTTTAGAGCAAGGAAAAATTGGCGAAGTTTGTATTAGGGGAGAAAATGTTACATTAGGTTATGCAAATAATCCAAAAGCCAACAAAGAAAATTTCACATGGGAGTATAATTACTTTAGAACAGGTGATCAAGGTTATATCGATCCAGAAGGTTTTTTAGTTTTGACTGGTAGAATTAAAGAATTAATTAATAGAGGTGGTGAAAAAATCTCACCTGTAGAATTGGATAATGTAATGTCATCCAACCCTAAAATCAAAGAAGCAGTGTCTTTTGCTGTCCCTGATAAAAAATACGGACAAATTGTCAATGCCGCCATTGTATTGAAAAACAATGAAACAATGAATTATGAAGAATTAATTGATTTCATGTCAAACAAGGTTGCATCATTCAAATTACCAAGTAAAGTCTTTTTCGTCGAACAATTACCAAAGACAGCAACAGGTAAAATACAAAGACGTATAATTGCTGAAAAGTTTGCCAAACCTGAGTCCAAATTTTGAGATTTCTTTTATCCTTTTCGTATTTCTTATTAAAATTTGTATAATGATAGTTGTGTAATAAATGAAATCTATATAGATAAGAAAAGTCCATCCATATAATCACACAAGTGCATGTTATAGTTCAGACGTCCCAAAAGACATCTATGCCATATGTATTAGGTAGAGTTAGTTCATCCGCACATATACATCCGACCTTTTGAAATCGTTTTGTGTATTTAGCAACAATTTAACAGACTCTCCTCAGTAGAATAGCTTCATGAAAAATTCCTTCCACAACCTCTGCACCCTCAAACTAAGTCCAATTAACTAGGCGGTTTATGAAAATTAGTCGAATGAAACTGTTAAGAATGAAAAGAAAGAAAGTAGCATACATAAAAAAGAAGTTAGGAATCATGTGGTAATACTTCAATGTAGCACGATCATACATCATTGTTAATTATGGACTTTCACGCCAATATTCTTTCAGTTAGACTTTCTCCATGATTTATACCTATCATATTGTCATATTGTCATATTGAACATTTTGATTTTGTATCATAAACGGCCATGTTGTATTTTTTTTTTTGCTTTTATGTCGGCAAAATAATACACAAACACATAGAGACTAAATGAAATAATATGGTCTTTTTTTCCAACTGTAAAATTTAATGAAATTCAAATCACAATAATTTATAGTATTCCTTCAATTAAAGTTCTTTTTATTTTTTTATTTAAGTGTATCTTTGAATTAAATTTTTATAAGATATCATTATTCAAGTAAACTTATTATAGTCTTTTTAAACTGAAATTAAGTTCTATCAGAACAGAAAATAGTTTTGATTAAATACATTTGAATTCAAATCAATTGTCACGGCCCCTTGTTTGATAATATTTGATTTTTTTTTATCACCTTTGGAATAATATTTGATAGTTTGAAGTTGTGTGCATATATTAACAACAAGATATATTATCCATACGCTTATAAACAAAAATAGAAGATAGGAACTAGTTCTCCATCACTCAATATTCAAATAACTTTTTAGCTATTTACATATTTATTTTTTTTGGCAGCTAGCAAGAATCAAAAGTATTTGAAATTCTTACAACAATAACAACAATTACAATAAGGATACCAATAAAAATGTTTAAAAACACGTTGAAAGCTACAACCTTGTTGAAGTCATCCAACGCTGCATGTCTAAGATATGGTTCTCGTTTTGCCTCGACTAAAACTATGACTGTCAGAGACGCTTTGAATACTGCAATTGCTGAAGAATTAGATAGAGATGACGATGTCTTCCTAATTGGTGAAGAAGTTGCCCAATATAATGGTGCTTACAAAGTTTCTAAAGGGTTGTTGGATAGATTTGGTGAAAGAAGGATTATTGATACTCCAATTACTGAATATGGGTTTGCTGGTTTGGCCATCGGTGCTGCCTTTAAAGGTTTGAAACCAATTGTAGAATTCATGTCATTTAATTTCTCAATGCAAGCTATTGATGCTGTCGTCAACTCTGCTGCAAAAACACATTATATGTCTGGTGGAACACAAAATTGTCAAATTGTTTTCAGAGGTCCAAACGGTGCTGCTGTTGGTGTTGCTGCACAACACTCCCAAGATTTTTCTGCTTGGTATGGTTCAATTCCAGGTTTGAAAGTTTTGGTACCATATTCCGCTGAAGATGCAAGGGGTTTATTAAAGGCTGCCATTAGAGATCCAAACCCTGTTGTGTTTTTAGAGAATGAATTATTATATGGTGAGTCATTCGAAGTTTCTGAAGAATGCTTATCTCCAGATTTCACCTTACCATACAAAGCCAAAATTGAAAGAGAAGGTAAAGATATTTCAATTGTCACATACACAAGAAACGTTGAGTTTTCATTAAAAGCAGCTGAAATTTTAAGTCAGCAACATGGTATCGATGCCGAAGTTATAAATCTAAGATCAATCAGACCATTAGATGTAGAGGCTATTGTTAAGTCTTTGAAGAAGACCAACCATTTGATTACAGTTGAATCAACATTCCCATCTTTTGGTGTTGGTAGTGAAATTGTCGCTCAAATCATGGAAAGTGAAGGTTTTGATTACTTAGACGCCCCAGTCAAAAGAGTTACCGGTGCTGATGTACCAACTCCATATGCTAAGGAATTGGAAGATTTTGCATTCCCTGATCCTGACACAATTGTAAGAGCCGTCAAAGAAACTTTATCTGTAGATTAAAAAAACGAGAGATTTTTTTAATTATAACAAATATTCATAAACAAATAGTAAAACTTGATATTAATAAGAATAAAAACAGAATTATAAGATCAATTTTAAATCACATAGTCATTCAAACGCAACGCAAACGCAACGCAAACGCAACGCCATGCAATGCAAGAAAACCTTGTTCACTAACTTTTGTTCACTGATCACTTATATTTACAGAGATGAAGAAACAAAACTACAACTTGAATAAACATACACACACACACACACACACACACGAACCATTGCTTAACTAAATATATATTTCTGTATGTGCATATATATAAATTTATGTATATGGGATAATATTATGTAAATAACAACTCTTCACAGGACAACTGTGATCGAATAATCAATTATTATTCCGACAGCATCTCGTATATAACCCATCATAAAAGCAGCCGAACCAGTCTCAACTTCATGGCATGACTGATCTTCACGTATCTACCAAAAAAGCAGTTCAAACAAAACACTGATAAGATTCTCTCTCACCAGTGGAATTATTATGAACATTCATTGTATTGAGAACCACCAAATAACCACTGAAAACAACGACCCTCAAATTATCAAGATACACACAAAAAAGCATGACGTTGAATCTTTAAACCAATAACGATCCATTATATCCATGTGATCAATCTCAAGCAAGTGTATATATGGCCATATCCACACGTAATAACCGGTCTACACAAAATAACAAGAAAAAACTTATAGGACCGTTAACGCCAAACAAACATCCCGAGTCAGAAACAGAGCAGGACAACAACCTGAGTGCACGCCATTGACGGTGAAGGTTGTTCCGAAACGTCTCGAGTCAAATACCAACGTCCATTTATTTGAATTTAAGAACTGCCTAAAAGTGGGAATGAATACAATTGATATGACTGATTGTTTTTCATTCCCATCCAACACCATTTTTGAAATTTGCTGATGTCAATCCTGTGTGTGTGCATGTTTTCCAGAGGGAAAACATGCACACACACAGGATTTCGTCGTCTCGCTTACCGAGGTTCGCTATGGTGGACGGGAGAAACAGATAAAAAGTGAGCACTCAATATATGGATACTCAAGTTGTCCACTAACAATTGCAGAGAGTCGGTGAGAGAAACGGAAGATTTAGTGTGTTTTTTGGTTCGAATACATAGGCTTTAAAGAAGGACTAAGTTTCTTGAAAAATCTTTAATTGTTGAGGGAGTAGGAATTTGCATCATGTCAATTATCATGTAACTTACCACTCTTAGTTCTGGCATTTGAAATCTATGATAATCTTTTTCTTCCATTCTCAATAGGAATTTTTTTGATTTCTACAAATTTATTTTATATAAGTACCTTGTCTATTATATTTCGATCAATCGATTTTTTTTATCATCTCTTGGTATCAGTTCTAATTGACTGGTTTATTGCAGCTGTTTTTTTGGTTCTTGGGTTCTCCTTAAATTTTGTATCACAACACTCTCTCAGATTAGTAACAGTTTTTGCTATAGAATATAAAGGAAAAGAAATACTAGTAAAAGGAAAAGAAAAATAACCAATTGCAAAAAAAACAACAACAACAACAAAAGAGTTAGAACATAGATATATATAAACTATTTGAATAAAAAAAAAAGAAAACAATTTTCCCTATGCCAACAAACAAATTTTCTGGTCTAAGAGATAACTATTCTCTGTTCGGTGAGAAAAATAAAATTTTAGTGGCAAATAGAGGTGAAATTCCCATCAGAATCTTTAGAACTGCTCATGAATTGTCTTTGAGAACTTTGGCTATATATTCTCACGAAGACAAACTGTCTTTACATAGATCGAAAGCGGATGAATCTTATGTGATTGGTAAAGAAGGTGAATATACTCCAGTGGGTGCCTACCTTGCAATCGATGAAATTATTAATATTGCTAAAAGGCATGGTGTCGATTTTATACATCCAGGTTATGGGTTTCTATCTGAAAATTCAGAATTCGCCGAAAAAGTTATTAAAGCTGGTATCACTTGGATTGGTCCACCACCGGAGGTTATTGAATCAGTTGGTGATAAAGTTTCCGCAAGAAATTTAGCTGCTGAAGCTGATGTTCCAACTGTTCCAGGTACTCCTGGTCCAATCGAAACTGTTGAAGAGGCCGAAAGTTTTGTGAAAAAACATGGTTATCCTGTCATCATTAAAGCTGCTTATGGTGGTGGTGGTAGAGGTATGAGAGTTGTTAGAGAAGGTGAAGATATCGGAGACGCTTTTCAAAGAGCTAAATCAGAAGCTATCACTGCATTCGGTAACGGTACTTGTTTTATCGAAAGGTTTTTAAACAAGCCAAAACACATCGAAGTTCAATTATTGGCAGATAAATATGGCAACGTCGTTCATTTATTTGAAAGAGATTGTTCCGTTCAAAGAAGACATCAAAAAGTCGTCGAAGTAGCACCTGCTCTAACTTTACCAATTGAAGTTAGAAATGCCATCTTGACTGATGCTGTGAAATTAGCTAAAGTAGCAGGTTATCAAAATGCTGGTACAGCTGAATTCTTGGTTGATGATCAAAACAGACATTATTTCATCGAGATCAATCCAAGAATTCAAGTTGAGCATACCATTACTGAAGAAATCACCGGTATTGATATCGTTTCTGCTCAAATACAAATTGCCGCTGGTGCTTCTTTGGAAGATTTAGGTTTATTACAAGATAGAATCACAACCAGAGGTTTTGCAATTCAATGTCGTATTACAACCGAAGATCCTTACAAAAATTTTCAACCCGATACTGGTAAGTTAGAAGTGTATAGATCTGCTGGTGGTAACGGTGTTAGATTGGATGGTGGTAATGTTTATGTTGGTGCCGTCATTTCCCCTCATTACGATTCGATGTTAGTGAAATGCACATGTTCTGGTTCAACTTATGAAATTGTTAGACGTAAAATGTTACGTGCCTTGGTGGAATTTAGAATTAGAGGTGTTAAGACAAATATTCCTTTCTTAATCACTTTATTAACTAACCCTGTATTTATTAATGGTAGTTATTGGACTACTTTTATAGATGATACCCCTGAACTATTCACCGTTATTAAATCACGTAACAGAGGTCAAAAGATTTTGAATTATTTGGCTGATATTGCTGTTAATGGTCCACAAGTTAAAGGTCAAAGCAGTTTACCAAAATTAGCAGCTAATCCAACAGTGCCTGACCTTTATGACGAAAACAAGAACGTCATTGATGTCAACAACACTCCACCAACTGGTTGGAGACAAATTTTATTAGAAAAAGGTCCTGAAGAATTTGCTAAACAAGTTAGAAATTTTGATGGTACTTTAATTATGGACACTACATGGAGAGATGCTCATCAGTCTTTATTAGCCACAAGAATTAGAACCTACGATTTAGCAGCAATTGCTCCAACTACTGCACATGCTTTATCAAATGCATTTGCTTTAGAATGTTGGGGTGGTGCCACTTTTGATGTGGCTATGAGATTTTTAAACGAAGATCCATGGGAAAGATTGAGAACCTTAAGAAAATTAGTTCCAAACATTCCATTCCAAATGTTATTACGTGGTGCTAATGGTGTTGCGTACTCTTCCTTACCAGACAATGCTATTGATCATTTCGTTAAACAAGCAAAAATCAATGGGGTCGATATTTTCAGAGTATTTGATGCCCTTAACGATTTAGAGCAATTAAAGGTTGGTGTAGATGCTGTCAAGAAAGCTGGTGGTGTCGTTGAAGCAACTGTATGTTATTCTGGTGACATGTTACAACCAGGTAAAAAATACAATTTGGATTACTATTTGGAAGTTTCTGATAAGATAGTTAAAATGGGTACTCATATTTTAGGTATTAAAGATATGGCCGGTACAATGAAACCAGCAGCTGCTAAACTATTAATTGGTTCATTGAGAGCGAAATATCCAGATCTTCCAATTCATGTCCATTCACACGACTCAGCTGGTACTGCAGTCACATCCATGGTTGCATGTGCTTTAGCTGGTGCCGATGTTGTTGATGTTGCTACCAACTCTATGTCCGGTTTAACTTCTCAAGGGTCAATCAATGCTTTCTTGGCTTCTGTCGATGGTACTGTCAACACTGGCATGAACGTTAGACAAGTTACTGAATTGGATGCTTATTGGGCTGAAGTTAGGTTATTATATTCAGGGTTTGATGCCGATTTGAAAGGACCGGATCCAGAAGTATATGACCATGAAATTCCAGGTGGTCAATTAACCAATTTATTATTCCAAGCTCAACAATTGGGTTTAGGTGAACAATGGAATGAAACCAAGAGAGCCTATAAAGAAGCTAACAAATTATTGGGTGATATTGTTAAAGTAACTCCAACTTCAAAAGTGGTTGGTGATTTAGCTCAATTCATGGTTACTAACAAGTTGACCCCAGAGGATGTTCAGAGACTCGCTAACTCTTTAGATTTCCCAGACTCCGTAATGGATTTCTTTGAAGGTTTGATGGGTCAACCATATGGTGGTTTCCCTGAACCTTTAAGAACTGATGTCTTAAAGAACAAGAGAAAGAAGTTAACTACTAGACCTGGTCTAGAATTAGCTCCATTTGATTTACCTAAAATTAAAGAAGAATTAGAAAGCAGATTTGATGACATTGATGATTGTGATGTCGCATCCTATAATATGTATCCAAAGGTTTATGAAGACTTCAGAAAAGTGTATGAGGAATTTGGTGATTTATCAGTTATCCCAACCAAGAACTTTTTAGCCCCACCTGCTATCGGTGAAGAAGTTGAAATCGTTCTTGAACAAGGTAAGAGTTTAATTGTCAAATTCCAAGCCATTGGTGACTTGAATAAACAAAATGGTACAAGAGAAGTCTATTTTGAAATGAATGGTGAGTTAAGAAAAATTTTGGTTGTTGACAGATCTCAAAAGGTGGAATCTGTTGCCAAACCAAAGGTTGACGCACACGATCCATATCAAGTAGGTGCTCCAATGGCTGGTGTAATTGTAGAAGTCAAAGTTCATAAAGGTTCATTAATTGAAAAAGGCCAACCAGTTGCTGTTCTAAGTGCCATGAAAATGGAAATGGTTATTTCTGCTACTTCAAGTGGTATTGTTAAGGACGTTTATGTTACAGATGGTGAAGCTGTTGATGCTTCTGATTTATTGGTTGTCTTAGAAGATAATGCTCCGATCAAGGAAAATGATGAGTAAGTTACTGTAATTAAAGTCTATAAAACAAATTTTCTATTTATGTAATATATTTTTAATAAACATATTTAATATTTATTAGTTCATTGTTATCGGCAATGATAAAAGATGTAATATCTATCCAAATGCAATTGATGCACAGTAACTGACAATTAGATCATTCCCAACCCTGAACTGCTCCCACAGTTCACCTATTATCTGCTGTGGATTTGGTGCAAATGAATTGTTTATATAACAATAAACATCTTTCATTTTAAGTTTTCGTTTGATGAATAAAATGACCATTGCAAATGGCAACTCAGAAGAAATTGTGCAGGTTGTAGGATTAATTGGAAGAACATTTCCTATTGCTTGAAACCGTATCTGAATTTTCTTGTTTTCTATTTGCTTTTTATTTTCTATTTTGCTGGAGTGACTACTTCTTCTCTGGTTTGTAGAAGTTTCAATGTCATAGTTTTTGTCGATTGTATCAGGATCAAGAATCAAAGCGTTCTTGAATTCATCATCATCTTTTTTTGTTTTTGTTACTTCATGATCCTTGAGCTCTTTGCCTGTATCACCCCTCTGATTTGAATTTGAAACCATTGGAATATCAACATCCAGCCCTAGTTGAGATAATCTTCTGCTGTACTGCTGAAGACGATTTTCAATGGAATTAATATTGGAGAAATCGTTTACACTTGCTTCGTTTTGTTGCAAATTTGTATGAGATGATACATTACTACCAATTGAAGAATCATCTTCAGTCCCAGTACCAGTTTCACTGCCGCTTTCACTTTCCAACAGTCCACTCATTTATGTGATTTTTATTCAAATATTCTCTGAGAAACAGCAAATCATCTCATAAAATCAATTTCTTCAGTTAACAACTCCTTCTGAATTGATCTGACAGTTAACTTTTTATTGTTTATTACGTTTCATTGATAATCAAAAATATTCGCAAGAATTCTATTCTTTATTCTTTGGATAAACTAACCTTAAAATATGTTATCAGCTCCATTATAATACATTTCAGGTTCTGAAAAATTTGGTCCGCGGAGTCTTAAGGTGATTTTAATTGAATATCAATCATGGGTTTTTTTGTCAAAAGAGAACCTGGCGATAAATTGAAATTGAAAAGGCTATTCTTTGAAATTTATGTGAAATTAATTCCAGTTACACCCATTAATAAAGTCATAATTTTGTTTTAAGTTACTATAGAATATTAACATTTAGTTAAAACTATTAGTTTAACGTTGGACATTCCCTAGTTAAGATAATAGAATCATTGGAAAACATCTATCATAATAATCGTCTAGGAAATTATTATTTTACTTAGCTTTACTTCCTACTATTAGAAAATAAAAAGTAACCACTGATGTTGGAAGATTTTGAAACTATTAAAGAACAAATAAAAGATGCTTTTTCAAAGCCAGATGATGATCCTATTTCAATCATAACAGCTATTGACATCAATTGTGAGGATGTTAATCTGAATGGTACATTAGAAGAAAAAGAGAAATTTTTAGAACTTTTCTTAGAGCAACTCCAAAGCCATCCAAATATTGTGGCAAAAATTGGATGGGATCTACCAGATATGCTATTTCAATTTTTTAACCACACTAATATTAATATATATGAAGCCCTACAAAAGAGTTCAATCATTAGACTGATTATGAAGTGTTTCAATGAAGTTGCTTTGAACGGAAGTCCAAAAGAATGCTTTTTAACAGCTTGTGATGCGCTTTCGAACTTAAAGGTAACAGATTTTCACGTAAAAGATACTAATGACGATGCCATTTCAGACTCGAATGTAGGTGAATCTAACGGGCCATTTTTAAGGAACCCTAATGAGTTTTTTTTTGGCTTAGAACTTCATATTTTATTTGAATTAATGAGCACTTCTATGAGACGTATAAGTACATTATACCCATCGAAATATTTAGGTATGGCTGCCGCATCTATTTTGAAGCTCATAGAAAATAATAAAAAAGATAATGATAACAATGTTATTATAATTCGTCGTATTTTTACTCTTGTTAGAGATTACACTCAAAATGATATTCCTCAAGACTTAAGAAACAGAGAAGGATTTGATGAAGCAGCCATAAATCAAATTTTGGAGAAGGAAAATATAATACAAGGTAAACTTTTGAATAGTTTGATAACAACATCACTAGAAAAATGTTTATCTTATTTCAACTTACCAATTGATACCATATACTTTAACGATTTAACAAAGAAGGAGAGTCACTTTAATGAACACTACATGTTAATGATGGACATGGTTTCCAGAATTTATCATATTGTTTTATCTTTTGATACTGATCTTGTGCAAGGTTTCAAAGATTATTTGAGAGAGTCAACTGCCATTTATAAAAGTTTGCCAAAAGATTCCGACATTTCTAGTGATGCAGCGAAAGAAAAAATTTATAAAGCTGTGTACAAATTATCTTACACTTATCAATTGCAAAAGGTTGCAAAGCAAAGAGAATTATCTACCGATGAACTGGGAATCTTTATTCTTTCAGGTTTTCATTATAAAGAAACAGGCACACATTTAGTACAAGATGTAAATATCGTTGATACAATTTATGTCTTCATTAGAATTAGTACATTAACATTTAATTATAAAGGTTTCAAGAATCAATCTGTTGAGAATGTGTCCAGATATTGGTTGTGGGTAGCATTGTCCACATCTTCCACTGAAAAAATCGAAAAAGACTTAGAAAAGATACCGGGATATGTTATGAATGTATTTTTTGAAATGCTTCTTTTAGATAGTATTATAACAGTGAATGATGCTTGTAGAATTCAAGGTTTTACTTTAATTACTAGATTATTATGCTTAGTTAAAGAAGAGATTGCTTTTGACTTTTTAATCAATGTTTTAGAAAATGATAGAGAAAACTCATTCAAATCATGTGTCTTAGGTATACTGAAAGACTTGATGACTAGAACACACGTTTGTAAATTACCGGATAACATAGATACAAATGAATTAGAGGATCAATTGTCAAAACTGGACATTACTAAAGAAAAAGATGTGTCCAAAGAATCAAAAAAGTCCACCAGAAAGTATTATTTGACTTGTTCAACAGAAAGAATGGATTCTATACAAAAGGCTTGTCTGAATCAAATCTCAAAAGTAATGGTTGATCCAACTGATGTTTCGGAATCCTTATTGTTATTGAATTATATGAGATTCTTCATAAATGTTTCCGATCATTGGGATAAGAATTTATTAACTGAACTGCAAAAAAACATTAATGAAAATATTGTGCAAATTTCAGAACAGTCTGATGAAATCAAATCTATTATTGATTCAAATCATATCCTTGCACAAAAACATTTATAATTGTTATTTAAAGAAAATTATTGAAAAGTGCTTTCATGCAGATGTTAATTTTACACTTTACCATCTAAACTAATTAGATACCTATTTACATATATCTATTTATATGTGCTTCCATGTGATAAATGTCAATTAATTGAGAAAAATGAATATGTTTACTTTCATTAAATCCTATCAAGGTTTGATATATATATATATACATTTTAGTTCTTGATACCACCTCTTTTCATTTTACCGTTTATTCTTTCCAAACTAGCGTAATGACCTTTTTCTATCAGAGGACCAAAATACACAAAAAAACCGTCTTTAGTTGCAGCTCTTTGTTCTTCCCATGCCATTTCTGAATCATCAATAAAAGGATCTTCAACATCATATTTACCAATTAAGTTTTTACCTTTATTTGGATGAGACTTCTTCTTTGAAGGAGAAGCATTTAATTTAGTTTCATCATTTTCATCATCATTTTCATCATCATCGTCATCATCATCGGAATCATCATTTTCTAAATCTTCTTCTTGACCATCAATATTTTCGAAATTATCAATATTTTCATTCAAATCATTCAAAAGATTTCTTTTTGGTATTGTTCTGTCATCCGAGTTGTCTGAACCTTTTTTAGTGCCCTTTGAGAATTTATCTCTTTCAATTTGTGCAAAGTTAAATGCAATTTGATTATGTTCATCAAGATACTCTTCACTTTGGTTTTTATTCAAAGGTATATCCAGAATAATCAATGGCTCGCCAAATTCTTTGGATTTGGATGGATTATTTTCAAACATACCTAGCAGACTAGCAGAAGAGTTTTCGATTTGAGTAGAAGGTGAGACTTTTTTCTGAGATTTTTTACTACCATTTAAATTGAACTTATCATTTGAATATAAATGTTCTTTTGATCCTAAAGAAAGATGTGAAGTTGAATTTGACTGAGTTTTCGATGTAGTTTTTGGAGTTGGCCTTGGTGTATTTGGTTTTGATACTGAATTAGATTTTGATACTGAATTAGATTTTGTAATGTTCGATGCAGACAATAGATTAACTGGTTTTTTTGTAATTGGGGTATTATTCAACGATTTTGACTTTGATCTATTTTTGGTCAAAGAAACAGTTCGGTTAATATGTGTTACATTTGCTTTTTTACTCTTTGAAGACGAATTATTTGGTAGAATTTTAACGGGTAAATTTGCTTGTGGCAGCGGTTGTGATTTAGTCATCATTTTAGAATCGTTATCTGTTGATAATAGAGAAGAAATCTTAACCTGTGAAGTCTTTGATGGTGGTGATAGTGATCCATCAAATGTGTTTGCGCTTGCACTTGCGCTTGCACTGGCACTTGTGTTTTTATCGTTTTTAGCACTTTGCAGAATAGGAGAGCTTGATTTGATCAACAAGTTTGAGTTACTTGTGTTATTGTTTCTGTTTTTAGCCAGTTCCTCAGCAATGTTCAGAGTCTTCTGTTTCTTAGCACTAGTATCCTCATTCGACTGGACTGCATCTCTTTTTTTATCCAGTTTCTGGACCTCATTTTCATCTAGTAGAAGGCGTTCCCTTTGCATTGCTGAACGCTTACTCGGATAGTGACCTTGCTGTTCCGACCATCCAAGATAGCAAATATAGCAAAATACTGGCAACCTTGCACTTGAATACGTTTATGCAGATCCTCTTATACCGTGGCATTTCATCTCTCCTAAGCTTGGGCGGTTAAAATATTCACCTTTTGGAAAAACCACAAAAACAAAAACACCCGCCGATCATCACACACGAAAGACACTGCAGCGTCCGGGTCACGACGCCCACGTTCGAAAAAAAAACCGTTGAGTCTGAAACCGACAGCCAACCGAATCTCGCCCGAGTTCGTGCCGGTCCTGGGACCGGGAACACAGGATAAGGGAACCCGTTATTGCGTATTACTGTGGTGTGGTGTGTTTCCAGACAAAACCAAAAAACACGAACTTGACGTCAAATGATCTGTGCACACACTATAAACGCTCCCACAAAAAAAAAAAAACAAGATCAACCAACAGTTTTCATTCGAAAGCACACTGTTACATCGGGTTTAAGGCATTTCTGGAAAAAAAACAGCATTAATATATTCACTGCAAAAGGAGTTTTTTCATGTCAGATAATTTTTTACCTTCATAGTTACAGGAAAACCAGCGCATACACCTCATTCTTTTTTTTTTTTTTTTTTTTCTATTCTAAGCATCCAACAAAGATAGAAAATGTTTGCATGAAGCACAAAAAAACAACGAAATTAAGGGTAACGGCTCTGGTTTCAAGGTTTTTACACAGAAAAAGGCTAAAATCACAATACCAAATTAATCCAACAAATTTTTTTTCCAGGATTTTTGATTTGTAATCTGTGTCGGTGGTTCAAGAAAATGTGTTACACTAATTTTTTTGTTGAATAACGCTCTTACAAACTATGAAGTGTCAGAGTAACGTTTTAAAATAATAATGTGATACACTCAATCATACATCTGTTCAGCTTTTATTTTTGCAGAATTAAAGAACTCATTTGTTGCTTTTCAAAGCTTATTCCTGTGATTTTTTGGTTTCTTGTATTCTGTGGTAACAATGGCGATAAATCGTTCTTTATCTTTTGTTTTCTTTTTTGTTATATATCGATGGAATCGATGGAATCAAATCCATCGATTCCAATGCTTTTGAAAGTGCATTCCGTCTGATTTCTGGATGATTCAACATTTTTTTCAGTTGCGTTTTCGTTATCGAAATCCTTTGTATATTGTATTGATGGACACTTAATTAGAAGATTCAAGAAAGTGTTGAGACATTTTCTCGATAGCATTTATGTAACTGGAGAACCACAGATTGTACGAGATGATTTCAAATCTTATCGAAAGCGAATACCTAAACATTATTTAATATAAATAGAACCTGAAATTTTCTCAAATACAGTTAGTTGATCTGTTGTCACTATTCTTCTTTTCTTTTATTGTGAATTATTCTTATTATGTATGCAGCAGCATATAGAGAAAAGTGTCCGAAGTAGCAGGTATCAAGTAAACAGTATTGAATATTGTGCTATATAAATTTCTAGACCCTACTCTGTCGCTTTTGAACAAGATAGAAAAAAAAACAAGAAAAAAATGTCGCAAACTTCCACCATCGAAGTTTTAGATGTCGCTAATGCGAATGTAATTGCTACCGGCTTGCATAAAAAAAACAAAAGGGTTGTCAATGGTCTGGGTTCTTTCATGGGCTCAAAAGATATGGTTGATTTGACAAATGAGTCTATTAATACATCAAATGTCAACTTACCAAGCTCTTTGAATACAGATACAAGTTCACAAACTAATCAAAAACATATATCCGAACAACCTTGGACTTTGAATAATTGGCACAAACATATTAATTGGTTAAATTTTGTTTTGGTTGTTTTCATTCCTGCTGTCGGCTGGTACTTAGCTTTATCGGGCTTGATTCCTTTGAGATTGAAAACTGCTTTATTTTCTATATTATATTATTCTCTAGGTGGTGCATCTATAACTGCTGGTTATCATAGATTATGGTCTCATAGATCGTACAGTGCAAGATGGCCATTAAGACTATTTTTTGCCTTATTTGGTTCTGCTTCTGTTCAAGGTTCTGCTAAATGGTGGGGTCATTCTCATAGAATTCACCATCGTTATACTGATACTAACAGAGATCCCTATGATGCTAGAAAAGGTTTATGGTATTCACATATGGGTTGGATGCTATTAAAACCAAATCCAAAATATAAAGCTAGAGCTGATATCCAAGATTTAAATGATGATTGGATTGTAAGATTTCAACATAGACATTATATTATTTTAATGGTGTTCTTTGCATTTGTTTTGCCTACAATTCTTGCCGGCAGATATTTGAATGATTATTTAGGTGGATTTTTATATGCTGGTATCATCAGAGTCTTTTGCATTCAACAAGCAACTTTTTGTATTAATTCCATGGCTCATTATATTGGTGCTCAACCATTCGATGACAGAAGAACACCAAGAGACAATTGGTTGACTGCTTTAGTCACGTTTGGTGAAGGTTACCATAATTTCCATCACGAATTCCCAAGTGATTACAGAAATGCAATCAAATGGTATCAATATGACCCAACAAAAGTTATTATTTACTTAACTTCTTTGGTTGGTTTATCATATGATTTAAAAACTTTTTCAAGTCTAGCAATTAAACAAGCTTTAGTGCAACAGGAGCAAAAAAAACTTGATAAAAAGAAAAATGCATTAACTTGGGGTCCTTCCTTAACCAATTTACCTAAATGGGACAAACAAAAATTCATCGAAGAATCAAAGAAAAATGGCAACCTAGTGGTTATTTCTGGTATAGTGCACGATGTCAAGGGTTACATAACTGAACATCCGGGTGGTCAATTACTCATAAAAAGTGCTTTAGGTAAAGATGCTACTTCGGCATTCAATGGTGGTGTTTACAGACACTCCAATGCTGCTACTAATGTTCTAGCCAATTTAAGAGTTGCCGTTATTATAGAAAATGAAGAGGCTGCTTTGAAGTTCGCCGCTAGAAGAGGTGAACATTATTACGAAGAAAAGAAAGCATTATAGATTTTGAAGAATGAATAAAAAATAGACAAACCAATAAAACTTAAACAAATGGAATAGAAAATAGTTGTTCGATCCTATCATTATATCAACATTAAGAATTTGATTTTCGTATTTCTTTTCTCACTTTCATTTAGTACCAAATTTATATCAATTATTACATTTATTTATATTTTTTAATTTTAATTTTTATTGTTATATTTCTCGAGCCTCTTAATATTTTGATCTATATTTAAATTGAAATTGTTCTTATGAAAATAGTTGAATTAACTAAATCGGCCAAAGACATTTCTGTAACTATTAGATTAGTTGACACTAGTTAAAGAATCTTTGTTAGTTAAAACTTTTTCAAGTTTCCTCTAATACTCATTATTTTTAATTTACAGACGTTTTTTGGCAGACGCGAAAGCTTGAAATATAAATAGATGAAAAATAATAAAGCACACCAATCTGAGATAAGATCTCTAAACATTATAAATGAATGAATGATATTAATCGAGTTGTCACAAGTGTCCATCCAAGACGCAGATATATTTATACTGAAGATATCAAAAGCTGATCAAAAAATGTCAAAAAATGCTATTGATAGAGGGACCAAGTTGCTAATAAGGCAACGTGGTAGGGGTGTTAAATTGAGAAAATTATTGGAAAAGCACATTTTCGATGATATTACAGACGATAATAATAGCATTATTATAGGAGATCTACGATTTAATGATGGTGAATCAAGGATTCATGACAATTTAAACGACTCAAATATCATAATTTCCCAAGAAATTCAAGATGTCCCGCAAGATATTTCACAAAATAGTGATTATTTTCCTGATATTGATCCTCAAATATTAGACGATCAAAGAAGCTTTGAAGATAACATTAATGAGAATAACATTGCTAATGATTTAGAGATGGATATAAATATACCGAATTCACCTGAAAATAAAAAGAAACAATCAAATATCAATTATTCTGAATTGAATAGTAAACATTATAATTTCAAAGATTTGCCTATAAGACAGTTATCCTCATCTATTACATCTGTAACGACGATTGACGTTCTCAAGATTTTGTTTGTGAATTTGTTTGAGAATAATTTACTGCCTCAAGCACTTGATGATTTTGAAAAATCTGACAACGATCTTCATAAGATATTATTTAAATTAGATGTAAGAATTTTTGAAAGTGCTGCCGATGGAATAGTTAATGATTTTAAGGATATAATGGATATAAATGTGTCAAATAATGAATTATGCTATCAGTTAAAGAAACTTTTGAGAGTAAGGGAAGAAACAAATGAAGATTTAGTACAGGTACGAAATGCTCTTCAGTCGTTAAAAGTCGAAGGTGATTATTTTAAACTGAAAAAAGAACAGAAGATTATTCAAAAGAAAATTAGGTTGAATGAAAAATTGAATGATTTAAATAGAGTATTATTAAATGCCGATGAGAAAAGTGTAAATATGTATTCTGATAGCAATGTATCGAAATTTCATTCAATAAATGAAAAAGTTAACATCAGAAAGCTAGCCAATTTTATCGATCCTTATAATGGTAAAGTTGCAAAAGTCCAAAAAATTAATAACTACTTACAAGAAAAGTTAACCAAAAATTACACTTTATAGAAATTCTATAATATCCACACATGGTAAATTAACTTTCATTAAATATTGCATGTATCTGATATAATCATAGCGCAGATACCTCATTATAATTTATTCTCATATTAATCGCAATAATACAAATAAGTTATCAAATTATAGTAGTTAGACCTAAAATCTAAGCTTAAATAAGCACATATTATTTATTAATCAAATCTATATTGTATGTGATATAAATTAAATATTTTTTGCTTAATGAAAATATGGAACGCAACCTCATCATTTAGATAATTAATTGTATATTGTTACATCAAAGGAAAGTTGAAATATAAAGAAAACATTTCGGTGTTAACAAATTGATTTGCTTTTCTATTGAACACACCTTAAGAAATACAGATTAAATCCCAATTATATTTTCGAAAGATACTATCTTTCTTGTGAATTAAGTTTTGTTTTCCTTTGAAAATAATGAATCTTTTGTTCCACAATGTAATAATGTTAATTTAATATATTTCATTATTATATCTAATCTTTTTTTTTTTTTTAAGTCTTTCTTTTATTATATCTATTTTTTGCTAGTAATGAGTTTAAACATTTAGAAATCGTTACCACCCTCAGCAATTAAAGTAGCAATCATTCTGTATAAATAGTAGAAAAACATTAATAAGTAAAAACCCAACTTTAAGAAACTTTCCCTCTTATGTTTGCTTAATGTTCTGAAAATTTCTGTTGCATCTAATAATTGTAATTTTTTGTATATTTTATTACCATTGAAAGCTAGTAATGGTAAATTTAATAAAAAGACAAACCAATGACCTGTTAACAAAAACAAAACAGATAAGAATGCATGTAAAGCAGCTTCTGGAGTTATCAATTTGTTGATTCTGGAGCATAATTCAATAGGATTAATATAATCCGATTCCAAGTCAGCATAAAGAATGGTGAAATGCACTTGAGCAAATAAATTGATACAGTTAGCAATTACAGCAAAAATAAAAATTAAAGCACCCATTTATAAATTTTAATTATATTATTTTAAAGAAGAAAATTTCCACTGGTATATTAACAAATTCACTTGTCTAACAAAGTAAAGCTTGATGTGACTTATTTTTCAATTGAGATATATATAAGGATTGGTATATATATGTATATGTATATGAGCACACCAAATTATAGATAATGATATGAAGTTATTCCAAATTGGGTTGAAGTTGATATGGTAAACTAATATTGAGATAACGATATTTCATAGATCTCAACATAAAGAATCAGTTACGTTTGAATTATTGCAAAAAATTTCAAGATTTCTTAAGCAATTCCATCTTCTTTAGAAAGGTGATCCTAGTAAGTTGTTCAATTTTCAAAGCTTTAGAATATATTTTCTGGTTTATTGAAAATTTGACCACGATGAAAAAAACCAGATATACAATGTCGTTCTAAATGATATCAATAATGTTCTGAATTACCTAAAATTTGAAATTTAATCAAGATGCATATATAATTGTAGCTTAATTATCTGATAAAAGGATTAAGTTCATCCTCTATATAAGGAAAGTTAACCTGATCTTTGTCGAATACTTCTACCAACACGTCAGCTGCTTACTATCAAGGCAGATTTGGTTCTGGAAAGAAATTTGATATTGAAGTATTGTGGAAATGTTATCTCACACAAACAGTTTGGGTATAGTGAACAAATCTTCTTTTTCACTAACACTGAAGAGATGTTTTAGTAACAACAGATCTTGTTACTCACCATTTAAGATCAATTTAAGACCTGCTGAGAAGTCTAATATTGATATAAAACCAATTGAACCTGAAAAACACTTTGAAACAAAGAGAAATATAGATAGAAAATTCATAAAGAAGTTTCAACCAGGTGCTATTTACAGTCCTTTTGATTTTTCTTTATCAAAGATTTACTTGGACAGAAAAAACAATTCTAAAAAAAATACTGCTAGTGATTATTTCGATGTTTATGGGATCAACCCTTTAGATTTGTACACTAGTCCCGATGTTTTATCTAAATTTTTAACGTCAACCGGTAGAATTTTACATAGAGATGTTACAGGCTTATCAGCTAAAAATCAACGTAGATTGAGTAAAGCTGTAAGAAGATGCCAAGCAATTGGTTTACTATCTAAAACACATAGAGATATTTCAATGTTACCCAATTTGACATCAGGTAAATTGTAATGTAAGGAAACTAATGTCAAAAAGTATAATAAAGAGAAAACGGTTACAATGAATGTAGTATTTAAATGGATGCTTTCCATTGTCAAAAACAACGATGAAAACCACAACAATTGCATTTCTTTTGAAATTTGTTCATATATTATGTCATTTACAGGTATTCATTTTTTTTCTCATGTTCATCAAGTTATGAAATGATATAAGAAAATTTGAGACTAGAAATTCATAAAAGTATTACAAATATATTAATCTATATCAAAATAATTGAAATCTGTGCATTATTGTTTTGAAAATCATGTAAATATAACCCATCAACACTCAATATAATAATATATAAATAAATATATAATTAATCAAATAAATAAACAAACAAACAAATAAACAAACAACCAACCAACCAAATAAATAATTATGCAAAGATCAAGGTGCTTTTATTCATAGATTAATTATAATTTAATGAATTCTTTGAGGGTCCTTTCAATTTAATGTATACATCAGTACCCCATCCCCACAGACTCTGTATCTCTAATTTATCATGAAACATCTCCAAATAAGCTTTACAAAGTGGTAAACCGAAACCCATCCCACATACATTATTAACTTCCTCTCCTGGCATTAAATTTGCTCCTAAAACGTCTTCTTTTTTATTCTCTTCAACAGTGCTATAAGAATAATCCCACATTTTAGCTTCTACTTCAGGTTTGATTCCACCTCCAAAATCACAGATTCTAATTTCTAGTTTATTGTCAATTTTATCATGAAATATGGAAACTTCTATTGGTTTTTCTACCAAATCTGGACCTAATTTTCTTGTTTCAATATGAGCTCTTGATGCATTTTTTATCACTTCTGTTAAAACATATTCCAAATTGGTTGGTATGCATGTAAATTTTATTCCACTTCCAGTAACAATTTTAACAGGAATTATTCTGTCATACTGAATAAATGTTAAATCGCCAACAAACTCTGCCACTTGTTTAACAAGTGAAGAAATTGATAGTTCTTTATGTAAAATACCGATCATACGACTGTCACTTAATGAACCATTTTTTATTTGATCAGATTGATTAATTAATGATAAATAATGTGTAGCGATTAATTTCATGGCAATTCTATTTCTCAAATGCTCATTTAAGAATTTAAATATTTTTTCATTTGGATATATTTCATTGATTTCTCTTAAACCCTTCGATAATGTGACCAGGGTATCTTGATGATCATCTAAAAATTGAGTTAACAATTTTTTGATTTTATCAGTTTGATGTAAATCATATGGATATTCAAGTGATAATAATGAAGTTAAAGTTCTTAGATACAAAGAATAACTTTCCTCTATGTTCGGATTCACTACAGCGATATAAGGTAAATTTTGAATTGCTTTCAAAATCCTTGCAGTATAAGAAAGCAATAAATTAATTGATCTTATGCTGAACATATAGGTATCATTTTCAGTCAATGGTAGTTTGAAAGTAGTGATAAAATCATATGACAAATTAGGAATCGGCTTTTTAGCATAATCTTGGATCAATAGTTCAATATTTGTTCTTATATCGTATGTTCTATTAAAATCCAATGAATCCAAACTATTTTTTTTGGATTTACCTTGAGTACTTGTCGAATATGAATTAAAATTGGAATAGTGGCTTTTCGTAATAGAGATACATTTTAGTAGATTAGAACTATATTTATAAAAAAATTGTCTTTTTAAAGTTTGTGAACATTTACATGTATTTAAAATTATAGGGAATTTTGATAATAGTGGTTGTGAGGCCAGCATGGGTCCTTCATATGAAATATATATATATATGCTATCGGCTGATTCCACAAATCAATGTCTGAAGTTTGGATCACAATTAACTCAAGTATAATCAAATACATGTATATACATATTCATATTTATATATACATATATGAATATGTACACAAAGATAAATGACTGTAACCTGTACTCACTTTTTTCTTTTTTTAAAAATTTCACTTCACTATTTCCATCAAGAGTCATCTCCATTTTCAAATAAGGAAAAAGACATGGTTAAGAAACTAACTTGTTAGATGTATTAACAAATAGAGAACCAATTACAATCTCTTGGTAATCGAAATATCATGTTTCTTGATTGATGACTGTCAAACTTAATATATTGTAATTTTACAAAATCAAGATGCCTGCAAAAAGAAAACATCTTTTATATATTTTTATATATGACTGCTCAATTGTTATTATTAATTATATGAAAATAAATTCTAGAATCAGAACATTTGTGAGCTAGATAGCGTGATAATTACAAGTCTTTTATGATTTCAATTGATACAATGACCAACTCCTTTTTTTGCTTTAAAGTTCAACATCCTAATTAATATCTTGAATCGAGTTTAGTTATTGTTAACAGTACTACCGAAAGGTTATTTGGATTTGAACAAAAAAAAGGCGCGTAAATTATTATTAAAGTTTTATTTATTTCATTTTATAATATATTTCGGAATTAAGAAATTTTTGAATTATATATCATGTAACGAATTATTCTTGAAACACCAATTGACACGACTTTAGATCAAAAAAGTAATTGACAATACCTATCCAAACTCATCGAAAAGTTTTTGAAACATCAGAATTTAAAATATATATATACATATATATATATATATAT
>JAKTPK010000213.1:445143-486280 GCA_030557565.1 Tetrapisispora arboricola | reverse complement strand
ATATATATATATATATATAAATATAAATATTTTACGAATTTAACATTCAATTAAAGATATTCTCCATTTTTTTTATTGGAAAATTTTCGATATCATTGTTGAGACAATTAGTTATTTCTTAAGATATAAATCGAAAATACCAGTTCTGAACACAACCCAAGCAATTCAATCATGGCTTTTAACGCATTTAGTAACACGTTCAATAAAAAATTCCAAGAGATTTCTGAAAAGACTCAGGAAATGACTTCTACTATTCCACATGTTGCACAAAACACCCATCGTTTGGTAAAAGAGAAATTTGGTCAAGCTAAAGATATTTCAACTTTACCACAAGAATACATCGAATTAGAGACAAAAATCGATACAATGAAAGATGTTTATGAACATTTTTTGAAAGTCACATTAGTTTATGAAAAAGAATCTTATGATTACCCAAAGGAATTTGGTGAGTCGTTTTGGGATTTTACCGATTCTGTTGGTGAGAAATTATCGACCTTAAATATGAATGATCATAATGATAAAGTTAAAGTTCCAAAAACTTTGAATTATGCTTTACACAATGTTTTTTTGAGAGCAAATGAAAAAATTAAATTATTGAATGATCCATTAGATAATTCATTAACCGATACCTTATCAACTTTAGCTGAAACTGAGTCAGATATTGCCGAAGCAAGATTGCATCAAGATAGATTGATTAAAAGTAGATTTAACTCACAATTAAGGGAGGAATTGACCCAAAATTTTGAAAGAGCTGCTAAATATAGAAAAGCCGTTCATCACAAGAGATTTGATTATGACGTAGCAAGAACAAATTTAGAACATGCTAAACCAGAAAAACAAGCCATTTTATCCGCCCAAGCTGATATTTTGAAAGATGAATTTGATCAAGCTACAAAAGATGCAACAATTGTTATGCAAGAAATAATATCAAACAGCAGATTAGAGCATAACTTAAAAGAACTGGCAGTATCCCAATTAGCATTTCATCAAAGATCTGCTGATTTGCTAAATAAATTCTTGGATGTTCAAAATGATGCGATCACTGAGAGAGAAAAAGAAGAAATCAATGCTGGTCAAGCTGCAAATATAGGAAGACCATTGGAAGAAAATATCTACGAAAGAGAATTAAAGGAAAATAAGGATAAGGAAGGAAAAAAGAAAGAAAACGAAAATGACAGTGGAGAAGATGAAGTAGATGAAGAAGAAGTCAACGATTCAATAGTCACAAATGAAGATAAATGATAATTATTCGTTTTGTAAAGTATTTCAATAACAAAGAATATCTCTTTTTTATAACATAGTAGTTACGTTAAGTATTTATATAATATCACATAGAGTTATTTTAAATAATGAGAATATGAGAGAGGAAACAGTTAAAAATTACTAGTACAACACTATCTTCTTAAGATCATTGTCAAATACATTATTTAGTTGTACTTGTGATATAAAAAAAGTTAATACTGTGATCATGTTTCGAACTACGGATGAAAAAGGTCTTACCCGGATTCGAACCGGGGTTGGTCGGATCAAAACCGACAGTGATAACCACTACACTATAAAACCATTAATTTTATATAAAATTAAAAAATTACGTGACAATATAAGAGCAAAATGGTAGTGATTTTGATAACTTTAACTTTAAGAACGAAATAACATTAAATACATTTCCTGATAGACAATCTATAAATATATGTCAATAAGCTTGTAAATACAATGTTGATTCTGAAATCATCATTATAGATATGCATAGTCGTAACAGGTTTTTTGTCTATGTAAAGTCCCATAGTAGAGGAAAAATAATAACGAAATGTCCATTTATAAGAATATCATTGAAGCACTGAAAGTACTGTTCTTTACTTTTGCTATTTTGAATGAATGCATGAAGATAACTTCTTTGAATGAAAAAGATTTAGATCATAAAACCAAACATCACAGATTGGTTAGTGCCTTAAACCAATGATTCAGCTAATTTGAAAAGATACATATTGAATTAAAATGTTTCCGAAGAACTTCAAAGTAGTACCTAAATTATTCTTAACATATAAGGTGATTCATCAGTATTTATTATTTTTCATTATTCTTTAAAGCAGTTGAAAAATATCTCATAACAGAATACTTAATTGTTTACTTAATATCTGAAAAGCGCATCAAAAGAAAGTATCTGAAATCTGATGTCTGTTACATTCAATAGCTATTCAAAATAAATGTTAGTCAAGGACTGTATAAGGTTTTCAGTATCTTGATTCTGGAGAAAACAGTACTATTTGTTTCTATTAAGTTTCCATTTGTTTTTTTTTTGTGCCCAGTTTTTGTTAAATCTATATCCGATTTCGAAAAACTCATCACTGATCAGTATTGCAACTTTTATCATATACTTGACACTTTGTCAGTAGTATATAAAATCACAGATTACCATTCAACTTAAACCTACTTGAAGGATTATTTAAGAATCACATATATCTATACGCATATTTGCATCTGTTATATATTTAATCAAGACATACCCTCAAATTTAAAGCATATAAGCACATTCTTACAGTTATCCGCAAAATTTATCATATACAGGTATATTATTTGTATTCATACAACTTCCAGATAGTTATATATACTAAATCATATAAATACAAATCAATTTACAATTCTCAACTACTTATTGAAATAATGCAAAACGAACTCGAACTCCAAATACAGAGAATAATCACAAAGGTATTAACATTTTTAATAAATTTAATACAAGTATCTATTCCTTTAATTACACAATTCAGTAAAACACACCCAACTTTATTTTTGGGAATAGTTGCTGCCATCAGTGTATATTTCATCGTAAGAATAGTTTTGAATATATGGAATATTCTGAAAAAATTATTTTACTTATTAGTGATGATATTTGGCGTTTTAGTATATCTAAGAGGAGTGGATCAGTTTTTCAACAAAGACATACCATTTATATATAATTTGTTTCTACAAGATAAGGATTTAGAGACTGTCATATTGCAAACATGTGCCTATCTATCAAGTACTTCCATTACTAGCTCAACAATATTATACAGGTTTATCAAAAGTAAGATTTTGAAACACATATCGCAATTGTAGTAATTATATAAAGGACATCATATAGTTGTTTGACATTAGTAATTCACCAAAAGAGCAATGCTACGCTATATAGCTTTGATTTAATTTCTACTCAAAAATCAATTATAACTAGTTTAATTTAAGATTTTATTCATTAAATTTGCATCGATCAAAAAAAAATATTAATGCCGATATAGATTTTTTCAATCAACATGATCATCAACTTTGTTATCTATATACAAATTTTCCCAGTTACAATATCACTTATGAAATAAAATGATTCATTTCTAGGTTGAGTAAATTTAACTTTTTATATATTTCAGTTATTTGGGTATTGTCTATCAAACTTTTGGTGAAAAAACACAAATCCTAATCGTTAGATCGACTATAGCGAGCCATTGGAAACATATAAAATGCCAATTCTAAGGTCGCTAATAAAATTGGCTACCATTATAGCATCTCTGGTTGCGTTTACTACCAACTTTTACATATATACTTATCCATCAGTTCACCCGGTAGCTTGCAATTGGTTTTGTAACGAGTTATCAAGTTCACTTTATGACATTGAGGACCGAGCTTTTTATCGAAAAGCTCTGTTGTACTCCAAGAGATATTTGACTGACGTCTTGGAACAATTATTAATAAACAGCTTTCATAGAAAAAATGACTTGACTACAAATGAAATACGATTGCTAGCATTTGGCGACCCACAAATTAAAGGTAATAATGAATTTACACCATATAGAACGAGGTTGGATACATTTGGTAATGACTATTACTTAGGTCACATTTTTGACACTATGGTAAGAAGATTACATCCTACTCATGTTGCGGTGTTGGGTGATTTGTTTTCTTCTCAATGGATATCTGATTCTGAGTTCTTCAATAGAACCAATAGATACACGAAAAGAATTTTCAAAAGAAATTCCATCTCATCGGATTTTATTAAGGATGATAACCAAGACGAAAATGGGTTTTACAAAGTTAATGTACAAAAGTGGATACAAAAGAAGCTTGATGATTCACTAAAATTAGATGAAAGTGAAGAAGGTAATGATAATAATAAAGATATATTTGGTTATGAAGATATATATGCATGGCCAAATGACAGCAACAGTAAATACTTGTTTATCAATACAACCGGTAACCACGATATTGGCTATTCAGGAGATGTTACATTTGACCTTCTTGCCCGATACAATGAATTTTTTGGCAAAGATAATTACTGGATTGAATACAATAAAAATGAAAAGAATTCTTGGAGATTGGTTGTGTTGAATGATATGCTGCTGGATGGACCTGCAGCTCAATCAGTATTATTGGACAATACATGGGAATTCCTATATAAATTACATGATAGAAATTTTATTGGGAGCACAGTGTTGATAACTCATATGCCATTTTATAAACCAGAAGGACTGTGTTCTGATGGCCCTGAGTTTCAATATTATGATGATGGAACTCTAAGGTCACAGAATCATGTGAGTGAGGAAGCAACTGGTAAAGTATTTGATTTAGTGTTTGATAACAATAAGCCAGGTATTGTTTTAACTGGCCATGATCATATTGGATGTGAAACATATTATAAAAGAGACTCTTATAATGACACCTGGTCTCCATTCAAAGGGGACTTAGAAGATTATAGTGAAGTTGTAAGAGAGATAACAGTGAAATCTATGATGGGCCAATATAAAGGGAATACTGGTATAGTAACTGGTATATTCGACGAGAATAAAGAAATTTGGAGCTGGAATTATTCATTATGTCCTTTCACTAACGAGCATGCCTGGTGGATCGCTAAAGGATCATTTTTAGTTTGGGTTTTCATATTCTCCATATATATGTTATTTTAAAAAGTTTGAACTCTTTTCAGCAAAAATGGGTGAATAACTTATTTTATGACAAAAATCTTTTAGATTTTTGATACTTACCAACTTGCATGCTGAATTTTATTCAGCAACTTTTAAAAAAAACTACTCTGACACATCAATTTAAAATATCCTGTTTATAAAATCAATGCATTATCAATTTTTTTGAACATTTCTAGATGTTGAATAGCTCATTCCAATGTAGTTTGATAATTTAAGCATTTTGAAATGCACAAAAATTTTTTGATTTTTTTTTATGTTTTGAACTCATAGGCTTATTGCTAATTTATCCTTAACAACAAAAAGAAGTCCTTCATTTATTAGTGTAAACATTTAATTGTAAACATTTAGTTTATACTGTAAGATACATATTCAAGATTTATTTATTTTACAGTGATGTCTTTATCAAATTTATATTCATTATTTCTGATAGGAGCAAACCAATCGTGTCCCATTGCTTCTTTAGCCGTCAATCTTTCTTGATGATCGAATCTCAGTAAATTATCAATTAAGTCTATTATTTCATCATTACCAGACAAGTGATTATTGGAATCGTTTACAAATCTGTGCCATGGTCTTCTAATAAATTGATCCATGTTTTGAAATTCTTCTGGTAAGGTAATTTCGTACTTCATTAAATATTGTTCGAAATCGTCACTACCTAAAACTCTAACAATTTTCACTAGTTGATCAGTATTACTTGTTCCATGAAAAAATGGTTCTTTTTGAAAAACCATTGATGCCAACATTGTTCCAAAAGACCAAAGATCAAGGGAGTAATCATACATTCTATAATCTACCAACAATTCAGGACCTTTGAAAAATCTAGAGGCAACACGAACATTGTATTCTGTATTCGGATGGTATAGTTCCGCCAAACCCCAATCGATCAATCTTAATTTTCTTGTTGTGTGATCTATCATAACGTTATGTGGTTTAACATCTCTATGCATGATACCCATAGAGTGACAATAATCCAATGCCTTTAACAGCTCAAACATATAATACCTCATATCCATTGCTGTTAACTTAGGATATAAAATTCTGAAATCAATATTTTTAACGTATTCAAATACCAATGCTGGAGTCTTTGAGACTGGGTCACGAATGACATTAAGAAGTTGGATAATATTTTCATGACCGTTGTGTGGTTTATTATACAAATAATCTCTTTTGAACCTCATAACTTCCTCTTTCTTGTTAACATAATAATTATCTTCGTTATATGGTGCTGCAGTAGGAGGATGCTGTTCATTGGATAAATTAGTTAGGATTTTGATTTCCCTCTTTATCTTCTTCTTCTTAACAGGTTTCAACATTTTAATGACATTTAATCTTTGATTCTTCAACTCTACACCTCTGAAGACTTCAGAATATTTACCACGACCTACATTGGCTTCAATTTCGTAATCTTTATGATTGCTGGACCATTCAATTGTAGTATTCTCATAATCCCAATAATCTCTGTCCTTTTGTTTATTAACGTCGGTATACACACGAGCTTCTGACCAGATTCTTGATCTCATATCAACTTTTTTTGGTACTATCTTCCTTTCAAAGAACAAATAAATAAGTAAGAGATTTATTATTCAATGACTGCTTTAGAATGTCATCTATAAGCTATAATCTAAATAATGTGCTATAATTGCAACAAAATTTAGATGCTTTCAAGAGGAAATGAAATTTGAAACATTGAATGCAAATATTATATCAATTTTCGATATATTTTGATCTATACCGATCTCATTGACACTTGAACTAACATTTCATATTCCTCCTGTTAGAGTATGAATAACATTTTTCTTTTTGCATTTCCAATTGTCGATTTTTCTCCGTTGTTAATTTTTCAAATTTTCAAATTTTCAAAGTTTCGAAAATTTCGAAAATTTCGAAATTCTATTATCGAACATTTCAATAGCATATAATACAATAAATAACAAATATAATTCAATTAGTCATAACAGTGTCAAAAAATAATAAAGTATTAAGAAGTTGGGTTGGAGTAATGAAATGTTCGTAGATTGGGTCTTGTTCATTGCTCAGTTCATTCATATATGAATACTAATCACGGTAATTTATATATATTTATACGTTTATATTTATCTTGAAGTAAAAAACGTAAATTGACTTGTGGTTTCAAAACACAAAACTTCATTTCAATTTCATCGTTAATGATTGTCCACAAATTTAGACGATTTACTACTTCTGTAATAAACTATGAAAAAATTTGAGTCACTTTATATTTATATGTAACACTTTTGATTTTTTAGTTATTTATATTTTTGATAGTACATAAAATTACATCACTATTCAACTTGACTATAAACCTTGCAAACCTTTAATGATTTCTTCATGTGCTGCCTTATTTTTTTGTTCAGTAGACAATGAAGCATTTTTGATTTCATGAAATATATTTCTAGTTTTTTCAAAATATACAGCTTCTAACAGGATTCTCATTTGGTATTCAATATCTTCAATCATAGAACCTATATGTGTGATATGTGCTGTATTTAGGTGATCAGCGTTGTTAGTTTGAGAGATTGTTACTGTTTTTTCAGTTTGCTTGCTTAGATTTCCTGATAAAGTAATTGATTTATCCTTATCTAAATGAAGAATAATTGTTGTAGTTACTCTGTATGTTACTTCATTTTCGTTTTCGAAAGTAGCCTCTAACACGTGAATACTATCCCAAGAGCTGGAACTTTGATTACTTTTCTTGAATAAAACAACACCAGCAAAATCTTTAACTGTTGAGCTAGGATCTTCTTCAACATCCCATAAGTAAGCACTGGATATTCCACCTTCGTAGTACAAATCTCTATAAACATCAAAAGAATCATTGAAGATAATCTCTAATTGTCTTAATGGTTCCGAGGGAAATGGACTCTCTTCCAGATCTGCTGCTGGTAATTCAGGAAAATACTCGTTTGACCACGGGGATCTATGAGAATCAACATCTCTGTTGTAATCACAACATAAATACTCTTTTTGAGAATCCTTAGGATCACGTTTAATAGTCAATGGAATATCAACAGAAGATAATAAATCTTCAGCCAAAGAAGGGTCCAATTGAATTATATTTTTGAGATGGTCTTCCAAGTGATTTGGATTTAATCTACGTAATAAATCTAATGCTGCGTCATATGAATCGTCAGAGCTCATTTTTGTTCTTGGTATTGGAATTGATTACCTGGAAAATATCTGCCTTGTTTAAGCAAACTGCCTTAATGCTTCAATTGTTTGTAGTTGAACACAGAAAACAAAATGGTAAAAACAAATTGAAACAAATGAGTTTCAGTTTGTATTTGATATTTTTATTTCATTTACTTCAATATTATTATCCCTATTGTAATTATTTCGAATTTCAGATTCTCGAAATATAAAAAAACAAAAAATGAAAAAAAAAGAAAAACATTATTACAAGAAGTAAAAACAATAGTTTGAATATAAAAATTCTATTATCAATATAAAAAGATGGAATACATATCTACAGTTTCGTTTCGATTACATGAAAAAATATGTCGTTTAAATTATATGAAACACCAATGTTTTCCATGATATTATAGTTCTAGGAAATGTCATTCTTATTGTAAGCCCATACTTGTTTCAAATAATGTAATATGTGGGTAATTAATATCTCTATTAAATTCAAATGCGTCATCAGATCTATTTGTTAATTCTTTTATTTCATCATTTGTTAGAATTGTTTCTGAATTTTCATCAACTTCTGATCTAAAGCCGATACTCGAATTCTGTTTAGACAACAATAAAGATAATTCTTGGACCAATTCAGTGTTTTTCAGTTTATTATTAGTTGGTCCAGTTTGCAAAAATGATCTTTCGTTTAGAGCCAACTTTTTTAGCGTATTGAATTTGCCCATTTGTATAACCATTCTTTCCAATCTCCTTTTATTTGCAGCTCTAGTTAAAATTACATGTTCTATCGTATTATCACAACATAACCTGTATACTATCACTGGCTTTGTTTGACCAATTCTATAACAACGATCCATGGCCTGAAGATCAACTTGAGGATTCCAATCACTATCAAATAGAAATACAGTATCAGCAGCAACCAAATTGATACCCAAACCAGCAGCTCTTGTGGACAATAAGAAAACTTGGTGGTCATCATTTGGATTATTAAATGCTTTGATTTGATCTTTTCGAGTATCATTATCAACTGTACCGTCTATTCTTAATGAGTTGATTGAATTTAAATCACACCAATCCTCTAATAAATCAAGCATATTCACAAATTGGGAAAAGATCAATATTTTGTGACCTTTTTTAATCAGAGGCACTGCAAGTTTTTGAAGAACTTGCAGTTTACCGGAACTTTGAAGCAAAATATCAAGATCCAGTTCTTCTGGCTCTAGATATGGAAAGTAAAATAAAAATGTTGAATCCACTATTTGACGTAACTGTATCATCATGTTCATGAACTTTTTATTTTTCAATTCTTTGTGTAAATGTTTCTCATATAACTTATGCATTTTTCTGATGAGTTTTGGTTGATCCTCAAAATCAGAAACGTTTTCTTTACCATGATGTAGTTCAAAATTTATGAAATCTCTTATGGTTTTATTAGAAACAGCACCAATATGCTTGGCGTTCAATGTAAAAAATTGTTTTATCAATTCTTTGAATACTGTAACTTTCAGTTGCCCAGACAATGCTTTCATATAAAATTTTTTTTGAATTGGCGCCAGTGGGCAATTGATAATATATTCTCTTTTAGGTGGCAATATATCTGCTAAAACCGTTTTCTTTAATCTTCTTAATAAAAATGGCTTCAAGATAGAGTGTAAGTTTGAAATCAAGTTTTTTTCTAACTCATCGTTAATTAATTTATTTAATTTCTTTGAATTGCTTTCTAAATTCAAACTACCAAAATCAAACCACTTATTGAAAATTTCAAAATCAGTAAAAATATCAGGCAAAATAAAATTTAGTAAAGACCACAACTCTGCTATATTATTTTGTAAAGGCGTACCTGTTAACAACAGTCTGTTTGAAGTATTTATTCTTTTTAACTCTTGAATTAACCTACAGTTAATATTCTTCAGTCTATGGCCTTCATCAACGACGAGAAATTTCCATTGCCTTGACATTATTTCATCAGCATCTCTTATAATAATCTCATAAGATGTTAGGATTACACCAGTGCCTTTTGTTTCCTTGAAAAAATCATTTAAAAGCTTCGTACGTTCTTTTATACCATTTCGATGATAGTATTTTAGTACAGGGATACTTGGAGCAAATCTGGAAAACTCGTTTACCCAATTGTCAATAGTACTTAACGGTGCTGTTATTAAGAATGGACCTTTGGTATCCATATCATAGATGAATGACAATAATGCAATCGTTTGAATAGTTTTACCCAACCCCATATCATCAGCCAAAATACCATTAAGCCCATTTTCATATAATGTGATCAACCAATTCAAACCTTCTAATTGGTATTGTTTCAAGACACAGTTTTTCAATAATCTTGGTTGCTTCTCCAAAATCATTTTTTCTTCATTTAACTGTGGATCCTCTATTTTTTTTATCTCAATGTTGTTTTCATTCTTGGTATTACTTGATTTATTCGAGTTCCTAAAAAAATCAACAATATTACCCATCATCCTTTGTTTTTTCTTAGGCGGTTCTGTGACGTTAAGTTCAATATTTTCTTTATTAGCTTCATTGATTTTCTCTTTTTGTTGTTCAGCCAATCTCTCTTCAGTACGTGCCAACAATGTGTCTGCAATAATACTTGAATAAACTTGACTTTGTTTAACGAACTCATCTAGTTTTTTTAATTTCAAAGAAACACTAGCAGTGTCGGTATCATCGACATCACTTTCTGAATCATCATCATTATCATTTGTCTGATAATTTTTAGCCAATAGTTTATTTAATTCTTTGTCCTTATTATTATTGTTCTCATCATCAGAATCCAAAGCAATATCATCATTTCCCTTTACATCATCTTGTAACCATACTTGTATGTCATCAACGTCACTACCGTTTTCATCCGTATTGGATTCGTCATTGCCAACATCACTAACCTCTTCCAAATCAGACTCTTCTTTTTCTCTGTAAGATTTAATAGTATTGGTCGGTTTCTTTCTGACTGAGTTCACACTTGATCTAGTTATTCTTGGCATTATAAAAATGTAATTCACACAATTCACACCTGTAAGTAAGCTGTAGTTTTGTTTCTTTTCTTATGTATTTTTTTTTCTTTTTTCAAAAATCAACATAAGATGTTGAAATATAATCTATAACAAAATAAATCTAAAATCTTTAAGACATGGTAAATAAAAAGTGTTCATAATTCGATGATATTACACAATCGAATCGAAATTATAAATTTTTTTCATTTTTGCCTATTCAGTAAAATAAGCTTATTCAGCATTAACTCATTACAGAGAGAGACGATGCTTACGAATTACGTGTGCGAAGCTATATATCCATTATTGACGCGTCTCATTTACAATTATACGAAATCGTTTGTTAAACTCAAAAAGCTCATATGAATGAAATGTAGCTCAAACAGTATAAGTACGCTATTTAAAATGCCTCGAATGGTTATTCGTTATCAGTTAAGCATATGAGAAGTGCAGGTTCTCATCTTTACAGATATATGGGCGCTGTTTTTATGTATGGACATGCAAGTTAGCCTCTAACATACATGTATATTCGTCTACAGCACGTGACTATCAGCTGATCAGAAATTATTCTTTCACATTTTCCAAAAAAATAAAAAATAATCTGAAAAAGAAAAAATAACAAAAATAACAAAAACTTTTCGTATTCAATGTACTTAAAATGACATTAACGATTGTCTTATCGTTACAAGATGTTATGCAAGGAACAATTGTTGTGGCATTTATTATATATCTAATATTACTGCAATTCGATTCTGACATTGTAACCGTTATCGATTTTCATTGAGATTTTCACTGTACGCTATTGAATACGTTGGAGTCATAATAAAGAACTGATTACCATATTGAAAATACATATATAATGACCGAGGTTGTCGATAATAAGATTGATTTTACAGTAACAGAAAATAGTGGTAAAGAGTCTTTAGCTAAAGTTGAAAAGACACACACACCAGAACAAGTTAACTATGCTGATGAAGCCTACAAGCTAGAAAATAAATCTTACAGATTTTTGGCAAAACAGGTACACCCAATTATTATTCCATCTTATGCATCGTGGTTTGATTTTTCTAATATCAATGAAATTGAAAAAAAGTCAATTCCTGATTTTTTTGACGGATCATCATCTAATAAGACACCTTTGGTTTATAAAGATGTTAGAGATTTTATTGTTAATACATATCGGTTAACACCTTACGAATATTTAACAATGACTGCTGTTAGAAAAAATTTGGGCTTAGATGTTACATCAGTGTTCAAAATTCATACTTTCTTAGAAAAATGGGGTTTGATAAACTATCAAATAGATCCAAAATCCAAACCACTATTTTTGAGCTCTAAATATAAAGGTCACTATGAAATTACCTTAGATACTCCAGCAAGTTTGAAACCTTTCATCAAAGAAGAAATCGTAGAAGACAAAGTCGTTACACCAGTTCCAAATGAAAACAATGATTCGACCGAAGAGAATAAAAATATTGATAACACAATTATCTCGACGAATATAAAAACCGATGTAAAGTTCACTGAATTAGAGAAATTTCCAGTTAACTTATCTTTAGAAACAAGTAAATACAACACAGTATCCGATTTTATATCTTTAGAGACCGATGATAGACCAAAAAAGAAGTTGAATAGAAGCTATATTTGCCATACCTGTGGTAATGAAGCTATCATTGTAAGATATCATAATTTACGTGCCAGAGACATAAATATATGTTCTAGGTGTTATCAAGAGGGTCATTTTGCTGCAAATTTCCAAGCTTCAGATTATATTAAAGTTGAAAATAATGTTTCTAGTGTCGAATGGACAGAGCAAGAAATCTTCTTACTCTTAGAAGGTATTGAGTTATACGAAGATCAATGGAAAAGAATTGCTGAGCATATAAAAACCGATAGAACCATACTGGAATGTATTGAGATGTTTTTGAAACTACCAATTGAAGACAGTTACATCAATGATGTAATAGGAAAAGTGAAAAGTAAATATGATTCTGAGGTAGGAGGATCATTGGATAAGACAAAGGTAGATCAGATTGAAAATGCTAAGAATATCATAAACGGTATCAATTCTACTATTGAACACTTGATTGCTGGAAATGATGCTGATGTTATAATAAATAAATTACCAGAATCTGCTAAGCAAATAATGTCTAAATATATTCAAGAAGTACAAGTAGTGACACAAGAACTGATTTTACTATCTTCACAAAGTTTAAATATAAAGCTGGAAGAGCTGAAAACTTTAGGAAAAGAATTACAATTGGAATTTGAAAAAATCGAATCTGCAAAATTACAACTTACAGAAGAAAGAGCATCTTTGAACAAACAAGTAAACGAAGTTAACGAACAATTGAGAAATTTGAATATCAGCAAACAACTTTCCTTGTATTCAGTAGATGGTAAACATAGTCCTTTATCGTCAGAAAAGCAAGATGATTTTGAAGATTTCAATGACTCAAAGACAAATTCAAAAACAAATAAAAACTTAGAGAGATTATCAAGAGTTGAACCTGAACCATTTAAAAATTGGTCATACTAGGTTGTAAATATAATATATATAATAAAAAACACAATAATATAGTAATTTACTTCATCAGTATATATGTCTATCTTTATACATCTTATTGCTACTCTACGATATGGAATAATATTGTAGCAACAACAAAGATAAATTACCCAACGACTCATATTTTCAAATTCTCATAATATTCCATCTCTAAGAAACTAATGGAATAATACTTAAACTCCTGTTTGTTGTCGATTTATTTGAATCGCAGACAAGTGATGATTGAATAAATGTATAATATTGTCAATTCAATGTAATTTCTATTCCAAATTTCAGATTTCTTTCGAAGTATCTTACAAATTTGAAATAAAGGAAATGTACGACCGATTCTTCAGATTTTATGAGGTTGAAAAAGTTCGAAATTAAAAAAAAACGTCGAAATGTCAATGGTTAATAATGTTTAACTACACCTCATTTTAACTTTGGTATACATCAGATATGACTTAAAAAAAGAAATTATAAATATTTATTTGTTTGTATATATGTGTATGACTCCTAATACTTTAATATCTTTATCACTATAGAGGAATCAGGAGAATAAGTTGTCAAAGAAATATAAGAAATAACTCGGTTCATTGAAAGTAGTTTATTACCTCTCGTAAGCACCATTTTAAGAATTGTATCCAACTGAACTTATACAATAATATAAAAATATATCCAATAAAGAAAATGAGTTCAACTGTGATTAAATCTTTGTTAGATACAGATATGTATAAAATTACGATGCATGCTGCTGTTTTTACCAATTTTCCAAAAGCAAATGTCGTATACAAATATACTAATAGGTCTTCCCAGATGAAATTTACAATTGAAGGTATAAATTGGTTGAAAGATCAATTTCATTCTTTAAAAACATTGAAATTTACAAAAGACGATGTACAATATTTGGAAGAGACAATTCCATACTTACCAAAAAATTACATTGAGTTTATTTCAAGTGATAAGTTTAAATTAGATCCTGATAATCAAATAAAGTTTACATTTGACAAAGCCAATCAAGCTGATGTCAATGGTGATGATCAAAAAATTTATTACGACTTGAATATCTTGGTTGAAGGTCTCTGGAAAGATACAATATTATATGAGATTCCTATTTTAGCGTTAGTATCAGAAGCATACTTCAAATTTACAGAAACTGACTGGACTTATGATAATCAAATAGAAATAGCTTATCAAAAAGCCAAAACACTGTTAGAAAATAACATTATGTTTAGTGAATTTGGTACGAGACGTCGTAGATCATTCAAAACTCAAGAACTAGTTATGCAAGGTATTATAAAGGCTGTGAATGAGAAACCAGAAATCTATAGTAAATTATTCTTGGGAACTTCAAACGTTTTCTTCGCCAAAGAATTTGGCGTTAAACCAATTGGTACAGTTGCTCATGAATGGATCATGGGTGTTGCATCTATTACTGGTGACTATGTTAATGCCAATAAAAATTCTATGCATTATTGGGTTGAAACTTTTGGTATGGACAATGCAGGTTTGGCTTTAACTGATACTTTTGGAACGGAAGATTTTTTGAAATCATTTATACCTCCATATTCCGACAAATACATTGGTGTTAGACAAGATTCTGGTGACCCGGTTGAATACACTAAGAAAATAAGTGAACATTACTTAAAGTTCTTGAAATTACCTAGGGATAGTAAAATTATATGCTATTCCGATTCTTTAAATCCAGAAAAGGCTATTAAATATGCATCAGTGGCTAAAGAGTATGGTTTGGTACCAACTTTTGGTATCGGTACAAACTTCACAAATGATTTCTATAAAAGCTCCAATACCACAATTAAAAGCGAACCATTAAATATTGTTATTAAACTGTTGGAATTAAATGGAAATCATGCTATTAAAATTTCTGATAATTTAGGTAAAAACATGGGTGATCCAGAAACAGTCAAAAAAGTTAAAGAAGTATTGGGTTATACAGAACGTGGCTGGGCAGGTGATAATGAAGCTCACAGATGGTCATAGTTATAAGAAATAATTTATCGAATGTTTTGCATAAAATTATTATATAACACTCTAATACATGTAATATATTGATTTCAAAATCTGTGCTTTCTGGCTTTCAATTTAATTTAATAAACTTAACAATTTTCTTTGTATCAAAATAGTCTTGAACTAGAAATAAGATTGGACCATATATTTTTTCACTTGGTAATTTGTAATGTTGCTGAAAAACTTGATTAAAGTACATAATCATCTAATACCACATATATTTTCTCTGTGTAGTTTTCATATAATAAAATGAATTTTGTATTTTAAGTTAAATGTGATATATAAAAATGGTATATATTATATTTGTTGACTATGCAGGTTTTATATGTAAATAATTGTTTTTTTTATATGATCAGCTTTTTCTTTTCAATGAGTAATGAAAAATATTGTAACATTGCCTCATAACATGTAACATATTGTGTGAAGTTTTGGACCATTGAAATTCTTTGCTTACGCAGCTCATTAACAACAATGAAAATCAAATCTTCGGACATTTCCCAGACATTTATTCTGTTATTCATATTACTTCCTTTATTCAAAACGTTTATCAAAAAGTCCAATGTGATAAAAACACCTGTTCTACCACACCCGGCAGAGCAATGAACCAAAACTGGAACTCTAAAATCGACAGCTTGAGAATTTTTTGACTCATGAGAACAAGAAAGATTCGATTTATTGTAGCATTCAACAGTTCCATTTTTTATATCTTTTAAAACAACATTAGGCTCATGAATCAATGCATTTTTCAAATGGTGTAACTTCATTACAGTTTCAACATTTACACCACATGAATCTAACCATTTTGTATACTGTATTTGATATACGGTTTGTTCCAACCCCATTAAACCAATGTTATTAACATCTGTGCTCTCTGGATTATAATTTTTCCTCACTTTGAAAATTCTCAGAACACAACCATCAATATTACAGACATTTTCATAACTTGCAGTACAAATTACTTCGTGTTTCCTCATTGAATCCTTATCCCAATAAACATGCCATTTGCGTAGATTCAGTTCATCATTCGACAACAACGAGACAATAACATTAATTTTATTAGAAATTACAACTTTCCAAAAATCATCAACAGTTGAAGGTAATGGTGCTTGAGTAGCGATATATTCGAAGTCAGGATTGATCTGTGGCAATCTTAAATAATTAGCATTGAAATAATCATCAAAATCTTCTTTCCTCTCGCTAGATGTGATATTATCAACTACTGGAGAGCTTCCTGACATATCGAAATAAGAGGTTGTGTTACTAATATCGAGTTTCTTGTCTTTGTTTATAGCTTGACCAGGCACAGCCAAAGTAGTTGAAGTTCTGCTTTTATCAAATACGATAGGTTTAATACCTCCGAGTGGAGACGGTTGTAATTTAACTCTTGTGTGTTCGTATGGTAAAATGTTCGAATATCTATTTCTTGAGAATGATTGAATACCTTGCGTTATTTCATAAAATTCCAAAGGAGTAGGCATCGTATCAGAATCGGAATTTGTGGTTGGGGAAGGGTTTTTGGTATGATTAGATGATGTTGAATAAGTTGATGTTGTTATTAGTTTGGGCACAATTATTTTAGGTGTTTGATCACTGACTACACCAGAAGATGTATTTGGAGAAGATATTTCACCATTTTCAAACTTTTGCTTTTTGAATTGTTTCTGTAATGAAGGTAGTGAATATATATTAAATGATTCTTTAGATTTTGCATGAGTTGTCTTTTGTGTGGATCCCAGATTAGATGCAGTGTTGGAATTGTTGGTAATGGGATTGATGTCTCTAGGTTTCGATTTGGAGTAATTTAAGCAATTTGTCAGTCTCTTATTTTCCAAATTCTCTAATAAATCAAATTTTGATAAAATTTTCTGCAACAATGTTTTACCTTTTTTTGATTTTTCAGATAAGTTATTTTCATTGCTATTGATGATGTTTTCGTCTTCGTTATTTATGTACGATCGTATCCAAACTGGTATGTCTGATGCATTTTCTTTTGATAACAGATTTGAGGGTATATCCAATTTGAAATATTTGTCTAGAGATGTTGGTGAATATTGAAAGGTATCTTTTTTAATGGAACTTACAAATAATGAAGTTTTATCGTTTGGTGTCGAAGTATTGGGTATTTTAATTGTTAAGTTGAAATTCATGTTCTTTAATCTATTTTTTATTGGACCTTTCGTTTCTTTTTGAAAATATATATCACTGTTTTTGAATAAAGATTTTTGAGAGACTTCCAGAGTCTCTTTCGACACATCATCTTTTAAATCATTAGGTGAAACCAAATATATGTCTTTATCATATGAATCTTGGTTTTGATCTTTGCTAACAGTTTCATGAACTATATGCTTGTTTGTTATTTTTGGATTGTTATCAGTTATCTTTGGAACTTCTTCATGAATTTTGTGATCTGCAATGTTTTTATCTCTATTATCATCGTCCTTCTTCGTCTGTATAAAAAATTGATTAAGTTTTTTCATAAACCAGTACGTTGAAATTAAACAGCTATTATCGTTACTTGTACCATCATAAACTAGAAAAATCTTCGAACTGTTTATTAGTTTCATTAGTTCATCCTTTTTGGTGTCATCTGTTATTGTGGCTTTTAGTAATTTAGTGAAAGTAAAATTTGGCCTTTTCACTAAAGTACTCGGAAGTGGTAAATGAACAACATTAATAAAATTATCGAGTTCATTTGGTTTCTCAACTTTGTTAAATTTATTACTAATGGTCAAATCAAATAATAATATCTCGCTTTCTGTTGAATCATTAGTATTGTTTTCAATTACTTGTTGCAAAATATTTACTCCTAACTTATCATGTAAATTATGTGCGAATTTTAAGTTACTTACGTGATATTTATTGTCTGTTAAATCAATTTTCTCTTGATTAATCGAAGGATTAAACACGGGTCTTGCAGTTTTATTGTTTAAGTTGTTATTAATCTCATAAATATTCATATTTCTTATATTAGAATCATTTGAATTATTCAATAAGGGTGAATGTTTCAGCGCTTGTATATTTTGTTGTGAAGACAAAGTTTCGCCTTTCAAGTTGTCATTAACTGCATTCATTTTATAATATTTTAGCTATATCTTATTGGTATTTCGTATTTTGTTATTTGATTGCAATATTTGATATATGATATATATTTCAGAATCAGATACTCAAAATGAAAATAAAAAAAATAAACAGCTATTTCAAAGTTATCAAAGTATTTTTATAATTGCATTTGTTTTATTCTATTATTCAATAGTCTTGGTTTTCAGTAAAAGTCCCTTTCAGAATAAAAACGTTAGGTTATGTATCAATATATGGTATTATTGATTGTCAAAGAGTACTTGTATCCTTAAAAAGTTTGAATCAACGCTTCCTTAAAGAAACAAAAAATATCTTATTTGTTCAAATGAATATAAGTTTACTTTGATGAACCTTATTCAAAACAACTTCGATGATGAATGTGTTCTTCACAGATGATGTAGTTGATGTATAGTCTTATAAGTCAATATAAATTGTGTTTTTTACCTTGTTTAAAACGAAATTTTCACCAAAGAGAAACAACTTTCTTTTTTTTTAAAAATTTCGAAATTCACTAAAAAAATATAATTCGTAATTTGAACAATTCTTTGATTCTCTGATAAAAGCTTGTACCAATGCAATAAATTTTGTCAATTTTTCAATTTTTCAGTTTTTTTATTTTTGTTTTTGGTGATAAAAATTTTGTTAATTAAAAGAAAAAATTTTTAACAGGATCAATAATGATGAATAATTATGAATCACAATTTGATCGTACAGTGAAGATTCCCTTCAAATAACTATAACCAAACTTATTAGGTCTTAATCAGATATATATATATATATATATATGTATGTAAAGATATTTAACAAACTATATTATTGAAACTTATAAAGCAAACTGAAAAGTATCTGCATACATGCAATAACAATGACTAGAGAAGGCTTAAGCAGCAAGAATTTGTAATAAGAGATTGCTTCAAAGTATTGTGATACAAGATCAACAAAAATATTCCAAAAAGCGAATTTATTTCGAATCTATTTATACATGGTGCTTGTAAGTAAATGTAAGTTTTAAGGTTGATTTATGTATCTCTCTATCCGTAATTCACACTCAGTATTCTTTGTTTTGATATGATATATTTTTAGTACCCATTGGTGTGGTGTTATTCCAGATGATTACCTACCTTTTTGATTCATCATAAGATAATTTATGTGACGAAGAATTGAGCGGAAAAGTTTATGTTAATAACGACTCTATATGATGTTAGCATACACTGTTCGACACCAAGTCCTGTGTCGGTCACTGGATCTTAAACCTAGCCCAGTTCTTGTTCAATATCAAGGTTTGAACTTAAAAATTTATTTTATACGGGCAAAGGATATTGAGGTTTGGTACTCTTCTGAAATTCAAGAGGGTACAATTTTTCTATTAGAAGTAAAGAAAATGATCTAGGTAATTTTGAAACGAAGTGTTAGAGTGAAACTTTCGTACAATAATCAGCAACTAAAAATCTAGGGTGTGAAATGCACAAATGTTATATTTACAGGCTTTTTTCTGTTTGAAGCAGATTATCTTTACAAGATTGCAAAAAGAATTGGCGTTTTAAATCATGAGCCATATTTAATTTTTCATTGTTTTCACTACTAGAAAGGTAAAAAACAATTTTCAAAGCTTGTATTTTGTTATTCGTTTGGTGATGTTAACTGTATCGTTTCTATAATTAGTCACAGGTGTAACATAAGCCATATAAAACAACAAGTAAAGTATAGAAAAGGAACGTTGAATGAACAGCATTTCTGATGATTTCTTTTTTTTTCCAGCTTTTCACTTAATGCCACGACAAATTTTTGGCGAGATATATTTAAACATTCTTGGCAACTACATAATTCCTAAAAAAGAAAAGAAATCAAGCTCTTGGTGATCAGTATTAAATATTCAGTATTGTAATTGTTTTAATGTTATTATTATTATTTATGAGTACTATAAATGAAATAAAAAAGACTATAATTCACTTGTTTATGTGTTTCTTATTCTACCACAGAGGCTGTTACTTGTGTGATTTTTTTTTTGTTATAGAGCTTTATTTAATCAGACATGTCAATGTCCTCTTCTTCATCATCCATCTCATCCCCTAACATCTTTTGAACCTCTTCTATATCTTCATCCAATTGATCCTTATCTTCTTCTTCCAAACTCTCTCTCTGTAATCTGGCCTTTTCTTCTTTGATTTCTCTTTGGATCGATACATAAGAGCCTAATGGAGTTTTATCCCATGGGATATCATTCAAGAAACTTGTAACTTCGTTTGTTTCAGCAACACTGAAGTCTGCATCAGATCTTTTTTCTTCAATGAATTTAACATTTAACTTAATTTTTTCAATTAAATTCATTAACGATTTGTTGAAAATGAAGTTAGTTTTATTTGTTTTGGTATAACGACGTAAAGCAATAGTAATTGGGGTGACGAATTCTGGGAATGAAATACTTTTGGAGTATAAAACAAGATACTCACCTAAGATATCTATGAATTGTTCGCCTAAACCGTTTTGATAAGCCCTAGTGCCCAAATATGCTTGGTTACACTTGATGTTGAAGTCGAATTCAAATGCAACTAAGTTTTCTTTCTTTTTAGGTTTTTTGGAAAATGCAGTACTGGTTAATATTTCTGTTAACAATGGATATATTGGAATCATTGTACCAGTATTTTGTGATAGCCTAATCAAAGATCTGATAAGATAGAATCTTAAGGGGAAGTATTGAGCAGTTGGATTTAATTTAATAACACCAATGGTAACTTGTGTCAGTGGATAGATTAATTCTTTCAATGGATTGGAAATATTGCTGTTGTTGTGTGATTGGTTACATGACAAGGATAAGACACGAGACCAGAAATCCAGTGAGTGACAATATTGCCAGTTATAAATAGATTTGTAAGCTTCTGCTGGATTAGACTTGAAAGATTTTTTAGTCATGGCTGTCATGGTGTTTCTTAAGTTGATTGCTAACTGTCTAATATATTCAAATGCAATTTGGTAGCTCAAAGATGTGTCTAACGCATATAATTCAGCTGCAGAATTCTTTTGAAAATTCAATAATGGTAAAGAACGGATATTAGTGGAACGACAATTCTTAATAAAAGTTGAATAAGTTGTCTTTAACAACATATCCAACAAAGATTTTTTAAATTCTTTTGCAGAATTATGTAAAAATGCGAAAGTGGCAATTTGAGTTTCTACGTCTCTCGTTGTTGCCCATATATGAATAATAGATGTCATTATTTTTTTTAACAACTTTCTATGAGGTAAAAAGAACGGTAAAAGTTTATTCACAGAAAATAAGACCAAGGCAGCATTTGAAGTGTTAGTTACATCTTGCAACAAAATCAATAAAGAAGCAGCGTGTGACTTTAGCAATGTTGATAATCTTTTAACGACATTACTTGGAACCAAAATTCTTGTGTCTCTTTTTATTTGATATGGTGCCATTTCTTGAACATAAGTAGGTAATTCTTTCAATGCCAAAAACATCAATTCTTTGAAGGCCTTTTCATCAGTAACTGTGTATTTATATTCATCGATTTTCTCTTCATCGTTCAAATGAACAGCAACTTTAAAAGCTATAATTACTTCTTTAATGATTTTCAGAGATGGTTTTTCAATTAATGATAATTTCCATTTTTTTACTAAATCTGAAGTTAAATTGATCTTTTCTGGTTCTTCCTTAAATTTACTCTCATTATCAGATTTTTGTTCTTCATCTTCTTGTTCTTGTTCTGATTGATTCTCCTCTTCTGAATCAGATTCTGTTCCACTAATAGCATCTAATGGGTTAACATTTTCAAAGTTTAACAGATCGCCATCGTTTTCCTCTAAAAACTTGTAAAAGTCTGGATCATCTTTGGATAATGATTTCATAGTCTCTTTCATAGCTTCTTCATTATCTTCTTCTTCTGAAGAAGATACATCCTCGCTAGATTCTTTCGCCTTCTTTGACTTCTTTGACTTCTTTGACTTCTTCGATTTTTTTACATCTTTTGATTTATCAACATTCACTTCATCCTCTTCCTTTGCATTTAAATTGTCTTCATCTCTTGCAATATAGGCTTTCTCGGATTTACTTTGTGAGCTAGACTTGCCAGATCTTAAAGTTTTCTTAGAGCCTTGTTTCTTGTTGAGCTTAGAAACACTTCCCATTGTCAGTTGATATGATTCTTTTTTCACTTTTGATAAAATTTATCTGATTCTTGGAAATTGAAAAAAAAATCACGATGTTGAAATAAATAGTATTAAAATAACGTAACATATCTAATAACTCTAGGTATATTTGAAATTAATGTATACATAATTTTAATATAAACAGTTCAAAAAATTTCAATCTCATCTCATCGCATCAACTCTTAACTCATCTCATCTCATCGTTCTTCAGTTGTCTTTTTGAAATTTTTTGAAAAATTTTCACCGCCATAAAAAAAGATAATTATACGTGAGATGTGATCATGATATTTTGCATATTTTACTATCGATAATGACAGTAAAAGGAATATTCCAATGAACTTATAGATGAATGACACAACAATAATTCATATTGAAACCAATTAAACATTTGATTAAGACTTTATAGTAATAATATTCTAATCAATTAATTAATTATATTGATATGTATTCCATCTACTTAACTAGTTTGCAGATATTTAAAATATATGTATTAGATAAAAATATACTAATGTACAATTGTATTGTATTAAACAAAAAGTAACAGTAAAAATTTATATTGACTCTTGAGAGTGAAAAAAATTATTATTAATGTAACTTTTAGATAATGGCTTTTTTCATCTTCGAAACCTTGTTTTGATGATTTAATGCAAAATTTAAAAGAGTAAAAAAAAATAAATCGATAATAAAAAGTCACTTCTTAAATTCATTAATTGGTAATTGATATGGCGATATAAAAAAAAAGAAATGCAATTCAATAACCAGGATAGAGATAGTAGTAACTATAACATTGATAGCAAAATAGTAAATAGAATACTATTAAACGATCTACCACCAAGAACTCTTGGTGTTGGAGGAGCTAGAATTGCCCCAACCGCCATTGGATGGAGATTTAGTTTCACCCCAACCGCCGGCTGATGATTTAGAAGCACCCCAGCCACCTCTGCTGCTGTTGCTTCTTGAGTTGTTGCCCCAACCGCCATTGTTGGAACCAGATCTACGGAAATCTCTGTTGCTGTTGTTACGGCTAGAGATACCACTGGCTTTACCAGATCTACCTGTTTCTCTTAAAACGTCTGTGATAAATTCTGGAACTTCTTGGTTAGCTTCAATTAATAATTCGTTTAAGCCTTTAACAACATTTTTGTTTCCTCTGTTAAAGAAAGAAGTAGCAACACCGGTGTTACCAGCTCTACCAGTTCTACCAATTCTGTGGACGTAGTCATCGATGTCAGTTGGTAAATCAAAGTTAATAACGTGGGTAACGTTTGGAATATCTAAACCTCTAGCAGCAACGGCAGTGGCAACCAAAACATTAGCTCTACCACCCTTGAAAGCGGCTAAAGCACGTTCTCTTTCAATTTGAGTACGGTCACCATGAATAGCAGTGGCCATAAAATCTTGCATAATTAAGAAATCAGTTAATTCATCAGCCATTCTCTTAGTTTCAACGAAAATTAAGGTTAATCCATCGTTTTCGGCAGCTAATAAATCTAATAAAGCAGATTTTTTGTCCATATCTTCAACATATAAGATTCTTTGTGTGATGTTTTCAGAAGTAGAACCAACTCTACCAACGGATAAAAAGATGTAGTCATTTAAGAAATCTCTTGCTAAATGTTGAATATCATCTGGGAAAGTAGCTGAGAACATTAAAGTTTGTCTGTTGTTAACATCTGGCATATCACAACCGTCAACAATGTGTCTAATTTGTGGTTCGAAACCCATATCCAACATTCTGTCAGCTTCATCTAAAACCAAGTACTTGATGTTAGCTAAGGAAACTCTACCTCTTTCTAATAAATCATTCAAACGACCTGGGGTAGCAACCAATAAATCACAACCACGTTCTAATTCTCTGATTTGAGTACCAACATCAGAACCACCGTAAATAACGACTGGCCTAACCCAAGAACGGTAAGTGAATTTTTTAGCTTCGTCAAAAATTTGAGTAGCTAATTCTCTTGTTGGAGCTAGAACCAAAGCAGTTGGTAAACATTTTCTGACAAAAGATCTTCCCATGTTCTCTGGAACTGGAGATGGACCGTTTTTGAAAGATTCGGATAAAACAGGGAATAAGAAACCACCAGTCTTACCAGAACCAGTTTGAGCACAAGCCATTAAATCTCTACCTTGAGCGACAATTGGAACAGAGTACTTTTGGACTGGAGTTGGTTTTGTGAAACGAGCCAACTGAATGTTTTCTAATAATAATGGGTCTAATGGTGGAGAAGTGAATTCTGTAATGGCATCTGGAACATCAGTACCAGAAGCTTCGACTGGAATTTCATCATAGTTATCGAAGTTGATACCAGAAGATTGAAATGTTGGATCCTCAGCAACACCAAATAATTGTACTTCTAAGTTTTCATTTTTAGTTCCAACTATGTGCTTACCATTGGACCATCTACCTCTGAAGTTCTTTTGGCCACCATTAAATCTTGAATCGTTGGATCTACCACCATCGTTGTTGTAGAAACCACTTCTGGAGCCTCTGTTGTTGTTAAAGAAACCACCTCTTGAAGAGCCACGGTTGTTGTTAAATCTGCTATTATAACCATCACCATAGTTGTTGTTGTTAAAAGATTGAGAATTACCACCTCTCTTATTTCTTAAGTGTGGTGGGACATAAGAAGATGCGTTTTGATTGTTATCATTTTCACCTTCATTAATATTTAAATTCTGAACTTGTTCTTCCAAACCAGACATAATATGTGTATAAAGTCTTTTGAGGTCTACTGTATTTTTTTTTCTCTTTCGAAAAAATGCCACTATACAATAAATTCGATATCAAACGTATATAGTAATTAGAAGAGATTTATATATATAGATGTAATAAAAAGGTCTCAACTTATAGAATAGAATAGAATAAAATAGAATAGAATATTAGTAAATATTATTAAAATGAATGCTCTTAATGTGAGAAGTGTAAAGTAAAGTTGCACAAGTTTTAATGAGAAATTGGACGTTTAATTTTTTTTCTTAAAATTTTTTATTTATTTGCGTATTTGGCTGTGAAATAAAAAACGAAAAAAAAATTGGTAGACTGTCTATCACATAACGTAACATGTAAGAATGAAAGAGAGACAACTGAAAAAAATTTTATCTTGATAATTTACACTCTAAAATTACAATTATTAATTATAGATAGAGTAACAAACAAACTATATACTACAAGGATATTAGATAATAATGGTGTGTGTGTGTGTGTGTGTGTGTATGTGTGTATGTGTGTATGGTGCGAATTCTACTATTGCTTGATGATGGTGTAGGAAATACTTTGATACGAACAACATATATATCAGCAGTTATGTACTAGACATGTATAGTTAGTTGAGTGTAAATATTTGAATATTGCTGTTCTCAGTTTCTGTTATGCTACACCATCTTAGATTTTGTGCAATTTGCGTTGACAGTGAAAGATTGGGAACCATAAAAAAGAAAAAAGTTTGAGTGATACGACTTTTGCTCTCATCTATTGTTGTTTTGTTTTTTGTCACTTGCTTCGAACTTGCTGTTTTGGCTGTTTTGGCTGTTTTATGGTATCGCAGGATAGAGAAGTAGATGGCATGCAGTTACTAACTATTAATTCTGGAATATGCAAAATCGTTATGCAGTTCAGTTAATGCTTGTGTTGTTGTCTTGTCTTGGTAGATGTACGTTTGCGGTTGTCCTGGCGGACATATTTCGTGTATGATGATTCAAGGTGGAGCTGTAATTCTTGCCTTTCACACTTTAACGAATTTTCCATAAATTGCAGAACAATAGTAGTCTATTCTACTGTGATAGAAACTTGGTATATATTGTAAAGTGGATTTGGATACCTTCAAATAATCATGTCGAATGATTGATTGGGTTTCTTCCTTGGGTAACACACTTTAACTCGCTGTTAGACCTCATTGTTTTCTCTGGATGCTTTATGGGCTCAATTGAAACTAAAAAGGAGATATAAAATAAAGTAAAAGTAAAGAGTGGGTAAGGCTTGCCATTTTGATAGTATATAGTATAGTGCAATAATGTCAAGTTTATCTAATCTCTTGAGAAATTCAAGAATATCTCATTTACCGAAATCAAATAAACCATTGGTGACTTCAAGTGATAAATATTATTATCCAACTCATCAAATCATTGAAACTAAACCAGCTTTATTACACAGAAATGAGTGGGGTTTAAAATCAACTATACCTAATAAAAATAAATCCAACGAGTATGGCTCAGCTAACAATAAAACCAGAAATACAAAATATTTGATATTCAATGAGTTAGATACCTTAGAGAGAATTACATCTTTTGAAAAAATTGGTAATTCACAATATAATAGATTGAGATTTAAAGAAATGAATCTGTCTCCAAGTTATAATCCGGGTACAATGAATCCATTATTCAAAAGTAATTCAATTTCAAATGATCCAACTGCACCATTGTCCTCACTATTGCAATTGAAAAATGATAAAAAACTAAATTCAAAATTAAATAAATTGAAATCTTTAAGACCTTATCTGAAAAATTATATTTTAGAAACTGATCCACAATCATTAAAATTTAAAAAATTCAATTCAAAAGATATGTCAGAAAATACAATCAAGTTTTTAGAGAATAATGGGAAAAATGTTACTTCCACTGCGGTTAAACAAAATTACCGTTTAACTAAAAGTAATATGAAAAATATTATCGGTACTGGTGGTTTAACTTATAATTTAAAGGGTAAATTAAGAAACTCACCAAATGGTATAGTTCAAAAAACAATTGTTCCTGGTAGGTTCGTTAATGTTGATGGGTCTGATAGATTGGCAGCAATTGGTGGGTTTATATCAAATGCAAGCTCTTCTTCTTCACTAAGCTCACAAGCTATTTACAACATGGGTGATTTTATCAGAAAACAAAAATTCCCATTTGAAATTCAAAATGCTACTGTTCAAAATAACGGTAAGATTATAATAAAGTCCAAAGTGGTCAATGATTATTTGAATGATCTCAATAAACAAAAAATTAACTTAGCAACAAGAAGATATGAACAAAATCCAAATAAATATAGCAAAAGAGGTAACAATTTCAGATCAAATACTGATTCGGTCAAGCAAGCTGAAGAATTATTACAAATTTTAACAAAGTTTGAATAAAATAATGATTCCTAACTAAATTTTTCTGAGAGGGGGGGGGTATAAAAAATGCCTATCAACCCTGCGCCAGTACATATAAATATATAAATATATTACATCCATTTCATGTATATAATAAGTCGATAATAATACATTCTTAAAAAAAGTGTTGTTTTGATTTAGGCATAGATCAAAGAGTAACTATTTTTGATTAAGCGCTGGAAACTTGATATTGAAAAAATATAAAGATGTTGAAAATGTGAGATGCATAACTATTTTAACTATATTGATAATAAGAGACGGTTATCAAAACAAGATTATCTTACTATCGAGTGTCTAAGTTCATTCAAAGAAGCAAGAATCTTCGATTACAATCTGACTATGAATATTTCAGTTGTTCAAAATGGTAGATCTATTTTGACTATTTTCAAAAGAACCATGGTAGCACTTCCAGCTTATGAGTCTTTAGGTGTTAAAAATAAGTCAAAAACCAATTTTGATAATAATCTGTTAGTAAAGGATAGAAACAGAAAGAAGAGGTGGGAAGTTGAAAATATACCAAAGGAAAAGTTTTTCAAAAAGTTTGCCCACAAACATGCAAAACAAAATAGATACCAAAAAAATGTTCCCACTCGTAAAGATTCCTCAACCATCAACTCAAAGGTAGAAACTAGGAAAAGCGAAAGAAGATTAAAGAGTGAATTATTTGTGAACCCATTAGTTGAATACGTTTATGGTAAAAATAGTATAATCGCAGCTTTGGAAAATCCAAATAGGGAATACTTTACGGCACTATATTACTATGGAACATCTTTTAATGAGTTACCAAAAGAAATAAAAGATAAATTTAAAAATTTAAATATTGACTTGAAAGAAGTTGATAAACACAGATTGAATATTCTTTCTGATAATGGCGTTCATAATAATTTAGTATTAGAAACCAAAAAATTGAAACCAGCTGAAGTTACTTACTTAGGTGAGTGTGATGTTGAAAATTTACAAATCAAATTAGTTTGTAATGAAGCTAGTGTCTTCAATACTGATTTTGATGAAGATCACGATAATGGAAGCCAAATCGTTCAAACAGTTGAATACATCAAAAATGAACTAAAAAATAAAAAATACCCATTAGGTATATATTTAGATGAGATATCTGATCCTCATAATATCGGATCAATTATTAGAAGTGCATATTATCTTGGAGCCGATTTTATATTAATGTCAAGAAAGAATTGTAGCTCATTAACACCAGTCGTGAATAAAACGAGTAGTGGTGCGATCGAATTGATGCCAATTTATTATGTTGATAAACCCATGAAATTTTTTGAGAAGAGTCAAGAGACTGGAAATTGGACATTCATATCAAGTTATTTACCTGATTTGAAAAAACATGATACAAAGAAGCACATAAAACCGGAACAAATTATTGAAATAAACGATTTGAGTGGAACATGTAATGAAATGCCAACAATTTTAGTTGTTGGCAATGAGAATAAAGGTATTCGAACAAATTTATTGATGAGAAGTGATTTTTTTGTCAACATACCATGCGGCAGAGATGAAACAAATAAAACAATTGACTCATTGAACGTTGGGGTGGCAACAGCATTGTTAATCAATACTATATTAACCTAGTTATCTATACAAAACCCTGTAAATATAAGATAAACTATATACTAGAAACAAGTTCAATAAACAAAGCATTCATCGGAATACACACAGCACAGTTTTAACTTTTGTGACACTTGGAACCCCATCATAAGCATTGATGAGTTCTGACAGAGCACAGCAAAAGTTGGCACAACTAATGCCTACTATATATAACTCTTTGTCGTTCATCAGTGTGGGACTTGACACCAGAGCTTCTTTCTTTCTTCAAGAATGAGACCAAAAGTTTGTTAACTATGTAACTCGTGTATAATGATACACACCACTCCATTTATTTATATAATATCTCAAATAGGAAACTACATCAAGCAATTGTGTTGTACAATTTGAACAGAAAACACTCTCAGATGAACAAACCCTTACAGGTAGGAACCTCTAACAGTGAACTGCTTTTCACTCAATGAGACTTTAAATAAGAAAAAACAAATGCACGGATATGGTTCTCAACGAAACCTCGAATCAACAGCTTAATGCTCTGAATCAAAATTGGGACTAAAAATTGTATGCAAGTACGTGTTATATTAACAGGACACAGTCGATCGATACTTACCATTTACAACAGATCGTATGTCGTACTGAAAGGCATGTGAACGGGATGTACAGAGAGAGATAAAAAATAATTTAGCACGAGTTTATTCATCAGCAACTGGCCAAAGTAGTTGTTGAACCCGAGTGGAAGTACTAGCTAGCTATTTTGTAATTCAGAACATGACCTCTCAATGAAGTCTTAGAGTCGGAAAGATCAATTGCTGAGCTTGTTTATCAATTGATCAATCAGTTAATAGTGAAAACTTATGCAATTTCTTAGAAGTTCTTATATACATTGTATTGAAGTTACTTAGTAGTTATTTTGTGTTTTATTTTTGTCTATTGTTTCTCAAATGACTTCTAGCTGTTCATTGATTTTAGTTGTAATTTGAAAAAGTTTCGTTAAATAATTTTTCAAATTTTCATTCAAATCAAATAACTGATACATAAATATTTTTGATGTTGATTGAAAAATGTTTGAACTCAATGAGATTTGTAGTTGTATATTTGTTCTTTTCATTGAAACCTTCTGGAAGTTTATGATTTTATTAAATCAATTATATTTGTCTGAATACATACATTCATGATAGTGGGTTTTCTTTAATTTCAAAATCTTATTCGTATCAACTTTTACTGTTTTTTGTTCTTTTTTATTTTTTTGTTTATTTTAGAAGTTATTATATATATTAAATACTTTCATTTAATTGTTTTTTTTTGAAATCCAACTATTGAAAGATTATTTTAATAATTGTCTATTCGATTAAGTTAATTGATATATACAATCTATTCTATTCTATTACTCTTTCTAGAAAAGTATAATATTATAGATAAGTTAATTCAAATAAATTTAAAAAAAAAAATAAAAATAGAAATAAAATATAACCACTAACTCTATTCCTTTAACTTCTTAATTACAATGTCTGAATCAAATCAAAACAGAAGTAACTTCAATAGAATCAAACGTCCTGATGTCACTGTTAGAGACAGAAAGTTGGACACTTTGAACGTTCAATTGAAAAAAATTGATAGTGAAATTGCCCTTTTGAAAAAACAAATTGATCAATCTCAAGTTAATGATGCTCAACAAGAAGAAAGAAATTTATTGAATAATAAAACCAAGGAAATTATCAAGACCCAGGCTGAATTGAAGTCAAAAAGAAACTCCATTTTTGAAAACATTAAGTTACTAGATTCTCAAATAAAGAGAAAAACTGCTGAAGTTGATGAAAAATTAGGCTCTTCTTCAACTGCTAAAAAAAATAAGTCCAGATATAATTCATCTAGTGATATCAAATTAAGATTAGTTGAAATTGATGAAAGTATTTCAAGTGGTGACTTGTCTCTTGTTGAAGAAAAATTATTAGTTAAAGAATCTCAACAATTAAATAAACTTCAAAGAGATTTATTATTGGTTGAGCCAATTAAAAAATCTATTGATGAAGATAGAGCTAAAATTGCTGATTTGAAAACTGAATTAAATGCTTTGAATCCAAAAGATTTATCAAACCAATTCGATGAAACTCAAAAAAAATTAAATGCATTACATGAAAAGACACAAGGTGTTTATGATAAGAGAAACAATTTGTATAATAAAAGAAGTTTATTATATAACAAAAGAGATGAAGTTTATCAACAAATTAGAAAGATTAGACAAGATTTTGACAATGAATTCAAAGCATTCAGATCTAAGTTAGAAAACGAAAGATTAAAGAGAGAAGAAGAAGAAAAATTATCTAAAGTTATTGAAGAAAAAGAAGAAAAATTATCTAAACTACAAGATAAATTATTACACTCTAAACAACCAGCTTTCACTTTTGAAATTGAAGCAATTGAAAATACTTTAACTGTTTTAGACCCATCATATGTCAAACCAAAGAGAGATCTATTTGAAAAAGAAAATGCATTAGACGCTGTTGCTCCAGTTAAGAAAATTGACAATGGTTTAGTTGCTATCAAAAAAGAAGATGATCTAGCTTTTTCCAATACTGCTCCATCCAAATCTAAAAAGCACAAGAAGAAGAACCAAAATAAACAAAACCAAGCTACAACTATCTCTGCTGATGGTAAATTTTCTTTGGAACCAACCTTGATTGCTACTTTAGCTGAATTGGATGTTACTGTTCCAATTTCCCAAGATGATGTTGCCAAAACTATCGAACAATTAAAGAGCAAACATGAAGATTTCTTAAGTAGACAAGATGAGCAAACTGAAAAGAATATTGCTGCTGCTGAAAAGGAAATTGCCGCTATAGAACTTTCTTACAAGGAAAAGGAAGATGCAGTTAAGAAAGAGTTAGAAGAAAAGAGAGCTGCTGAACAAGCTGAAAAGGAAGCACAAGCAGCTTCTGCTTGATCTTAATATAATTTATCAAATTATTTTATTTCAGCTTTTTATACCAATATTGTGGCGATTAGCTCCATCACATGTGATTAACTAAAATCATATATCTAGATATTAATTTATAGAAGAAAGGAAATTAACGATTGTGTTAAATGATTCACACATCGTCTTAATATTTTCAAACTTTTGATTTATGTTAATAATTTAATGTCTCATAATATAATTTTAAATATTTCAATTTTTTTTGTTAAAGTAATTTAACAATTTTATCTTCTAGACTGTTATTTGGGAAAATAAAGTTTTTCTTAATTCTAAGATCTTGCTCAGGATACCTAAATGTTAATTTCATTAATAAATGTAATTTATTATTTTGTATCTCATTAAAATGAGCTATATATGCAACATATGTACAAATATTTCGAAAAGTATATCAAAAGTTTAAATAGAGTTCCTAATTACCTTTTGTTACCATTTGCTTCAAAATTAGAAAACAGATTCAAAATATCATTATATATTTTCCTATTTACAGTAGCTCGTAGGAAATAGCCCTTTGATACCATTTAATTCACCGTATGTCCACCCGCTACCATCATCCCCTTTGATAACAGTAATTGAATCACCCGCAGAAATGCTGATTTCATCATCTCCTTGCGCCTCATAATCATATTGAGCCATCACTGTACGATTTGAAACTGTTTTTCTTCTAGATGGAGGAGCAGCTGGTGCAGGCCCTCTATTCAATTCTTTTGTGATTTCTATGTAAGAAGTTGGAACCAAACCTTCAGCACCAACTGTAGAATTTTTCACCCTGGTCCAACCAGAGCCAGTGTCTTCTTGAAGAATTACTATCAAATCCCCAATATTAATTGATACCTCATCAGAATCTTGTTTTTCATATGCAAATAATACTTTCGCTGAGCTAGATGTGTTTTTTGTTACACTAGGTGGATTAATATTTACACTTGGACTGTTTGTATCCGTTGTATAGATAGATCTAGAATCATCATCATAATTGGTGCTAACCTCATCATCACTCTCATCATTACGTTGAGCTTGTTTGTGAGTTAAACTACCAAACAAAGAATGTCCCTTTGAGCTTTTAGAATGGCTTCGAGATACATTAGATACATTATCATTATTCAAGAGTCCACCAGTCAAGCTTTTAAAAAATGTACCTCTTTTCTTTTGTGATGAAACTTTAATATGATCAATCGACAAATCAAATTGGGATGGGGTGTTGTTTTCAATACTTTCAATTTCTACTTCTGCTTTAAGTTTCAAAGTTTCATGACTAGTGAATGGTGCCATGACATTTAAGTAACTTTTTAATATTTCGTATAGCTCTTGCCCTTTATCATCGCTATCCTCTGCTTTGCATTTTTTTTTCTGAGCATTCAACTTTGATAATTGCGATAATTCCGATTTTGCTTGATCACCATGTGTGTCAAAATCTTTCTGAGCTCTCGCAAGCTTAACTCGTAAATCATTTGCTTCAACTTCTGAAGGAACAGAAAACTTTTCATCGTCATGCCAAACCTCTGACGGTTTATACATATAATCAGCAGGTTCTTTCCACGACTTGACATTATGCTTGATAAACATCGCTGTGCTCAGATGTGGTTTATTTTGAGAAACAACTGAATCAGATGCATCCATTCTTTTCTTGAGAGTTGATCCCAGATCACGTTCACACGAAGAAGCTTTTTTCCAGATCTCATTTAGTAACAAAGTACGAGATTCGTTCAAATCTTGTAACAAGTCTAAACATTCAGGAACATCTTGAAAATAATATTTATCTTTAATCCTGTTTGCTTGATTGATTTTTATCAAGTAGCTATTTTTTGATATGTTCATTTCTGATTCTTTTTCCTTCAATTTGTTTTGATTTTTAGTACTAGGTGATTTTGTGTTTTTATTTCTGGTATTTTCCATTGTAATACAAGAGGAATCGTACTCTTTTTTTCCTTTGTCTAAATCATGTACAGAGTCGGTTTTCTTTTGAGATATCTCATTTTGGAATGCTTGGATTCTGGTTAAGATAAGATCACACTTACCATATAACCCAGCAATTTGAGCTGCAATTGTCGATTCGAAATCATGACCCAACTTAACATGATCCTTTGAAATTAACTCCGTTTGAGTTAAAATTTCGTTCCAGGCAACTAAATTGGCTGCTTCGATAGACCCTGGTGTGATTGTGGGAGAATCACCAACAGATAAACTCACAGTCGAAGCGCTTTTCTTAGTAAAATATTCATTTGTTAATTGTGATAATTTTGAACTGTATTCTTTTTCAATCTCAGCCCTCTTTTTATAAAATGATTCTAATTCTCGCAGCCATTTGATGTTATTCGAAACCCAAGAATGTGTATTCTTATAGGAATCTTTTAATTCATTACCAATTGATAACTGAACTGAGCTCATCTTTTATTATATACCAAAACAAAATCTATGTCTTTTCAAAAATGTTTTGGAAGTTAAAATTTTCTCAGGTTATTAAAATATTGAATATTGGTTCCTGCTTGTTTCTTGCCTTTTATTGACAATATTGGAGGAATAAATTGTGTTTGTATTTTTCTGCTCTTTGCTGTGGCTTGCAAGTGTTTAAGCCTTGTTAATTAGAAAATATTATATAATAAATGAGAATTTTGAGAATGTAATAAATTAATATGGGGATTACCTTTCGCTCGACAAGTTTCGTTTTCTATATTTTCCATTTTTCCTAAATCTTGAAAATTAAGAAACGTTAAATATCAAATAAAAAAGCTTATCACGATACACACAAAATAATAGTAACTACAAAGAAAAATTCAATTTTTTATAGTATCCTTTTATCTTTCTAATCAAATATTATCAAATTTTGCGAGCATACAAGGAGATCAAGAAAATAAAAAGAGTTTAGTATATCTAGCATTATTTTAGAATGTCAGCGGTTGAAGGACAAGGCCCTCAAGCTCAGGCTTTAACAAGTCAACAAAAAGCTCACCAATTCAAATTGTTTGAAGAATCCTTACCCAAAGTAAATGAGCTTGCTTTCAAATTACTTTTAAATGAAATAGTACCATTAGCCATGGCTGTTGAGGATAAAAAACTTGAAATACAAGTTCAAGATCTTTCAAGTGAAACTCAAGGTTCAAAAGAAGAAGAGGTTACTGATAAATTGAGTGAAGTGCTTCATATAACGCCACCTTTAGATTTACCATCAAATCTCTCAATACACAAATATTTGACTTGTGAAGAAACCAAAAAAGCAGCTGTCTCAAAACGTTTAAATTCAATTGGTTTTGATATCGGGAGTAAAATTACAGAGTTGTTGGTTTTCAAAAACAATCCCAACATTCAATCCAAAGATTCTGAATTATTGTTAATTATGAAATTTATTTGCAGAGATGTATGGAAACAAATTTTTGGAAAACAAATAGATAATCTGAAAACAAACCATAGAGGTACCTTTTTTTTATTTGACTACGATTATTCGCCCATCAGAAATTTAGCTGTCGAAGGTGAGGACACGGACCCAACCATACTAGAAAAAGAATTGACTTTAGTAGAACCATTTTTGGATATACCTGTTGGAATTATCAATGGAGTATTGTCATCATTAGGATTTGATTCAGACATAGTTTCAACCACTGCTTCTTTTGTAGATAGACCAAATGATAAGATGAAATCATGTTTCCCTAAAGGTGTAAGCTTTCACATACAAATCTCTAATCAATAAAGCATATGTAGTAGAAATAACTTCTATATAGTTTATTTCATGAACGACAAGTATCAAATAACAAAAATCATGCAGCAATAATAATAGACTTTACTTTTTCCTCTTCCTATTTTTGAAAAATAAGAATAGTAGAAAACTTTATTACTTAACTTATAAAATTGGTGAGCTTCTATACTAATCTGAATATGTAAACAAATTGAATAAATATATTTTTACATGCCAAAAGACTAACCTTTAAAATTAATGTCATTGAAATGGACTCGTTCTTGAAATGGCTGTTGTTGGGTAACTCTGCCATGTTGAGACATTGCTTTCGGCACACCCTGATTTTCCAAATTAAAATCAAAATCAGCAGCATTTGGAATTCCTGTCGGATTTTGTTGTTGGTTTTGAATCGGAGCAAATTCATAGTTAACACCGCCCATCTTTTCTGGTTGCAAATTATGAGTTGGGGATGGCAATTTCATCATATCCTTATTCGGATCCATCAAAACAGTTGAACCATCAGGCATCATATGACTTGGAATACCCAATGCACCTGGAATAGATAATCCACCAATACTACCACCGGCTCCTACAATCGAAGAACCAATTGGTTGCTGTGCCTGAATCATTTGCGAACTTCTACTACTAATGGTACCCGGTGGCATTGTAATCTGTATTGGATGCGTTGAATTCTTACCCCTACCTTTGATACCTTTATTTGAATTTTTATAAATCTGTGCTAAATATTCTAGCAACTCCCTTTCATCTTTTGGAATAGCAGTGTTGTTGTGCATATTTGCCAATTTGGCTGTCAATTTCATTAGTGTATTCAAATGGAACCTATTTTGATGTGCTTTCATATTACCTAATTGAGTGAATGATTTGTTACAGTTTTCCAATTTACAAATAAATGGTTTCAATTTTTGATGCGTTAAAGAGTGTGCAGCTAAATTACCTTTTCTTGAAAAACGTTTTCCACAGATTTCACAATTGTAAGGTTTTTCACCAGTGTGTAATCTTTGATGAGTTCTTAAATTACCCCCTTGTGTAAAACGTTTACCACAAAATTCACATTGAAACGGTTTGTAACCAATATGAGATCTGACATGAACTTCTAAATGCGTCGATTGAGTAAAAAATCTATGACAGTATGGACATTCATGTTGTTTCATTCCATGAGAAGATTTAGGTTTCTCAACACCCCCAACTAATTGATTAGAAGGGGGTAAAATATCTGTTGTACGATCCAAAATCAGTTCTCCATTATCTGTAGTCTTAACAGTTTCTGTTACACCTTTTTTTCTAGCTTCTATCATCAGCATCAATTGGTCTACTTTAGTGACACCCAATAAACCTCTCGAACCCTCACTTTGTTGCTGCTGTGCTAAACCTGTAGCATCGACGGAAGCTTTTGAATTCAAATCCAATTTCTTATTGTTACTGTTGTTATTATTACTATTATTACTATGACTATTATTACTATTATTACTATTAATATTATTATTAATATTATGATTATAATTAATATTACTGTTATTGTTACCGATAACATTTTTATTTGAATAGATATCATTTTCTTTATCCAATTCAACATTATTACCTTGTTGTTTTTTATTTTTATTCTTTGTTGAATTTTTATTAGCATTTGATTGATTTGAATTTTTCTTTGAACTCTTTCTTGGTTTTTTTATTTTTTGTTTCTTATTCGATGACTGAACCATACCATCCTGAAATTTCTGATTTTGTAGATGTTGATGTTGTAATTGTGCATAATTGTTCATGAGTTGTTGTGGTTGTGGATACATTAAACCTTGTGCATTAATAGTTTGTTGTTGTTGTTGTGGTTGCATTAAATTTTGTTGTGGCATCGATGAGACACTTGGCCTATGGTATTGATACTGTTGTTGCTGTTGTTGTAAATTTGATTGCGGCGGTAGATTTGCTGCTCTAACTATACTTGAATTTCTTCTAAATTGAAAATCTAGATCATCAACAGGAAACTTCAGCGAGTTATTTCTTGACTGTGGCAATTGATATTGCATTTGATTGCTGGAGTTATTTATTTGTTGTTTATTTTGTTGAGATGGTTGTTGCTGCTGTTGTTGTTGTTGGGATGGCCACATACTATTCACTATTGAAAAACCCCTGCCAATAGATGACATATCCTGATTCATTATATTTTGATTATTTGTAGCTGAATTTCTTGTATTAACATTAGTGTTAGTAGTGTTACCAGTGCTTGCATTGTTATTGTTGTTGTTACTGCCACTAATAATATTATTATTGTTATCAATGTTTTGATGATGTTGATTGGGTAAAGATTTATTAATATTTAAATTTGATGATTTGATGATATCTTTATTTTTTGTATCTTCATTATTTGTAGGTAATGAATTTTGATCATTAATATTCAGAAAACTTGCTATCGAAACTTCCGTGTTTGATAATCTCGGTTGATTTACACCGAACATTGATAAAGAATCATTTCTTGGATCATCTTTGTTTGTTGAATCAGTAACATCAATTTCTTTTTTAGAAGATGTTTTTTTATTTGGCATCTTTTTTATGTTACGTTGCTCTTTTCTTTGTTTTCTTCCGTAATAATTTTTAATTTTTTTTATTTCAAAAGTAATTTCTTTTATTTATATATGTGATGAAATGAAATGATAGAAAAAAAGTGTAACCCAGCAGAAAAAGAGAGAGAGAGAGGGAAGAGACCTTAAAGCAAAACGGAAAAAAAAAATTAAGGCACCTACGATTAGTTCAAATAGAGAATAAACTTAGATAAAGCTACTCGAACTTGGACAATAATAGTGATGTCTAATTAATCGGTATTAGTGAAAAAATAGCGATAATTCAGAAAGATTATATAGAGACAAGAATTATAAAAACATTCGATATCCCAAGCTCAAAAATAAACAAACAAACAGAGAATTAAGTTAAATAAAAGAAAATAAAATAAAAAGTAAGAGTGGATTCCAATATTGAGGTGAAGATTATATAAGGTTGATAATAAGGTTACATATATTATTCCAACGCATTGGAAAAAAGAAAAAAAAAGAAAACCAATGTACACTTAGGTAATAGTAATGCTTATATATATTTATATTTAATTCATGTAAATACATATATAAATATGTATAAATATACATGTAAATGTACACCAGTAAACATTTGAACGTTATTGCCTTGCTGATTATGAATTTATGAACTTGTGAAGTTTGGCTTGGATGTCTGTTTTTTCGTGAGAGAACCGAGCAGGGAACCAACCAAACAAACGAAAGTGGATGGTGTTCAAATGAGGAAGTTGAAGAAAACCTGAGGAAATTGAGCAGAGAATTTGATGGTTAAAACGCTGATGTTCAGATGCTCAAATACTTGAAATACTTGAAATACTTGAAATACTTAGCACAAATTCACATGCTTTGTATTGACTTATTCATCGGAAATGGGAATCGTTAATGTGTGTGTTTCCTTGAATTAATAATGATGGCGATGGCGATGGTGATTTAGTGCTATAGCATTTGAACACCAGAAAAATGGAATTAAAAAGAAAATAGACAGATTCGCAGTAAGAAAAGAAGGTGAACAAACTCACAATTTTTAATTAAAATTAAAATTATAATTATAATTAAAAAAAGGTAATTTTTTGATTTTCTTTGTTGGTGCGCTGCACTGCGTGCAAATCTTCGGTATCATTTTTGTTTTTTGTTTTTTTTGTTTTTTTTTTGTAATCTGTTTGGCTCTTCACTGTTTTCTTTCGGGCAGCTCAAATGACCACACAATAACGGGGCCAAGATGCTTTGGAGGCTGTGCGCGCGTTGCGGTGAGCGAAATTAAAAAGCTTTTTTTCTTTTTGATCCGTGTTTTTTGTAATTTGATTCTTGTTGTGGTATACGGCAATCGCCGTATACCACAACAAGAATCAAAAAAGTCAAACAGTCATTATTTTCATTGTGCGCTTGAGTCCGCAGAAATCACACTACCATACGGTGTGTACGCAACCTATTATAAACTTTTTTTTCAGGATGATGCTTACACGCTCTTTTGTAATTAGGGAACTTTGTTTCTTTTGTTACATTACCCATACTATTTTCTAACACTTTCTTACTCTCTCTCTCTCTTGTACTGTTCTTTTTTTTTTTAATTACTGCAGCAGGTATCTTTTCTCTGTGACTTCATCTAGGAACGAGTATTCTGATTGAAAGAAAAATACAAAACAAAACAAAACAGCAAACATCATCGTTACTCTGTGATTTATTACTTCGCGGTTACAAAAAGGGTGGCATGCGGAAGTGATTATCCCAAATTGGATTAAATTTTTTTTTTACTTTTTTATTAGACCACTCGTACTGGTGTGTACTGGTGTGGCTTGTCTCTTGTCAGTTTTTCCCACAGATGAAGAAAGACGTTGTTCTCCAACTTCGTTTCTCTGTGGCTAATGTTTTCCGGTTATTCCACTCTTACCATGTTTCAAAAAATCTAAAAATGTAACAAGCCGAGCAGATGTGAACAGTGCAAATTAAACTTTTCATTTTCGCTTCCGTCATAGTTATTTTTTCATGTTGTTTGTTATGTTTTTTCTTTGGGAATTCCTGAGGTTTTTTTCAGGTATCAAGAAACAAAAGAGAATTCAGTGAGGTTGTTCGTCTGGGTGGGGAAATGATAAGCACAGACAGTCAAGACACACGTATAAAAAAATTCCAGTAAGTTGGTGATATTGGTGATATTGGTAATATTGACATTTACCTTTTTTTTCAAATTTATTTTATGTAATGGAAATTACCTTTTTGCACTTTTCTTTTGTCGGTTCTCTGTTTCTCGCCGGATGGCATCAGTAAGAATCATTCACACGTTAACTCCCCCCTCTTTTTTTTTTTTTTTTTTTTTTTTT
>JAKTPK010000213.1:390090-441423 GCA_030557565.1 Tetrapisispora arboricola | reverse complement strand
TTTTTTTTTTTTTTTTTTTTTTGTTTTTTTACAAAAAAATTATTTTAATGAATATTCATATATTCTTTATTATTCCATTGCATTTTCTAATTTATTCATACATATCACATATAGTTGTCATCCTTAATGCTTGCGAGACTTCTACTAAATAATTAACTTGCCGAGTAACATTTATCTTGTTTGTAGCAAAGACAAAGCCACAGCAATTTATTGCGTATCAGAATCATTATACTAACATGGATGTGAGTTATTTCATTAACTTTCACAATTTTTTATAGATGTCAAGGGTATTAATTATGTTATTAATTATGACATGCCAGGTAATATCGAAGATTACGTTCATAGAATTGGTAGAACTGGTAGAGCCGGTGCTAAAGGTACTGCTGTTTCTTTCTTCACTGAAGGTGACAAGAGTTTAGGTGCTAAGCTAATTTCAATTATGAGAGAAGCTAAACAAACTATTCCAGAAGACCTTATGAAATACGATAGAAGAAATCACGGTGGTCATCCAAGATATGGTCGCGGTGGCCGTGGTTACGGTGGCCGTGGTGGCCGTGGTGGATTTGGTGGCCGTGGAGGTCGTGGTGGTTTTGGCGGCTACCGTCAAAGAGATAGCGGTTGGGGTAACAGACGTTAATTTATCTGACCTTGTGTCACTTCGATTCGTCAATTCACTTAATCCAATTGACTCTAAAACACTGTACATTATTATTATATATATATATATATATATATATTTACCATTGTTAAAAGACTAAATAATCACAGATAGAAAATTTTTCATAAATGTGAAATATCGTTTGCATATATCAAAATCTTAAACACACACTCTAATAAAATCTTCATTATTATTATTATCAAGATACATATATTCACATGGTATGTTTGAATTTATTAAAAACGTTGAAATGGATCTTACCACTCATCCCCCCAACCATCTTCATTATTCTCGGTATTATCAATATCCAGCTTTAACTTTCTTGATGAATTGGTGTGTGAAATTCGTGGTTTATTTTTTGAATTTTTTGATAAGTCAAAAGTATTGAGGGGTTTGGTATCCATTTTATCTAAAACATGGTTATTCCACGATTCATCTACAGCTATCTTTTTACCTGTTGATGCATTCATAGGTATGGTTGGCGTTTTATCATTCCCAAATACATCATCATTTCCCCATGTGTCATCATTGTCCCAAGAATCACCGTTTGTCCACTCACCACTAATTTCTAAATTGTTGTTTACATTCCAGTCATTATTTTGAAAGCATCCTGAGTTCTTTTTTAAAGAGTTAACCTCATCTAATGATGGTGCATTTAATTTTAAACTTGATAAAAATTGCTCCGTTAATTCTTGCTCTCCTGCTCCATAGTTTTCAAAATCAATATCTTCTGTTTTGCTTGAAGAATCTGTTGCCACAGATTTAGCTTCACTTTCTAGTTTTTCCAAATATCGATTAAACAAGACTTTAGCTTTGGATCTAACTAGCTCATTTTTGTCCAATAAACCTGGTGCAATAACAGTAAGAATTTTTGCAGCGATTGTCGAAACGTCTAATAAATCGATAGAGCTTTCTAGACCATATAACGCGGCAAGTCTTGGCTTGATATCCGGGTCTTTCAATGATTTAGTAAATGCAGTACCCAAAATACTGGCCCGATTTCCTGATGCTGACAAGGTAGAAGCTACTTTTGTCATGATTAAAATGGTCCAGGTTCGTACCTCTACATCTGGATCAACTTGCGTCTTCGCCAAATAACGAAGTAACTCATTATTTAATTGACGTTCCGAAATACTTGGTACAATAACGGGGACAGATTTTAAGGTTTTTAAACGTAAAGTGACATCTGAATCAGATAAACCTTGTAAAAATAATGGGAAAATACGGTTAGTAATATCATCCTTTCCAAGTGGTTCTATTAGTTTCGGTAAATAAATTAATAATAAAAATCTCATTTGCCTATCTGGTAATTTAAACATAGTACCAATCAACTGCTTCAAATCATTGGGATAAAAATCATGAGTGTCTGCAAGCTCTAACAGTATCGCTGAAAAGTGAACAATCCTTGAGTTTTTACTAGTGATGGTTGATTGTGACGAATTTAGCCAATTTATAATGGAAATTAATTCGGGAATAATTAAACCTACAATGAAACCTGGTGACATAAAAGAGAATAAATCTTTTGATTCAAAATACAAAGTCTCGAATGTGGACATGATGATGAATTTTCCTTCAGCATCCTTTATGTGCATCTCTCTCAAATCTTTATCAAACATAATTAATCTGTTGTCAATCCAAGCTTGAGAGTTGCTGATTTTTTGTAAAAATGCACTACATGTAATAGAACCTCTAGAAAGCATGGTTAACGAGGAACTCCAACTTTTTGGTATTTTCAAACCAAATAACTTTTTTAATAAGTTGTACATGTTAATGGAATCAATTGTTTTGAAATCATCAGAATAAGTAGTTAAATTTTGAATGCCATAATAACTTTTTGCCATGTTTGTGAAATGCTGGGAGTCAATATTAGAAGTTTTGGTCAACAATTCAAGCCCAAATATAAACCATTGACCTTTCTCATTAATGTAAATTGATTCATGAGATAAGGTACCTACAACAAAGCCTTCTATAAGTTGGAGTGTTTCTAACATCTGGGCCACACCCAATTGTATTGCCTGGTTGTTTCTTTGATACTGCGATAGTTCATGCCAATTAAATGGGGAAACACGTTCAGTTATTATGTAACTATTATTTGGATCCGAATCGAATGTTTCCAATACTAGGCACAACCCTGGAATTTTCATGACTTTTGATTTTTGAATACAATTAGCGATCAATTGTTCTGTCGCATCATTTCTTTTAGCTTTGAATGCTGTAATTGGCATTGCATCAGATTTCCTGGTCCCATGATATACACTCCATAGATTCGTCTCGTGGATAGAAGATTCTTCTAACGTGTATGGAAATTGAAAATTGGAGATAGATTTAAAAATACTTGAAAAATTCATCATCAACAAAATTGTTACAGTTCAACTGAATTGTTTATTTACCAGCACAAAATAGGGTCATTAAGGAAAAAATAACTTACTGATCAACGTATATAATATACTTAACCGCAACTTTTTGGTTTTGATAATATGCTAATACAAATCAACGATCATGTTTCTCACTTATCGATGGAATTTTCTTTTGATTTGTTGTGCTCAAATGATTTTTTGTTTATAACATGTTTTAATTTTTCAAAAACAAGCTCATTTTTAGACCGTACCGAAGTCTATCGAAAAATCAGATGTTAATGCATTATTATGTCAGATGAATAGAATATTTACCTATTGTTTTGTAGTGCTGTTGAACAATTAGAAATATCTCAACTAATTCAGATAGCTTCGTTTCATAAATCTGACTCTTCGTAACTAAAATATAGAAAGAAATTGGTGAGAATGTTTGAAATGATCAAAAAAGTTTATTATGTTATTTAACTATATAATATACAAAGTGTGTGATCTTACTATCCAAAAAGTATTTGAAAAAAGTAAGCAATGCTACATAAAAAGATATCTTTAACTCACCATTTAAAATCGATGCCTTTTTCATTCAATTTATTGAATCTTGATTCATGTTTTTCGGTTGCATTCTTCTTCAAATCTTTTTCAGATTTTTTAATCTCAGTTATGGTAAATTTTTTTGGTTTGTACTTAATCAATTTTTCAATCTTAGTACCCTTTGGCATCACTTTAACTTTTAATAAATGACCTAGCACTAAATAATTGTTCATGGCCTCTTGAGCAACCTTTGCATCATCTTTATTTATAAATTCAACAAAACCGTAATGTCTTGAGTTACCAGTTTTCTTATTTCTTGCTAACTTTACTTGTCTCAAATCACCAAATTGAGAGAAATACTTACTCAAATGTTTTTCATGGAAACCAGCTGGTAGTCTACTTATATATATGATACCTGAGTAGATATCGGAGTCTGTTTTGTTATTGGATTTTTTACCAGCTTTTGATTTTAACTTTTTGATTTTATGAGAGGAAGAGTTTTCATCGTCTTCGGAAACAAACCCTTTGACTTCATCATCAGAAACATCATCTGAAGAATCTATATTCACATTTTCTTCAATCTCAACTTTTGATTCAACCTCTTCTACAATTTGTGAAGGTTCATCATTTTTTTTTGCATCAACGATTTTAACCATGTTGTATGTATGTGTTGCTACTCTGTTTGAAATTTAAGAATTTCTAGAATTGAATACTGAATGTTAAATCAACGTTGTTCGATTATAATAATTAAATCAATGAAATATCTATATATATATATATAACAAAATCTTCTAATATGATATCAGCACTCGATATACAAATATATCTGAACTTTATTATTGCGATGAGTTTGCGATGAGATGAGCTCCGTCAATAAAATTTTTAAAAGTCTTCCGAAACAAAATGATGTCATGTTCAACGAACACAGTAAAAAGGAAATCATGAACACTTGAATACTCATGAAAGAGTGTCAGTAAATCAAGATTGCGATCTTGCGATCTGTAGATGAAGCTATTACCAATTTAGACCAGTAATGAATTATTTACCAACTTTTGTTTTGCTTGGAATAGTCTGTGATGAAAATTTTCGATACAGCTCATCTAATGATATTATTGAAATTACAGATATCAACTCAACAAAATTCGTAAAATTTAGTATTTCTCTGTATAAAACATAGGATACTCATATATATAATGTCAAATGGTGACACCTTACATATTGAAATGATCATTATTTTGGTGTTAAAGGTTTCCAAGCCTCCATTGATAGATGTTCAAGTTCAGGCTTTTTAGCAGGAACTGCTGGTGGTTGCTTTTTTTCAAGTGTCTTAGTTTCTTTATTGGCGTCTGGTTGACTCTTATGATCTACACTGTTTCGCTTTAAATGCAAACTTTTAGGAGCTTCAGGTTTGGCTTTTTCAGCAGTTGGCATTAATGGTGAAGCTGATCCACTACCATTCTTAGGTGTAAGAATAGAGTCGCTAAAACCAGGTGGTAATGTTTTTCTTGGTTTAGGTGGTGAGGGAGTTCTCATTGGGGGTTTTTGAGTAGAGGTTATATTTCCGAGATGATTCAAAGTGTTTGCTTGCGACTTAGGTGGTTGAGGTAAAATTCGTGTGGTTTCAATTGACCTGTTAATTGGGGATAAATTAGGTAAACTATTATTTGGCTGTTGAACCATTCTTTGAGTTGTTATCTCTGAAACGGATGAAATTCTTGATTTTGGTTGTAGTGGTGTTGAATTAACGGATGCCGAGGACGAGTTAACACTGGTACTAATACGAGATGGTGGTGATGTGGGGACATCCAAATCTAGCAGAGAGACACTTGAAGGCTTTGAAGAAATATCAGTTTTGTCCAAAATCTTAACTGCTTCTGTGTCTATATCCAAAAGCTGTTGATCTTTCTTTCCAAAGTCATTTGGATTGGAATTTTTAAAATCTTTGTATAATTTTTTGGCGAGCTGTTTTTGAACATCAAAATCAATGCAGATAATTTTCGCTTTATATGCAGCATATACAGGATGGTGATCACTGATTCGCATGTCGACATCAGAATAAGCCAAAGGTTGTAAATTTTCGCCCCTATAAACAATTCTATCAGTCCATGAAGGTGTCCTAGCTTTTTCTGAAGAATCATATATATCAGTTCCGATATCAAATTTGTACGTAGGGCAAAACTGGATGGTTGGTTCTTTGAATTTTTGAAATACTACACCGTTGTTGATTTCTTGGGTTAATTGGTCGTATTTCAACAACTTTTCTATATATTCATCTTTTTTCTCTGAAAGCGCACGTCTTACTTGAATATTGGAAAGTGAAATCCTATAGTTCAAATCACCTAACCAAAATATGGAATCGTGACTTTTGATGGTTTTTGATCTACTGAACGTTATATTTTTCATTATACTTTCATAATCGTTTCTACGTTCTTCAATATTTTCCGAACCTGCTGCAAAATGTGCGTTCACAATACAAAAAGAAGATTCGTTATATTCAAAACGAATAGCTACAGCTCCTTTATTACCAGTCATACCACCAAAACCAGTCTTTTTCGATGACCCTTCAACTTGCTTTATTTTATGGGCATTAGATTTTTTGACAAAAAATAAAATTAATAAAGAAGCCATTTGCTCAACTCTTAACAATAGATACTTCTCGTTAAATTGGTTAAGGCAATCGTTAACAACGGATTCCCAAAATTTTCCTTTTGAATAATCAGCATTTAGTATTGAACCGGCAGATAGTTCAATAACTTCTTGGAAACCTAAAATCACTATGTCGGGTTTATATTTATCACCAATCGGAAAAAGCCAAGGAGACAAATCTGCAGGTCTTGAAATACCATTGACATTGTATGTACCAATAAATATATCAGCATTTGAGTATGATGTAAACTCACTCTTTCTCTTTTCTAATTGAGAGGTTACATATTCGTTAATAGGGTCATATAACCTGACAGGCTCTTGATGAGCTAACCGGCCCAGTAATGCATCAATGTTTTGCTGTTTTTCCTTGTCCATGAAATTATTGATATACATTCTGCTAACTGATTTGGTAGCATCAGATAATGCACCTGCTAAAGACATCTTACCCTTTCTCGAAAAAGATGATTTTAACGCGTTAGTTCCTGTATATATTTGAGATATTTGATCACCATGATCAGCCCACAATGCATTATGTTTTTCAGCAAATTCTGAATCTTCAAAATAAGATTTTGGATGAATTATTTGAAAGTCTTCTAGAAATAATTTAAATACTGATAGGGATATCATTTGTTGGACTAAGTTTGTTCTATCCAAACAATCCAAACAGTTTGTTCTAAATATACCGTGTTGTTCTGAAATAACTCGTTTTTCCTTAACATCATATGAAAAATAACCATTCTCTAACATAAAGTCTGTTATTAAAGGCATTAAATTTCTAGAGCCAACAAAACCTACTTGAGCAGTTTCTTTATGAAAATCAAATTCGGTCAAAAAAGTGTCTTTATTCAATGGTACTATTTTAGATTGTTGCAAATGCTGTCTATATCTTTTCGTCAGACCAATTTCTGATGATTTCGTGGACAATAAGTTTATGACATTAACAGAGCCATATTTATTGGTCAAACGTACAAAATGTTCATCAAATACTGGTTGAGTGGCCTCCACAGATCTTGTAATTGTAACTTTAGGATTTATTAAAGCTGTATCTTGTTCCCAAAATATAGGTACACTACCTCTGATTTGTGTAAATGAATAACAATATTGAGTAGAGAACATGATGAATTCTGTTTCAACAAAATTTGCAACGTTTGAGTCATCATCAATTCCTCTTGCATTAAATCTAGTACCTGCACGTTTCCAACTTTGCTTTGATATAACAGTTAAACCAACTTTAAAATTTTTGATGTATGTCACAAAAGTTTCTGCAAACCCTCTAATAACAGTCGTCAAAAATCCCTCGTCATCTAAAATTTGTTTCGCATTAATGTCTAATCTATCTCTATAAGTTATTATTTCTTTCATTAAAAATGAGTTCCACATATACTCTTCTTCAAAATTATCAGAACTCAATGAATGATTCATGAAACCTCTCTTCTGTAAAGAAGAAGTCAAATCAAAATCAGAACTATAATAAAATGATCCATTTGATAACAATTTTCTAATTTCATGGCACGGATGTTTTGATACAGATTCTTGATACTCACTAGATTCTGATTCTGGCATAATTGGATATCCAGAAGAGCTGATGTCTAAAAAGTCCCAACGAGGGTCATTTAAACAAAAGAAATCCACTCCGCTAATTTTATTAACTGTTTCGTGTGGAACAGGTTGAGCAACCTTATGTTTTTGAGTTATTGTACCAATATATATCAAGCCATCTATTTCAAGAAGACCAATGAATCCAGAAATTTCATTATGTGATAATCTTTTATAACCTTGCTGTTTCAAATCAATTTTTGGAATCAGCTCTATTGCACAAGTAGCTGCTTGTGATGAGTTACTTTTATGATCTTTGTTATCAATTGCTCTAAAGACAAGAGCGAAAGATCTTGAAACAATTGCAATCCTTCGATCAGGATTATTTGTGTATAATATATGCATATCTTAGTTTAAATCTTAATCAAATGTATACCCTACTAAAGCAAATTTTTTGCTTGTCTCCTATATGTATGATATATTAGAAGAAAGACTGCCAAATTACACTTCAAGCTGTAACTTTTTATCAAAAATGATCGTACTGCTACTTTGGTTTCACAATAAAAGTTTTACCAGTACAAAGTAAATTGTATTCAAAATACTATACTTCTTTGTGAATAGGAAAGCAAGACAAGTGTATATAGTTTATTCAAATATGTATTGTAATCATGAATAAAATTGTTCGTATGAGATAAAAATGCATTTTCAAAAACAAAGTGCTCTTATTTTTTTTCAATTTTTATACTTGAAATTTCAGGCACGAGAATTAACTACAAAGACGATGGAAAAATAAAAATATTTGTTAGGTGTTTAGAAAGACTAGATCACAATAATGAAATTATTGTTATAACCAAACCATCTTAATATGTTTCTATACTTTTTAAAATATTAATGAGTCCTATTAAACAACGAATAAAGACATGTCAATGAACACATACTGATTATCAGTCTAGCTTTGAATACACTCATGAGATATTATCTTCATATTGATCAGTAATAGATTTTCGTATCTGTATGATAATTTCCCATAAAGTTTCATTTTTCTTTAATTTGTTGTATATATTTGATAGTATTTCATTTATATTACTCATTTTGACATATGTATTCTGGTGTTCTATAACATTGCTAAAATTACCACTAAAACAAATATTATAAGTATCATCAATATAGCAAAGCTGCATCTGTTCTTTTTTCGTTGTGTTTCTTCTGCTTTGTTCAGTGCTTTAGCACTGACGGTTAAGTTGTCTGTAAGTCTATTGATATTATTATCTATTGAGTCGACCTGTTCACCTTGTTCTGTAACAAGTTCACTCAACTGCTTGAAAATAGTATTAACCTCTCCAACTTTGTTTCGTATTTTGTTTATTTCCTCACTACGTTCTTGTTGTATGATTGACTGGTAAGTTAACTCTTCCTCGTTGATGAGTCTTTGTTGTTCAGTTTGTTTTTGTAATAAAACCTGATCTGATTTAAGATTATAATTATAATCAGATTCTTCGCCAGGAGTTGGATTATTGTTAACGTCTCTTAAAGACTCATTAATACCCGAATTATGTTTACTAGTATTTTCTCCAGGTTTATTTAACTTATATAGTTTCTTTAGTTTATTATAGTGGTCTAGTGTATTCGTGAAGTCACCAATTATTTGATCTTGATATATTTTACGCATTCTTTCACCTGTAGTTGTAGGTTCATATTCCAATGAAGGATTATTTGCGTTATTAAAAAAGTTTTCAATTGCTTTCATGTTGTTTTGAATTAACGGAATTAACCGTATTTCTATCTCCTCTCTCAACAAATTGTTGTCATTGGGTGTACCAATTTTACTAACTTCTCTTTTTAATAGTTTTATTGATTTAATTAATTCAATGATGTGTGAGTTGCCTGATTTATCTTTGAGATTATCGTCAGAAGTTTTTCTAATATCTTTTTGAGCTTCTATATCGGTAAAAGACATTCCTTTTTCGTTATATGCACTTAAACATGAACTCACTGAAAAGGTATTTCTTGTAAAAATGTTCCAAAGCCACAATATACTTCATTAACCAATAAATTTCACTTCAGCGAAGAGAACAATTTTTCTCGTAATAAAATAAACAATAATTGAGCTATTCTGTGACAAACAATCCACCAGGTGTTGATAAAAGTTGAGTAAGCTTCAAAAAAAATTCTGGCAACTTGAAAGTTTAAGACGTAATTCCAAACGTGTACCTTTTAAAACGTTTGTGGTTCATTGTTATTGTGCTTTTAGTTTTGTTTTTAATTTTTTGATTTTTTTAAAATGCTAAGTGCTTATCTGTAATTTAAGGGAAAAAGATCAAAATTTCAAAATCTTGAAAAATTTGATAAGCAACAAATAAGGAATCAGTATATATTTGAAAACAAAAACCGTAAGTTGGATAATCATATCAAGATAATATCAAAATTGAAATCTATGGATTACAATAATACTTTTTTTAGAAAGTGAATTACAATATTTCTTCTGTTGATGCAAAAGTATTAAGAACATTACAGTATACAATAAAAGAGAGATTTCAAAGTTACTAATATTACATTGCAAAAGATTGATTTTGATTATATTAATAGTTTTCTAACACACTTTGATAAACTTATATATACGTTATTTGATAATACATTTGTGAATCCAATATTTGATAAAACCGTACAGTAAAGCAACCTAATATATATGTTTCTAACTTATCAATGACTGATGAATCTCATTATCCTAGTAAAGTTCAATCATTGAATATTGTGAAAAGATCAGACGATAAAACCAACACCAGTTCTAGTAGTTATGCTACCCCGAAGAATTCATTTGGAGTTCAATCATTTAAAAATTTTGCAAATGATAACACTATTCCCGCTATGATTGATGTGGCTAGTCCCAATTTCAAAACAGTTCATCCCGAGAGAGAAGATATAATTATAAATAGTTTGAGAGATAACTATCTAAATACTACATCAATGGCTAGAAGATTTTCCAAATCATCCGCTCAATCGAGTAAAATTTCAAACACTTTCGATGATTCACAAGTTGAGCAAGCAAATAAGCATCCAATTGATAACGATACAATCACCGAAAGTATCGATGGTGGATCTTCTAACTCTGGCAAAAATTCACATACACAGAGTAACAATGATATGGATTACGATTCAAATTTAAATAGTGAGGGTGGTGACATAACAAGGGAGTTTTATAACTTAGTAAAGAAAACTAAACCCAATATTTTGAATACAGAAGAGCAACCTATAAAAAAATCGAAATCAACAGAAGATTTAATATCCAATGATGATGCTCAAAAACAAAGACTTTTAGCTAGTGGTCTGAATGTCCCCGGTGGCTTTAGAAGAGAGTTCATAATAAATAAAATGCGGTCCAAAAACTTGTTAGGGGATGACCATGGCAGTAAATCGAATAATCACTCAACAACAAACAATAGTATCTCTGAATCTAATGAGTACGGTTCAATTAACGAGTCAGATGACTATGATAATAAAGTACCATTTTTAACTAGAAACTTTTTGGAGTTTTTATACATCTATGGTCATTTTGCCGGTGAGTCATTTGAAGATGATTTTGTTTCTGAGACGGACAAAACATCAACAGCTAGTACACAAGATGATCTTGAAATAAGCCCATTACTCTCTAAAAAAATAATGAATAGAATAAATTTTGGTTCCGGGGTCAGTAAACCAATGATTCAAAACGCCAAAGGAAAAACACCTACAGCAAAGGCATTTCTTCTACTACTAAAATCATTCATTGGGACCGGTGTTTTGTTCCTTCCAAATGCTTTTGCAAAAGGTGGTCTGACTTTTTCTATAATTATGTTGATATTTTTTGGAATATATTCTTATTGGTGTTACTTTATTCTTATCAGAGCGAAGCAATTGACTGGTGTTTCATCATTTGGTGAAATAGGGCTAACTTTATATGGTAATTGGATGAAATTTGTTATTTTACTATCATTGGTTTTAACTCAAATAGGCTTTTCGGCAGCTTATGTCATTTTTTGTGCAAAAAATTTGAGAGCTTTTATCATGAATGTTTTTTCAGTCCCTGATCTAAAATTATCATATTTGATGATTCTGCAACTGATAATCTTTATTCCATTATCATTCGTGAGAAATGTTTCCAAATTATCGGTCACTTCTTTATTGGCTAATTTTTTAATCATGGGTGGCTTGATTATTGTATTATTTTTTTGCATTAAACATCTTTTCTTTGATTTAGATTTGAAACCGGCAGATGGTGTCCTTTATGGGTTTAACTCAAATATGTGGACAGTATTTGTAGGTACTGCTATTTTTGCTTTTGAAGGTATCGGTTTGATTATACCAGTTCAGGATTCTATGAAACACCCTGAACATTTTTCAATGGTCTTGGGGCTCGTTATTTTTACCGCGACTTTATTGTTTGTGCTTGTTGGTTCAATAGGTTATTTGGCTTACGGCAAATATATAGAAACGGTGATCCTATTAAATTTACCGCAGTCAAACGTTTTTGTTAATTTGGTGCAACTCTTCTATTCTATTGCCATTCTTTTATCGACACCATTGCAATTGTTCCCAGCCATCAAAATAATAGAAAACAGGCTCTTTCCAAAATTTGAGGTTACTAATAGGAATACATATGTGATTGCCTCCAATTCAGGAAAACGTAACTGGAAAATCAAGTGGCGTAAAAATGTTTTGCGTTCCTTCATTGTGAGTTGTGTAATATTGCTGGCATACTATGGATACGAGAGTTTAGACACCTTTGTGTCTGTAATTGGTTCATTTGCCTGCATACCATTAGTATATATATATCCCCCAATGTTACACTTGAAAAGTTTCAGTCTACCAAGTTTTAAAAGTGGTAAATCATTCTTTTTTGTTTCATTTGATATTACGTTGGTTGCGTTGGGGTGTATTAGTATGGTATATACCAGTTATCGAAGTATAATGGGTAACTAACAATATGAAACTGTAACTAAAACAAGGTAAAATGTGGTGAATATTTGTTATTTAAATATAAGTTATAATTAAACGTTTATGAAATGCATGTTAATAGAAAACCTGTTGATAGTTATTTTCTAGAGTTTTTTCTACTATTTAATCGATTTTTATGTTTTTGGTATAAGCAACATTTGAGTGATAACCATGTGAAGTTATTTATGCAATCTAATAATGTTGTTGATACAAATCAAAAGATAAGTAATCTTCGTTCAATATCTATTGTTGTAATAAAAGTTAAAACCTTCTTGGTAATCTTCTTGAGGATAAGGAGTCCTATTTGGTGTGCTGCCTTGGTGATAGTTTTCATTCTGATATGGTGCGCTATAACCATATACAGGATAGTTTTGAGCAGATGGAAGAACACTGGAATTTTGAATTTCATTCGAATGTTGAGTAGCGCTTTGAAAATCATTATGATATCGATCGTTATAATTATTGCTGCCGTTGCCGTTATTGTAATGTCCAACATTTTCAGCTTGACGAAGGTTTTGGTTTTCAGTATTAAGTTCAGGATCATTAAAATTTCCAGAGAAGTTTCCATGCTGTAGAAATGCATCTTTGCTAGTAAATGCGCCAGGCATTGAACCAACATTGTTATCTCGTTTGTCTTCTTGCATATATTCGTCCACGGGATTTAAAACGGAATCCATATTATTTTCATTTCTGTTATTGTTCTTATAATTATTGCGTCTGATTGTATTTTCCCGTGACTTGATTCTCTGCTTCTCCAAATCAAAATCTTGTTCTAATTCATATACATCATTTGGATGTTTTTCTTCATAAAAATCATCGCTATTATTTTTATAGTACGCAGTTTGGGGAGGTTGTATTGGCTGATATATCACTGTTGCAGGAGGCATTCCTATCCTATTTTGATTGTATGAATCATTAGTAGGCATGTGTTGATTTTCTTCTTTGCTGAATTTCCCACATTGACAACACCAACAACAAAATTCAGCAATACCTGTAACACCTTGTCTAAAGCAAGTTAGAAGTGCACCAATCAACCATAATCCAGCTATACAAGCCAATACAATACCTACAATAGCTATGATCTTGCAAGCTTTATTGTCCATACAAGTGTCCCAACTTTTGAAGCTTTCAGCGGTGCTCACCAATTCATTTCTTTTGAAGACTTTATCAACCGAACAGGTATCTATCATTTTTTGATAATTTCTCTGTTGAGGTGATTTTGCAGTGAAGGTGTAAATTTTTTTTTAACAGATATATTATTCTCAACTTCAGATCAACTTAAATAATAAAATATATTAATCACTCTTATTTTAATGCCTGATTTGAGTGGAATGAGTTGTATCAATTTTATGAAAAGTTTGAAAATAATTGGGTCATATTAACTCAATGAGAAACTTTCAATAAGATGATCTTAATGATTATATATATTCTTCTGATCCTATGTGCCAAGTTCTAAAACTAGATGAGTTATTAAGCTGAATTATGCTTCCATGCATATGCTATTTTTTTAATAATCATCGCATCACTTAGAGCTGAACTTTTTCACAAATTAGGAAATTTGTTTAATTTCTAAAATTAGTCTTTAAATTTTTGAAATTTATACAAAAATTCAATATTGATAAAAGTTTGATAGTCTCTCTTATTGATCAAACCCACAACATTCAAAAACATCAAGTCTAATTTAAAAATTATGCGTATTATTTTTATGTTATTAAATATTTGCCAATTGGCATATAACTATTTATACATGCATACAGATATATGTAGTTATCGTATTAAAAGTGGTGTAAGTTTTATGTTCGAAATGTTTTTTTGATGTTATCGATGATACCAATGTATTCAATATATTTTCCTGATCAGATAGGAAGAAAAAAGAACTTGTCCTGATTCATAAAAGGTTGATGTTTTTTTTGAACTGACTATTGTGTCAGTTAAAGTGTAATTTTTTTTTATTTGTTTATTCTTTTTTTTCAGTTTTTTTCTGTTTTTATTAATGTCATTAGTATTAAGTAATGTAACCGTAAACTCATATGTATCAAGTATGTGATTTCAACAAATAGTACAACATCCACCACTTGATTTTTCTTTGGGAGTAGATATATCTGACTTTGATTGATTTGCTCTTGTCGGTTTTGCATCAGATTTTTGATGGTTATTTTTATTAGCTGTATCGTTGATTTTTGATTTTTTGATTTCATCATTATTTTTAATATGATCTTTATTTGAAGAAGCAAATTGATCTTGATCTACGTTTTTTATGGTGCTATCATTAGCATTTGTGCCTACTGCATTATTGAGATTTTCATTGTTTGGATGTGAACTATTATTGATATTTGTGCCATCACTGATTGCGTTAGCACCAGATAAATTGTTTTCACCTTCATTCAATTGTTCTAAATTTTGAATATTATACTTACCACCTTCATCTCTTACTAGACGAGCCAATTCGAAAAATGAATCTTGCACATTGATATCTTGTTTTGCGGAAGTTTCAAAAAAAGGAGCATTCATATGATTTGCTAAATTTAAACCATCTTCATAACTTACTTGCCTTTCAGTTTCTAAATCAGATTTATTACCAACAACGACAATCGGAATATAATCAGTATCTTTAACTCTTTGAATTTGTTGATAATAGCTCAACAGTTCTTCATAAGAATTTCTTGAAGTTACTGAATAAACTAATAAGAATCCTTCACCTGTTCTCATGTATTGTTCTCTCATTGCTGAATATTCTTCTTGACCTGCAGTATCCAAAATATCCAAAATAGAAACGTCGTTATCCAAAATAATTTGTTTTCTGTAAGAGTCTTCGATTGTTGGATCATATTCATCGACAAAATGCGATTGAATAAATTGAATAGTTAGAGCTGATTTACCAACACCACCGCCACCAACTACAACTAATTTGAACTCTCTTATACTTGTTTTGCCCAACATATTTCAATGTAGATAGTAATTACTTTTATATTTGTATCAGGTTTTTTTATATTTCTATATTGCTGTATTGCTATATTGTTATATTGTTATATTGTAATAATTCTGTAGTATATTGATTAGACCAAGGTACAACAATGCAGATAACCGCTACACAGGTTCATATAACAATGCTAAACTTTTCTACTTCAAAACAAACTATATTGAAATAGAATTAACTTAAAGGTCCTTTCTTTAATCAAAATTTATAAATGAATAAATAAATAAATAAATAAATAGATATATATATATATATATATCAGTGTGAATGTGAATGAGTGTGGTTTTAATGAATATGGAGGAGACTGAAAAAAAAAAATTCACTTATTGTAAATACATGAAATGCTGAAATTTTCATATCTAAATTTTGTAAAATGGTCAGTTTGTAGGTTAAACATTACGAAAGAAAAATTCCAAAATGCCAAAAATGCTGAAAATTTAAAATTCTGAAGAAAAAACAAAGCAAAGCAAAGCAAAATGCAAAGCAAGAAAAAAGACCATATACGAATATAAACAGCGTACGAGTGAGAGAGTGAAAAATGCATTGAAGTTATGGATTTCCAGTATGACCAAAGAATCAAACAGTTATGATACAGTAAAGATAGAGTGAAAGGACAAACCATTTGATGTGTTAATAATGTGTGAAGGTGTGAAGGTGTGAAGGTGTGGATGTATGAATGCGTTGATGCGTTGCTGCGTTGCTGTTTCATATTTTCATGTGTATACGTCAAGTGTTCCAAGTGTGTATATCATTTCCGGTTAAATGAGTTTGCTCACTATACGATGTGTTATATAATTAATGTGTTTAATGATGTAAGACTACAAATTCTCTTCATGACTTTCCCCAGCAACTTCTGCAATTTGGATCAAACAAACTAGGACACAGAACGTTCTGAATATCTGTGTGTATGTTCGTGTTTGTTGATGTACCGTCACCAGCTTTTTCTTGATATTGTGTAAGTAAACGTAAATGTAATTCATGATTATATAAGTCTATTGTGACGGATGTGTTGAAAGGAGGTCATTCCGCAGATGGAACACCGGAAGAAGAAGCATTTGAAGTCAAGTTTGAAAACCATTTCTGTGTATCAACAAAGCCATTACTTGAAGTAGTGGGTTCGAGTAAATTGCATCAACACATATGTGGGGGGGTGGGCTCCGGTCCGGGTGTTAGTGTCTCTACGTAAAAGAAAAAATTGATTACAGATCATTATTCATTATAGTAACTATATTATGTAAATTATTGCATTATCTAATAGTAAAAAAGTGGGTGTTGAAAACAAACTCTTATAGCCCTATCAACTGTAATGAGTTATCTAAGAAGTCGATGATAAAGTCAATAATAAAGTCAATACTATCCAAATTTAATTCCATCATCGTGTATTTTGCCACATAAAAAATATCATATACCTATATGTATGATTGTATATATCTATTCCATTGCAGCTTTTGACTCTGTGGCAAAGAATAAGAAGGTTTCAATAAACTAAATTAATACCAAGTGATGGAATGAATCAAGAATTTAACCATAACTCTCTCCATATTTATATATTTATATATTTATATATTTATATATGTATGAATGCGTGAATTCGTGAATATATAAACTTATATAGTGGTTACGTTAACGTTTGATATGGTGTTTCTTATTTGGAGTTCGATAAAAGTTTATAACCTCCACTTTTCAAAAGGCAACTACAACTTAGTTGTATGTTTGTGCATACAAAAGTTCGTATGTGTGTCCTTTTTTGAGGAACACAAAAACGACAGGATTTTTCACATTCTCCACACCAGAAACAGAATGTTGCTTTGCGTATGAATGGGAATATTTGGAACAAGTAGAAGCCAAAACCTAGAGCACTGTATTACACACTCTCCGTCCCTTTTTTTTTTGTTTTCAGTCAAAAAAATTTGCCTTCAAAAAAAATTAACCGCCGAAGTATCGTCATTCATATAAAAAGGCATTACTGTACCATACAAATTAACCTATGTTTTACCTTTGTGTGCATTTTGCTTTTTTTATAATTGTTTCGTAATTGGCGAGCCAGCACGTGATCTGTGTTTTTGATTTTCTCTTTTACCGCTCACGTGATCGTATCGCTTTATACGATTTTTCTATTCAAGTAACTTCAAATAATTTAATTAGATATTTTAAATAGACGGAATACTTGACTAGTATAAATAATAACCATGGAGAATCATTCATTCTCCAAGTATCTGCTTCTCGAATTGTGCAAGCTGTTTAATCGTTTAAGATTGTGGTAGAAAACATATTTCAGGGAACTATAATAATAGTATATCGAAACCAAGTTACTTTTTTTTTCGACTTTTATCATTCCCTCTATTCTTGATTAGTTTGTTGACTATCTTCAAGTTTTCGTTTTTGCATTATAGACATATATACCATACACCATTGAACTTCAAAATATACAACAATGAACATTTCAACTTCAAATCAAACACAAATAAGAAGACTAAAAAAAGTAGAAGAAGAAGAAAATGCAGCTACTTTACAACTTGGCCCAGAATTTCAATTAAAACAAATTAACCATCAAGGTGAGATCGAAGATCTTATAGCATTGAATTTGAGTGAATCGCGTTTATTGATAAAAGAAGCTTTAGTTCAACGTAGAAAAATATTCAAAAGAGCACAAAAAGGCAAGCAATCGAACAGTAATATGAATAATGATGATAATGATGACGATGACGATGATGATGAGTTTATGCAAGCTGAAACTCGTGAAAAAGAATTGGAATCATTAGATTTATTGCTAGAACAAACAACAGGTGGTAATAATAAAGATTTAAAAAACTCAATAGAATATTTAACGAATTTTTCAAGATTTAGAGATCAAGAAACTGTTGGTGCAGTCATTCAATTATTGAGAAGCACGGGTTTACATCCTTTTGAAGTCGCTCAATTGGGTTCTCTTGCATGTGATACTGCTGATGAAGCAAAAACCTTAATTCCAAGTTTAACTAATAAAATTTCAGATGATGAATTAGAAAGAATATTAAAAGAATTATCTAATTTGGAAACATTGTATTAATCAAAATGATATATCTGTATGTATCTAATCAACAAGAAAACAGAATAAGTAAGCAAAAGTATATAAAAAGAATGTTGTATTTCTTCAACTAGATACTGTGATACTAATTACATATCAAATAAAAATAAATTGTTCATAAGATAGAATGCTTAAGATATAATGCACTTTTGTTTTCAATATTTACACCATTATTATGTTGTAATCGTTTGTACGTTTTACAACCTATCATTAATATACTTGAGATACTCGTTGATATATGTTTCTTTATTCGTTATTTTATAATTACATATTTTTGTTTTGGTTTTTTGCTAAAAATTATCTAATTGTCCTTTGTAAAAAATTTCCCAGCACCATTCTTCCACCATCTCATCAAACAACTACTAACAGTAATTGGGATATTATTTATGTCATTATAGTTACACTGGCATCTCTGAGAAATACGCATATAGTATGGGTGCGGGCATGTTATAAATGGTGAATGACTATACCCAATCTCATCAAAATGAATAATTTCTTCCTTCTTCAAAAAAAGAGAAGCTGCAATACTATGAACAGGAGCATCCCCCCAGCGTTCATAATAAAACCCTCCATTTTCATTCAGATAATCAAAAAAATCTTGATATTTAGAACTTCTGAAAAAATTTAAATCCCCAATCTCAAAATTAGACCAGAAATGGCACATATTATAAGCACATGTGCTTTTTCTTCCTAATCCAAATGATCCAATCACACTTTTATCAGTAATAAAGTCAAAAGCATTTGTTGACATATCAATATCGGTAGTATTAGATTTCAATTCAATATAATTTTCAACAGTGTCCCATAATGTTGGAATAGTCTCTTCATATTCATAAGTAGCAATGACAAATCCATATTTTTTATGTTGCTCTCTCATTATCTTGAATGGATCATATGGAAAATCACAAAAATATTCTACATCTGGCTCAACTCTAAAATAATAATCGTACTTATCCAGGATTGGTTGTTTGTAAAAATAACCAGAATTAAATCTACACATGTTTCTGTATGACTTCGATCCCCCATATATAACATCTTCTTTTTCCATTTTTTCTAAACTTTCTTCGAAGAAAGTTTCATTTATAGAAGAGGGCCTGTCCCAATCAGAAGATGGTATTTTCACAAAATTTACATTTCCGCTAGCCATAGCCCTTGTTGCTTCTTTAAACTCGAAGGTAAAATGTACATCATTCATGAATGTCCAGTCATAATTATACTTCCAGTTGAATCTATCTTCGAGTGATCTCATAGATTTCAAAACTTCTTTTAATTCCCAATTTCTTGTGAGCATCAGTATTGTAGCATTTTCTTTCTCTAAACTTTTTTCAAAATCATTTGAAACCTTTTCCAAGACATGCATATCATATGTATTTGTGGAGAGTTTTAAGTCGGAATATTCATATCTTTTTCTTATTGTTTCGTACCTTTTAAGCAATTCGTTGGAATTATTAAACAATTTTTTCTGTGAAACAAATATAACATAATCATTTTTGAATAAATAAAAACAACTGCAAATGAGCCATATTATTATGGATATCATGTAGAAAATATGTTTGTTCATTTCATTTTTTTTTTTTTGGAGAACTCTTTATTTCTTTGAGTACAATAAATTATTCTATGTTTAAGTTGACTCAATTTGACAACAGTTTGATTCAACTTTTAGTCAATATCTATTTTCATATATATTACATGAAAACAGTTGAACAAAAGATTTTAAATATGATTATCATTATGTGTGTTTAGTGAAGAATAGATTCCATTTTCTTGAATTCTTTGTTTTGCTGTTCCACAGAATAATTGAATTATTGACCCGAAAAATATTCGGCCAAATCTACTATAAACAGAACAAAAAATCTGGAGTATCTTACCGTTTATTATATAAATAAACTATTCATTTTTATATATCAAAACTGAAATATATGTATATAGAATGTTATCTATTCTTGAAAAAGGGTTAATGCAGATGAGTAAGGTGTATTTGTTGATATATCAATATCAGAAATTTCACAGTGAGCCATTCGGTTCTTCTTTAAAACAACTTGTCTCGTATTCAAAATCCAATTTAGTTTTTATCAATTAAAAATAGATACAAAAGAGTTCATTCAAATTATTATAATTTGAATGTGATATCATTTACGGACTTAACCTCTTCTTTCTTTTCGTAAATAGGTAGACTTGCACTGTTACTAGATTTTACAAAAATAGATGATATTCCACCTTGTATAACACCACCTTGAGGTTTCTTAGCTTTATCAGATAGAAATTCAACAACATCATTGATATTTGACATCATCTCATCAACGGAATGCTCATTGAAGATTCCAATTTTTATACTAACTAAATTGTCATTATTAGGTACATAAGATGTATTTTTGCATATACTTCTTATTTGAGCTCTAACGTATTTTGGATCACATTCTTCTTTTTGTTTCTGAAATCTTAATTTTTCTGCTCTGGAAAGTTTAAGAACAAAAGGTAATTTCTTATTACTATTGTAGAACTTATTACCCAAAACAGCCGGTAATAAATGGTGAACTCTGTAATCAGCGACAATTAAATCAAAATCCTTATATAATTGATTAAGCTTGGAACCTCTATACCTGCGTTTCAAATTCTTCATACCAATAATTTCTTTAAACATATCAGAAGTACTTTCATCTGCAGATAAAGTGTTCACATAGAACTGAGAAGGGTCCTTTGTTATGAGTAATATGTTAAGATCGCTCGGTTTGTTCATTTTGGAAGCTGTAAGTGGAATGATCCGAGGTATGAAATCTTTGGTGATACCCATTTTTTTACCCATATTTATTTGAACGTGAATGTTCTTATCGTTTTTTATAATAGAATCAATTTTATGGCGTGCAATCAAAGACTCTAAAGCCTTTCTAGTTTCTTCATTTTTATTTAACTTCAAGTTGTTGACCATGTTAAGATTTTTGAAAATCACCGTAAGTTTAGATTCAAATTATTTGATTACCTTTTGCAATTTTTCTAGAGTAAATTTACTAATATGTCTCATAACTTTTATTACAATTTGTGTTTAATTGTTTTATTACTTTTCATCCGATTAAAGTTACACATCTTTGCTAACTGGAATCTGTTTCTTTCGATGAGATGAGATGAATTGAAATTTTTTTTTCATTTTTTGATTCTCAGCGAGACTTATGCAGGAACGTAAAAAAAAGTAATCACCATTAGAAAAACGTATTTTTATATCAGAATTGATGCCTGGTTGTTAGAAGTACACAAATCTTAATTCTAACTTGATTGTGAACAAATAAGTATAATAGTAGTACCAAGAGCACTGTCATGGACAATAAAATGATAGTGAGTAATTTCAAGTATCGAACAAATTGTCTTTAAATTAAAGAAGTTGAACGTAATTACTAAAAACAAAAAGACAAAACCTTTAAAGAATACGAAATCTAATGTAATTCAAAGTTAGTTTACTTATTGAAAAATAATTAAAACAGATACTACACACTTATTTAAACATAAATCAATGAAATAAGGTGCTAAATAGCTAAACAAATGTACTAAATTTTTAAAACCATTATACTCAAGCGAACATTTCAGCGACATCAGCTGGTAATTCTTCGATTTGAGTGGAGTAGAATTGTTCTAATTCTCTCATAGCACCAACATCTTGGTTAGTGACAAAGTTGATAGCAACACCCTTTCTACCGAAACGACCACCTCTACCAATTCTGTGAATATAGTTTTCTTTGTTGGTTGGTAAATCGTAGTTGATGACTAAAGAAACTTGTTGGACATCGATACCTCTGGCTAATAAATCAGTAGAAATTAAAATTCTGGAAGAACCGGATCTGAATTCCTTCATGATAACATCTCTTTCTTGTTGTGGTAAATCGGAGTAAATGGAGGAAACGGTGAAGTTGTTTTCAATTAATTTTTGAGTCAATTCTTCGACCTTTCTTCTAGTGTTACAGAAAATAACAGCTTGGGTGACAGAAATGGAATCGTATAAATCTGTTAAACAATCAAATTTGTATGCATCTTCTTCGACGTTAATGTAAAATTGTTTGATACCTTCTAAGGTTAATTCATCCTTCTTAACCAAGATTCTGACTGGGTTTCTCATGAATTTAGTGGTGACTTCTAAGACATCCTTTGGTAAAGTGGCGGACAATAAGACAACTTGGGTGCTTGGTGGCAACATCGTGAAAATTTGGTAGATTTGTTCTCTGAAACCAGAAGATAACATTTCATCGGCTTCATCTAAGATGAACATCTTGATCTTGTCAGTCTTGAATCTTCTTCTTTGGATGTTGTCAGAAACACGACCTGGGGTACCGACGACGATTTGAGCATCTCTTAAACCTTCGCTATCTTCAACGAAAGAAGTACCACCGATACAAGCGTGAACTTTGACGTCCATGTTGAAAGCTAAAGCAATAACAACCTTTTGAATTTGTAAAGCTAATTCTCTGGTTGGTGCTAAGATTAAAGCTTGTGGGGCTTTAATAGAACTGTCGATTCTTTGCAAAGCAGCAATGGAGAAAGTACCAGTCTTACCAGTACCAGATTGAGCTTGGGCTAAAACATCATGTTCTTCAACAATTGGTAAAATAGCACGTTGTTGAATGGCAGATGGTTCTTCAAAACCGTAACCGTAAATACCCTTTAATAGTTCTTCCTTTAAGTTCATGTCATCGAACTTGTAGACAACTTTGTCATAGTTGGTTTGAATTTGATTTTCTTCAACTTGGGAAACACTTTCAGCAGACATATTGTATTTAATAGTTACTTTTGTTCTATTAATCTTCTTTGGTTGTTTAAGAAACTAACTAAAATATTTTTCTTAAATACAAAGAGAAAAGAAAGTATAAAATTTAATTAATGCAATAATATACTATAACAATTATTAAAATATAATTCAACTAATGAACATATATATATATTATGTTTATTGTAAAAATTTAATTCACCTTTTGAAATGGCAATTAGATGATATATAATTAATAGAATTGCATTATAGAAAAAATTTCAGAAAGATAAAATCAATTTTTCATGATAACAAAAAAAAATTTACATTGAAAAAAATTTTGTAAGAAATGGAAGTAAATTAGTAGTTATACAGTTACTTTACACATTGTTTTTTTTCTCACTTCAATTGAGGATGAAATGACAGTAGAATAATGTAAATTGTAAAATGATTTTTTGATATGAAAAGTAGTAGTAACAAAACTTGCTTGAAATTTCTCAAGAAAAAATCGATGAGCACTTGCTGTACCATCTATTTCATATTATTTTTGTGAAGAAACCTCTTGGAAGGAAAATTCCTTGATTTAACTTAATGAAGTTATTTTCCTCCAATGATATTCTGTGATCTTGATACTTTGAGAAAGCAAACTTATACATCAACTAATGGTTGGACCGAATAAAAAACCACAACCAGTAGAGATGAGTTCATGTTTTTTCCATGAAAAAAAAAAAGTTTGTTTCTTCCAAATTTGTTGTTGCAGCTTTCAATTATGGCATTACAGTGGTTGAAAATACTACCCACAGTGTCAAGAAATGAATGCTCTGCTTCACTATTTACATAAAATAATACTTGAAGTCATTGTTAACTATATAAAGATGTTTCAGTTCAGGTAAATAAAAAATACCAAAGCATATGCATCTGGCATGCAAAATATCATGTTTTTTTGAGAATCAATATTTTATCTATCTTGCTTTCACCAACTCAATTCTTCGTGGAATCAGTAACTAGTTTGGCTAAGATTCAAAAGAATATACAATATCCATCATTGGATCAGTTCTTTCAGGTTTCTTATACTTGGCTAATAATACAAATCTAATTTCATCTCATATAATGGCAGTATTAAAAATGACAGTGCCCAAAGATATATGCTTTTTCATTTGTTTCAATTCAAGATATTTTCCCTCAACCATAATGCCTTGTTAATAGTTGTGTCGCTGATTGAATGTTGAGGATGACCAAAATCAGGTATAGCTTTTAATGTAAGTACTTTTAATTGGAAACTTGTCTTTGAAAACTCATGGCTTCAACTAATATGGTTATGTTAGTTGACATATATACTCTTGAAAATTGCGATTAAATTAATTAACTATAATGTAGTAAAATTACTTGATAATTAGAGTTTTATTTATTTTGAAATATATAAAAAAATATTTTAACTATTTAAGATATGTTTATGAAAACCTTAAATTGTAAATGGATTGTATTTGAGGAAAAATATTTCTTTATGCATCTTAACGGGAGTAAGACCAGACGTTCTTTAATAAACCATCGTTTTGAGCTAAACGGTTTAAAGAGTCATCGGCTTCACCTCTACCTCTAACCTTACCAGATAAAGCGTAAGTGATGTATTCACCTGGGATAGCTCTACCTTCAGAGTCAACCTTGGCAATGTTGATTTGGACAGAAGCGTGGTCCTTAGCTTTGATGATGTTGTTAGTGGCAGAACACTTTCTTGGAACGTATAATTCGACCTATTGGAATAATGAGCAGTTTTACTATTAAACGTATTCAAATTGAATAATTGTGTTAATAATAGTGAAAAGTTTATATTGTTAGTAAAATGATATTTTCTTTGAATTCACTAAATATATGAAATTCCTAAGTATAACTAAAAAGTTCAATAAGAACTTAATAGAATGATGTAGATTTTAAAATAAGAAAAGTCCTGTAGAAATAATTTTTGAATCAATTGCTTATGATAAATAATGTTGTGCCCATTTCACTCGATAAAATATTATTAAAAATCATCATTAACATTCAAAACACTATGTTAATGAAAAGATAAAGATGGCTGTAAAATATATTACTAAATTCTTCTCATAAGTACATTTTCAACTGTTTCAACTGTTTCAATACAAACTTTTGTCCAGAACTCTTATTACAAAACACGTTACTTCAATTCAGCACTCATATAATTATTGATTATTTGTTTTCATAAAGCTCCTTTATTGCTGTTCCAGTGATCAATATTTCTTGCTTCAACGTTTAGATAGTGAAATATGGCTGTATTTTTACTTTGAACATTAATGGATGTTATCAAAACAACTGGATACTTTTATCTTATAATACTATCATTCTAAAATCACTTAAAAATTCACAATTTGTTTATCATCAAAAGATTAACATACTAATTGACCTCTATCGTTTTCCATTGCGGCTAATTTGGTTAATGTGTTTGGATGTGGTTTTCTAAAGATTAAAATGATGAAAGAAAAGTTTTTACAAAAAAGTTTCTTATATACTATTGGATAGCAAGTACTAATATAATTAATTTTTACATATTAAAATAAGTTATTTGAAGAATTAACCATACTATGTATTCTCTTCTCGGATAATAACAGAAAACAGATTATTCACAATATTTGTTAGTTCCATTTTTCGTCAATTAATTAGAGAGACAGAGAAACAGAAATATTCAGAATAAGTTCATAATAGAAAAATTTCAAGATCGATGGTATTCAATAATATACAATAAACAGTTGATAATGATTAAATTAATGAAAATTGTAAGTTCATCATTATGGTAACTCACAAACATTAGAAAGGAATCAACAGAGCAGCTCAGCCCAATGGACAGCACAATCTCTCTTTAAAAAATTAATTTACAGACAGTATCTCCTTCCAAAAGTTAAAGAACGTCTTTGTGTTAGTATGATTTTGAAGTAATTTTATTTTCCAGTTTTTCCAAGTATATTGAAATCAAAAGTATTTGTTTAAAAACGCGAAACTGAAAAATTTCAAATATAGGTAATTATTTCTCATAATTAATAACTATTAAATTCTTGATTTTATAAAAACCTTTTGATGGTGTATGGGTGTCTTGCAGTCTCTAAATATTTTTGACTTTGTTTAGGTTTTTTATATGAACATAAAAGTGGCATTGGATAAGAATAAACAGGACAGTATCTTATTGTTATCAATGTAAAAAACACTACTTTCTTCTGACATTAATTTGGTTATATAAGAATTGAATAGTATCTAACGGGTATAAATATATGTAATTAATTATTAATTATTAAAGGTGATGATTGTTTCTTCAAAAAAAAAAAAAATATATCTTCTTCAAACATCTTGAATGTTCTTAAATCACTAGTGCAATCACAGGTTGACTAGAAAACGCTGCTGTTGTAGTTTCCTTATAGTATTGTACATTTGGTTTTCTTTTTCTTCTTCTTCTTTTGCTCTAATTTACTATGTTTAGCTTCTGACTTATTTGAATCTTGTTTGCTAGTATTAAGTTTAGGTATTAGATTCTTGACAAAATCAGAGGATACTTGAGTTTCTGCTAGTTTTTTATTTACTATTAAACTTATTGTAGATGCAAACAGTTCATTCACATTATAATTATTTTTAGATGAAACTTGGATATGACCATTTAGTTTTAAACTTTTATAGACATTTTCAGCATCTTCTGGGTTGATTAAATCGTCCTCAAGATCAAGTTTATTATCAAAAAACAAATCTCTTTTCAACCCAACTAATATTATTGGAACTCCAGTAGTGAAATGTTTTACCTCAGGTATCCATACATTTTCAGCATCTGTTAATGATGATGGACTATCGACAGAATAACAAATAAATATAATATCAGCATCGTTATATGCAAAGGGTCTATATTTTTCATCATTTTCATATGCAGAAACATCCCAAAATGAGAATTCAATCTTTTTGTTATATGAACTATCAACAAAGTGTCTATACTCATTTAACACTTTAGATATTTTTTCATTATTTATCTCTTTTTTAAATTCATCATCATGGCAATGATTCTGCAAATAAGTCAAAAGTAAAGATGTTTTTCCCACAGTTGGGTCACCTACAACAACTAATTTTATAGGGATGCAATTATTAAATCTATGAACTTTTTCTACCGTATTTTTCATATTTTGAAAACTTATCAAATCATTTTGATCTATAACTAAATTTGGACTTTCAACACATAATAAGTCATCATCTTTGCTATTTCTATTCTTATTCTTATCACTGCTGATGTCGTTGTCTTCCGTTGGTATTTCTTCAATAACTTTGGAATTTGATAAAACAAGAGAATCCGTGCCATTCATCCTAGTATGACTACTTGAATTTGTAATGCTATGTTGATGACCTTCATCATTCGCAGAATCATCAATATTGTTACTGCTATTTTTAATACATTGAATAGTATCGGTGACTGCTGTAATTGTTGAAAAATTATCTAAAACATCAGTCATCTCAATTTCTCATATAATATTAGTTACAATATTATATTTATAGTATGGAGTTCACTTTCGTTGTTTGAGTTTTGAACCGGGCAATTTTCTTTTATATAACTAAACAATTTGAATGATCATTAATTTTTTTAGTATATATCTTATTATATATATATAGATACTATTCATTTATTAGTAAATATTGGATTACCTTTGAATTTACAAGGCAACTCTGTAACAAAGACTATCTTACAATTAAAGAGCTGACATGCTACATAACTATAGTGTAGAAATTTCAATAAACTTCTGTTTTAAGGATTTCGATATAAATGAGTGACTTGAACAAAGGTTTATATTATATTATAAATCAACGACCTGTATATCACCCATTTCTGTTTAGAAATTTACTTATCTGTGTCAATTAACATATAATTAATAACTACCAAATCATACGACAGTTATTCACTTGGTGGATTATATAAGTTACTTAGTTCTTCAACCAGAACAAAAGGACGGGGGAAAGCTTTTCGAAATCACTTATTCATATGCCACAATTTCTTTCTCTGTGCATGGAAATACATATAAATGAACTGTTTTGACGTTTCTTTCTTTTTTGTTACATTGGGTCTTTTTCCGAGATAAATTGCTTGAAATAATACTGTGATTCTTCGGTAGAAGAATTACAGTATTTCCCATTCAGTTAAATTAAACATGATATCGAGTTTCGGTGTTTTTGTAGGTATTTCTCACACAGCTATAAGAAGTTTTCTCTGGAAGATGTAATTATTAACATGTTCGAAAATGAACGTATACGTGTGTATGTATGTGAAGAGATCAACTAAGAGATTAAGGTAGAAATTCCAATGCTTTATGTGTATTTTGAAAAAAGCATATTAATTAACTCAAATTGTATTGGAACATAACTCTGTGATTTAACACATGGAAAGATACATACTTACTAATGTTATAAAACAATCGAATAAGCTGACTACTACAGGTACCGTAATGTAATGTAGATAGTTAGAACCAAACTAATATGTATTCCTAGCGCAATTGATTTTCGATGTTCTGAGATTCCAAATATAAAATGGAAAACTGTAGGGTAATGTTCGATTACCAAAATTTTGAATACTGTTCACTATCCTGTGTACTCTTCTTTCGCTCAGGTTGACTTGATATATATTGCTTTGTATATAATTGTCATTATATTTGTTAATTTGGGCTTCTAAAAAAGTAATCTCAAGGCAGCTATAATAAAACATAGTTCAAAATTTTGTGGCAACAAGGTTTAGAAAATTTTGTAAATTGAAAAATTTTTTATGTTTTTCTTTCTTGAACTAACATTAACAATCAACAAGACATAAAAATATATGATGGTTTCGATAATGAACATTCTTTATCTTCAAATTCTTATTATCTGACTATTGAAACGAAAAAAATACCATTATTTATAAAGTTACTTATCGAAATGATTATAAATGATTATAAATGATTATAAATGTTTATCTTATATAGATTCCTGTCACTTGGAATGTAATTCTATCATATGTGTCACCTAAAGTGGTCCCAACTTTTCCATGGTTAACCCCAATGGAAACTTCGGCCGATAGATTTTTAAGGCAAATACAAATTTAAAAATTAAATAAATAAGCGGTGATTTTTCATCTATTAGCATAAAAAACATTATCTTGATGATGAAAAATAAGATTGAGTAATAGATCTGTTTTCGAAATATGATTATTGGCATCTAGGTAATTATAAAACTACAAGCACAATCAATTGATTGTTCAATTAATCGTTTTTTAATTTCCATTTGTTTTTTTGACTGAGTGGGTAAATTATTACAAGAGCTATACAAGTAATGGTAACATTAATATGACTGATACAAGAACAACACGGTCAAGGAGTTTATCTAATCCTAATGTCTTTTTTGGATCTAAGGAAAATGTATTGATAGACCCTGGAAATCATCCCGAATCTCACTTCGAAACCGGCATGTCCAGATTCAGATTTAGAATGAGATCGTTTTTATTACGTTACGTTGATTCCCAATCTGAATATTTATCGGCTTGGCAAAATAAACACAGATCAAGTTTTCTCGACTTCTATTTCTCTTATTCTGCTACTTTAGCTTCCCACACATTTTACGTTATCTGTTTGCCAATTCCTGTTTTTTTTGATCATTATCCATTAGTACGTGATCTAGTATACATTATCGGTTATTCAATTTACTTAAGTGGCTATCTTAAAGATTATTGGTGCTTACCAAGACCCAAGTCACCTCCGCTACGTAGAATCACTTTGAGTAAATATACTTCAAAAGAATACGGTGCACCAAGTTCACATACAGCTAATGCTGTAGGCGTTACATTATTATTTTTATATAGACTGTGGCAACAGAACTCAATTTCAAATACATGGAAATTGTTTTATTTAAGTTTAGCAATTTTTTACAATTTATCATTAGTTATTGGAAGAGTCTATTGTGGAATGCATGGTATTTTTGATTTAGTTACTGGTGCGATAGTTGGTGCTATTTGTTTCCTAGGAAGAATGTTCATTCCTTATTTACTCAAAAAGCTCAATTTCAATTCAAGTGAATATCTGATGTATCCAATTGTAAGTACAGCATGGGGATTGTTTATTTTGTTGTACCATACAACGCCAATCGACGAATGTCCATGTTTTGAAGATAGTGTTGCATTTATTGGAGTGCTAGCAGGTATGGATTTCTGTCATTGGATAATTGAAAGATTTTCCATCGAAGAGATCGTGAACAATCTGGGAGATCTTCAAAAAGCAAGCGGTCTGTTAATCTTGTTCAAATTTATATTAGGCGTATCATCGGTTATCGTTTGGAAATATTTGATTAGCAAACATTTGTTACAATTTATACTGAAAGACATTCTAGGATTAGAGGATGACAGAAAAGAACTCAAATCAAAATTAAACAGTTGGCAAAAAGAGAACAAGCATGAATGTCCGCCATACCTTGGCAGGTCAAAGTTCGATATATACTTAAGATTTCTGAGTTATGCGGGCATCCCTATAACAGTGCTATTATTTTGTCCATATTTTTTCTCTCAAATAGGATTGATATAATGCTCTTCTAGCAAGACAAACAATATATATCAACATGAACATAATTCAATAGAGTTCCATAGAAACAAACGAAATATAGTAAAATACAGTAAATAAGACACATTATTTTTGTAAGTGAATGTTCCACCAAACCTATTATCGAAGTCTAGATCTCATTGAAAAGGTTTAGTAATATTTACATATTTTCCCAGAAGAAAAAGAAAAACTACAAGAAAAGTTTCTAAGGATCAGAGACACGCGGGAAAGTGCGGACAAAACGCATACAATTTTGCGAAATAATTTGTACGTTTCGGAAGAATCCATATTCCACACGTATCTCTTCTGGAATTCGTTTTCATGAGCTGGATACATACCCTTAAATTTATACCGTTTTGGGAGAAAATATTCACCAAATAGAGTATTTTTCTAAAATTCTCTCTTTTTCACATAGCTTTCGTTTGGTTTTCGATACGTTTATAATATTCCATCTGCTGTCGCAGTGTGGTGGTTGAATGCAAAAAAGAATGGATGTTGGTGTAACTGACATTTGACAAACATATCAATAAAATAGTTTTCAACCATGAGTATGTCTTTCACTCTGACAAGTCAATTCGAAACAAAAGGAGCAAAAGGAGCAAAAGGGAATCCTTGTTGGTGGTGGAACATACAGATTATATAAAATTTGACTTGATCGAGCTACTTCATTCGAGTATATCTGATAGTAACGGATTATTCGACATCAAAGTAACGCGCTTAGATATCTTGCTTGCATCGAGCAGCGATAAACACATAAACACATAAACACATACATATATACACATATAACATTACTAATGTTTAGTAAATTAGATCATTCAGCGATTTGTATTCTTATAGTTTATCATTTATGTAATGGTCCATAACATGCACACAAATGTATCTATGTGTGTCGTGGATACATGATCTAGCTTCAGAGAGTGTGTGCCTAGAAAGTTTTTGTTAACTATTTTTTTCTCGTTCAGAATTTCGACTCACAAAAATTTCATGATTGTAACAATTTTTCGAAGAAATTTAATATTCTTAATTGAGTTTACTAAGAAAAATATTAAGCTCATGTTTCATTGAGATAATAAATTGATAAAAACATTAGTCCAAGTTTACAATTGATATTTAAATGAGACTGTATATGATCTGTTTAGATAAAATTATTCTCATCACTGCTTCAGCATACTTTTATAGTTTATATAAAACTTAGTTAGCAGTTTGCTGTGGGTTTTTATAAACTGACAAATTATCTCCTTTTCAGTTTTTTTTTCACCTAGACTTGTAATCTCGTATAAAGTATTATACTCTCTTTATAACTTAAACTGTTTATACAATAAAAATTGAAAAAAAAAAATAATTTATTAACATAGTACAAGGTTAAGTTAGTCAAAAGCATTTTGGTAAAACAAATATATATGAATTGAAGCAATTTCCAATTTTTATATAAAATATTTTCATCGATCGATCCACATTATAAGAGTAATAGTTAATCTTTTTTTTTATTTTGGCTAGCAAGAAAATACGTGAAATCATTTTCATATAATCAAGCATACTATTTATTCACAATTGGAATTATAAAGCATAAACCGAATAACCATATCCATCAAGAATTTCCATACTAATATCTATTAATCTACATAATGTCTGGTGTTGAAGAAATAGATTATGAGGCTTTACCTGATTCTGCTCCATTGAGTTCACAACTGATTGCTGGTGCATTCGCTGGTATTATGGAACATTTTGTTATGTTTCCATTCGATGCACTAAAAACGAGAATTCAATCGCAAACTCAATCTAATCTACCAAAAAATCTAATCAAACAAATTTCAAATATCACGACTACAGAGGGCTCTTTAGCTTTATGGAAAGGTGTTCAATCAATGATTCTTGGTGCAGGTCCGGCACATGCTGTATATTTCGGTACTTATGAGTTTATGAAGAAATCATTGATTGATCAAAAAGATATACAAACACATCAACCATTGAAAACTGCACTCAGTGGTGCAACAGCTACCATCGCTTCGGATGCTTTAATGAATCCTTTTGATACAATTAAACAGAGAATGCAATTAAGTGGGAAAGAAACAACTTGGACAGTCACAAAGAACATCTATCGTAAAGAAGGTTTAAAAGCGTTTTATTACTCTTATCCAACAACAATTGCAATGAATATTCCATTTGTTTCCATGAACTTTGTTATTTATGAGTCATCGACTAAATTATTTAATCCAACTAATGAATATAATCCTTGGATACATTCCTTGTGTGGTGGTTTGAGTGGTGCAACTTGCGCTGCTGTAACGACACCATTGGATTGTATCAAAACTGTACTGCAAGTGAGAGGTTCTGACTCGGTCTCACTAGATATTATGAAAAAAGCAAATACATTCAAAAAAGCTGCTAGTGCAATTTATCAAGTACATGGTTGGAGAGGTTTTTTAAGAGGTATAAGACCAAGGATAATTGCAAATGTTCCAGCAACTGCAATTTCATGGACAGCTTATGAGTGTGCTAAACATTTCTTAATACCTGATCAAAAAAATCATGTAGATATTTGATTAAATGTACTATAGAATCATGCTAAAACAAAACAATTATTAACACTTCATCAAAATACACATTTAACAAAAAGTTCTGAATTAATGGAAATTTTTTCATCCAATTTATCGAAATCTACTACAATAACAAGAATGCATTTGATAAAAATTTAAGTCAAAAATATTATATTAAATTTTATAACGTATATATCGTTACTGTAAATATGTTGCATTGTGGAAAAACAAAAAATCAATAATTAATAATTAACAAATATTTGTTTCCCTAGTAGTAACAAAAATGTATCTTAGATCATCTTATAAACAAGAATATTAAAATTATATTAATCATTAGTTAAGGTTGGGACCCGTTGTGTCATTTCGTATATCTTCTATTTCATTTGTATAACGATGTCCATCAACATCCCACAGTACGGGATAATTAGGATCATCTATTCTGTATAGCATCCCAACTATGCTATCATCCCATGGTTCTTCCTCGGTTTCGGTCTGCTTTTTAATATTAGAGTTGGAGGTTTTCAAATCCGCAGGCACACCGTTGTCAATGGTCCCATATCCTCCAGCGAAGTACCGTTCTTTACCATAATTTGTAAATCTGAAGCCCTTTTCCAACTGTCTGTTTCTTGATTCAGTTGACATATCCGCCAAAATAGCGCTGGGAGTATTTTTAGTGTCAAAATTATGGTACGAATAATAATTAGTAGCAACAAGCAGTGTATGTTTGAAATCCCAACTGATATCATAACCACAAAATGTATCTCTCAAAGCAAACCAAAATTTCATACGAGCACAAGTAGGAAGTTTTTTACACGAGTAGTCTGTCCAGGGAAATGCTACGAAGTGCATTATTGCAAAAAATATCATTTCTAGGCAAAGAACTATATTCTGGCAATAGTAACTAAATTGGGCTTTTTCAAGTTCATTAGCACTTTTTGTGCCTATAATACCAGCTGAAATCAAAAGTTCAATAACAATACTTTGCCAATATGATGCAAAAATAATCAATTTGACACACATAAATTTTCCCCAAGGATTGAATCTTTTTAGATCTGAAGAAAAATATATCCAAAAAAGTGCTAAATTGTATAATGACCAAGTAACAGAAATGTTGTATAAAAATAAAAGAATGTACTTGAATTTAATCGAGTTCCATGTATCTAATAAAAGAAGAGCACAACAGTATAATGGCTTGAACCAAACGTATTGTAAAATTCCTCTTTTTAGTTGCAAAAAATCCTCTGGATCTGATAAATCAATAGGTTTGATAATTTTGCCTAAGATAAATAAAGGGTGCTCCAGACTTCCATGTGAAAATGCTAACTCTGATACAATTTTTCTTTCACCACCCAATAGTAAGGTCAACAATGTAAAGAACGTAAAAATGATAAAGGCTTCATAAACCTCTCGAATCGGATCAGTAAAATATTTGGCATAGAACGGATTTACTAAAGCTATAAAACATGTAACACTAAACACCGGAACAACTAACAGTATTCTAATTATCAACCTTTGTTCGAATGGTTTTCTATAATTTTTTAAGTGCCTTATAATATCATAGAAGGAAATTGATGTGGCTATACTAGACGATAGAAAACATATTAATTTGATCATTGACAGGGACTTTAATTCTGAAACATGAAAGTAACATAAATCACAATCAACTCACTTCAAATATAGTAAATTTGAGTGTTACCATCGAATATATATATATATATTCAATCAAGCTATGATGGCTGTGTTTAACTTGCATTTTTTATCTTAATCCTTATTGTCTGATATCTAATTTATTTATTGGCTTGTATCAAAGAAGTTTCAAAGCTAAACGCGCTACCTTAAAATATTCATGGAATGAGATATCCTTTTCAATAAATGAATGTCCATCTAAAGGAGTAAGATCCCAACACTCACGACTAATTTTAGATGTTCACAATATATGTTATTATTATGTGTTGATATATTTTATTTACATGTTTAGATTATTTACAGACATCTTATGAGGTGATCAAATAGTTCATTAATTTTGTTCATTAATTTTGTTCATTAAACAGAGTAAAAATACCAAAAACAAAAACTTAACACTAACCGTTTTAAATTAATGCACACATGAACAAATTTTAACGAAAGAAAATATTCTTCAAAGCTATTCACAAAGAGCTTTCTTGTTTTCTTTTTATCCTTTGTTCAAGTTTCACTTTTCTCAACAGTTTTCTTTCATTTTTTTTATCTCTTAAATCATTATGCTCTGTTTTATTCATAACATCTTGTTTCTTTAAGGGGGATAATTTTATTATCATTTTGGAGTTCACAGACCCCATTATAATTGGGTTTGTTGCTAAATCCTCATATATCGACGTTAAGATTTCTAAATTATGCTTCCTTCGTTCATGTTCCTTTTTACTTATTTTGTTAATTTTATCATTTAGACTCGATTCGAAATTGGCTATCCAATTATCATTTGAAAAGGTGGTTTCATCAATATAAATGTTTACCTTTGCGCTTTTCTTCAGCGCACTTTGGATTTCATGAGCTTTCTGTTTTCTCAAATCGTCAGTCTCTATTTTCCAAGATATTCTTATGTGTTTGATATTGTTTGTAGATTTTGAATTTTCAGCTTTCAATTTGAATTTATTTACATTCACACCACTTTCGTGTAACTGTTTGATTTTCTTCTCTGCCAACTCATCGTTATATAATTTAATTGCATGAGAACTTTCAACTTTTTTGACTATAGGAATTGCAACACCGTCTTTATCTTTAATAAAATTCACGATTTGGATCCCTTCTGTATCCAAATCAACTGTTTTAATAAAATTTTGAATCTTCTCTTCAATTAACTTACCGTTGCTTCCATCAATTATTTTTATATTGCCATATTTATTACTTTGTAAGATTTTTTTGTACGTTTCCGTTGCTGCAAGACGTGCTTTCTTTGTACCATTTTTCCATTTTACAGTATGTTTTACTCTGTTCGAAATTGGCAACCTAATGCCACTATTTTTACTTCCCATGCTCAAGGAACCTCTCCTTGAATCATTCGTGTTTAACTTATGCCTGCCGTCTGGATCAGAGACTCCTTCAAGTATGGGCGATTTTCTACCCTTCAAATCGGGACGAAATATTCTACTTTTATCATTTAATTTTGTTGTATTGTTGAGCAGTTTCAGCAGGTCGTTATTGAAATTTAATTCAGTAAAATAATTTTTTGAAGTTGAAAGATACCTGGCTTTAAATTTCAGATGTGATAGTTGTTGTAAAACTGTGATGCTTTTATTCATCATCACACTATGGGAAAATGTTCTCTCTTTATACCAAGATCGATTTCGTAAAAACTTTCTAAAAGATTTCAAAGCTATTAAATATTTCACCTATTAATCTGATCATCAAAACTGAACAATTTTACAGCATAAGTTTATCTAACTTGTTTATATAAAATGTATTGAAACCAATTACCACATTACCTACTTAACTAAAGCAATTTCTAGACTTCATATATTTTATTTAACACGTGATGTAAAATGAATGAAGCCAAATACATTTTATCAATAATAGAGGTTATCTTTACATTCTGTTAGGTTGTATAATAATTGCAAACCTGGTTATTGTACTATAAAAAATAACTTTAATTTACAGTTTATAGAAGATATTTAAAAATTTAACATACTAAATCTAAATTAACTAGAAATCAAATACGCAACAAAATTCATGAATTTAACCGTTTTCTAGAAGTCCCAAAACTAGAAAAAGACAACAAGAATTATTGGAAGGTTCTATCTATAAGTGTTCATCAACACCTAATACCATTGCTAATAATGCCATTCTAACGTATAACCCATATTTCATTTCTCTAAAGTATGCAGCACGATGATCATAATCAACTTCTTCCTTGATTTCATTTACACGAGGTAATGGATGCATAATAGCCATGTTTTGCTTAGCATGAGCTAAAATCTTATTGTCTATAATATATGTGTCCTTCAAACGTTCGTAATCAGCTCTATTTTCAAATCTTTCCTCTTGCACTCTAGTACAGTACAAAACGTCGGATTTAGAAATAATTTCAGGAGTTAATTCTTCACTTTCAGATTCTAGCATATTTTTACTTATTAATTCTTGACGTAATGCGTTTGGCATCTTTAATTCATTTGGAGAAACCAAATTAATTTTTACTTGGTAAAATTGAAAAAGTCTGCATAATGAATGAACTGTTCTACCATTCTTTAAGTCACCCATAAATGTTACTGTAATACCATTAACGGTACCTAGCTCTTCACGGATTGTAAACAAATCCAAAAAGGCTTGTGTTGGGTGTTCACGGGATCCATTACCACCATTGATAATTGGAACCGGCGAATATTTGGCTGCTGTGTGAACAGACATTTCATCTGGATGACGCATAACAATAGCATCAGAATATGATGCTAATGTTCTGATAGTATCTTGTAATGTTTCACCTTTTTTAACAGAAGAAACATTAGGATTGATATTAACAGTTCTACCACCTAGACGTTCCATAGCAGCAATAAATGAAGAGGAAGTACGGGTGGATGGTTCGTAGAAAATTGTGGTAATAATATGTCTTTCCATTATATTTAGGATACCGTATCTTTCGACTGCTGATCTCATTTCTTGAGCAACTGCAAATAAAGCATGGAAATCAGAACGCTTGAACTGTTTAATGGATAAAATGTTTCTTCCTTTGAATGGATTATTTGCTCTGATCAAATTTTGAATGGCACCGGGTGGTACAATTTCTTTTGGAGGTCTCGAAGACATTAATTTTTGTTCTAAAGGTTGGTCAAATTCTTCTTCATCATCACTAAATGTTGGGCGTTCAGCAGAAAATGAAAATCTCTTTTTTGAGAAAGAAGCTCTTGGAGGAGCTATTTCCAATACAGGTGCTGAAGATAGAGTTGCAGATAAAAGTAATTTACCTCTTGTGGTGTCATCTACTAATTCACCGCTTAAAACTAAAGTTTTGTTATCTACAACAACTCTTTCAATACCACCGTTCAATTTTGCATTATTGAAAGGAGACCATCTTTTCACATGTCTGAATGGATAATCTAAATCAACTTCGACAATTGAATCAGTAACAGGTAGATTGAAGATTTTAATCGGATTGTCATGGAATCTAGTAACGATATCTTCAATGCTTAGTTTACCTGCATCGACGGCAGAAAATAAAAGTGGCAAAGCATTTTTGATACCCAAGCCAGTAGAAACTGGGTTACCAGTGATTGAAGCTAATTGAGTTGGAACAGAACCAATTGAAAAACAATCAATTGCATCTAAGTTTTTCCAGAAAAATTCTTGGTCTTCTAATTCTGGTAGAAACATGGCTTCAGGGTAATCGTTCTGTGTAACAAATAGGGAATAGACATTAACATCACAAGTCACCTTGGTGTCTTTTTCTTTCACAGTCATAATCAAAGATAAATCTTCTTTGTTTGAAACACCTGTAATGTGAATAGCCCTATTTTGAAGAGAAGCTAGTAATATAACTGAAGCAAGCTCTGAAGTCTTGGCTTCTGCAATAATTGGCTTATCAACAGGCCAGTTTTTCAACAACTCAGAAACAGTATTAAATTTCTTTTCTAACTCATGGAATGGCAAAAACAAAGCAGTAACATCTGAAGCAGTTTCTGCAACATGGTCGGCATTATAAGCGGTGCCAGATACTGCAAATGAGTAATTGTTGTAAGAGCAACCTTCAGCAGTTGAATATGCAGCTCTTAAAGAATGAGCATCACTAATAATTGGATTTCTTAATGCTCTTGGCATGAACATATTATGAACAAAGCCGGCTTCCAATGAAACACGACTTAGTTCTTTTAATTCCTCTACACCTTTGATCACATTAGAAATATTTGGAGCAAATGCTGCAATGTTAATCAAGCCAGGTAAAGTAACAGTACGATGAGACGTTTGTGAATCACGCTCGGATACATCAAGCTGCAAATTTCTAGATAATGCTTCAATTAACAACTTAGCACATTTGACGTTAGTAACTAGTGGAACAGAATAATCGACGGCCATACGACGAGTTTTGTAACCTTTCGAAACATAAGAGGCAGGTCTGCGATATCTATTAGCAGAGGGTAAATTGATATACAGGTCAATCTTATTGTTTGCTAAATGCTGAGTTAAAGAATATTCAGACTTTTCGTCATCCTCGTTTAAAACTTCCAAATACTGAACTGGAATATTATGTTCAGTGATAAAATCAGCTGTACCAGCGGTAGCAAATAATTTAAAGCCCATATTATACAATTTCTCAACAGATGGTAACATCTCTTGCTTTTCCTTGAAAGAACCAATCGATAATAAAATATTTTTCTTTGGTAACTTGAAGCCAGTGGCCATTAGAGCCTTTAAATAAGCTTCGTATTTAGAATGGCCAAAACATGCAACTTCACCGGTTGATGCCATTTCAACACCTAAAACAGGATCGGCACCTGCTAAACGAGGGAAAGAAAATTGTGGAACTTTAATAGCAACATAATCTTCTGGTAATTTACCAACTGGGTATGGAGTAATTGGCAAGCCCATAATAGCTTTCGTTGCCATTTCTATTAAATTAACACCGACTACCTTAGAAATAAATGGAAAAGAACGTGAAGCACGGACGTTACATTCGATGACTTTGATCTCATTATCTTTAGCAATAAATTGAATATTATAAGGACCTGTAATTTTCAATGCCTTACCAATTTTAGCGGTAGCAACAACAATTCTTTCTACAGTTTTAGGATCCAGATCCTGAGGAGGAACGACTAATGTGGCATCACCTGAATGGACACCTGCATTTTCTACATGTTCAGAAACAACATGCATGACTAATTCACCATTTCTTGCAACGGCATCCATTTCAATTTCTTTAGCATTTTCTATATATTTTGTTAAAACCACAGGATAATCTCTGGAAACTTCGACGGCTTGATTCAAATAAGCGGCTAAATCAGCCTTAGAGTAAACGGTGTTCATGGCAGCACCAGATAAAACATAAGAAGGACGAACTAATACAGGGTAGCTAACTTTGTCAGCAAATTCTTCAGCTTCTTCCAAAGAGGTTAATTCTTTCCAAGCTGGTTGATCCACACCAATTTGATCTAACATACGGGAAAACTTGTAACGGTTTTCTGCAGAATCAATCATTTCTGGTAATGTTCCTAAAATTTTGACATTTTCACGGTGTAACGACATAACTATATTATTGGATGTTTGACCACCCATGGAAACAAGAACACCACTGGAGGATTCAACTTCATAAATATCCAACACCGTTTCTAAGTTAATAGTTTCAAAGTATAATCTATCAGCTTCATCATAATCAGTAGAGACAGTTTCTGGATTGTAATTGATCATAATAGTTTTTATATCATTAGCACGCAAAGTTCTAACGGCTGTGACAGCGCACCAATCAAATTCAACAGATGAACCAATACGATAAACACCCGAACCTAAGACTACAACACCATTGTCATTAAATGTGATATCATGAGAAGATGCATTGTAAGTCATATATAAGTAATTAGTGTAAGCGGGAAATTCAGCAGCAACAGTATCAATTTGTTTAACAAATGGAGTAATGCCGTAGTCTTTCCTTAAACGGCGAATGGCAACTTCATTCGAACCCAAAAATTTAGCGATCTGTCTATCATCAAAACCCAATTGTTTAGCTTCCCTTAAGATAACAGCAGGTAAGTTTTCTTTGGTGTTGAAGGAAGCTATTTTTCCGCCAAACCTTATTAATGCATAAAGCTTATTCAAAAACCATTTGTCAATTTTTGTTAGTTCCCAAACCTTATCAACAGAATAACCAAGTTTAGCAAAAGCATTTGCAATTGCAAAGACACGTAAATCAGATGGATTGTTTAATTCATAATCAATATCGATTTCCATATCAGTTTCGTTGAAACCCAAATTAGCGTATTCAGTAGATCTAATAGCTTTCTGAATCGCTTCTTCAAAAGTTCTTCCAATACTCATGACTTCACCAACCGATTTCATGGATGATGATAATTCAGTTGAAACTTTATTGAATTTCTTTAAATCCCAACGAGGCATTTTAACAACACAGTAATCTAATGAAGGTTCAAAACAAGCACATGTTTTTTTAGTAACAGAGTTCTTGATTTCGTTCAATGGAATGTTCAAACCCAACTTAGCGGCAGTATAAGCTAAGGGATAGCCTGTAGCTTTAGATGCCAATGCTGAAGATCTTGATAAACGGGCATTCACTTCGATAATACAATATTCTTTCGAGAATGGGTTTAATGCGTATTGAATATTACATTCACCAACAACACCTAAGTGTCTAATAACATTGACAGCAGTTGTTCTTAACATGTTGTAATCTTCATCGGATAAAGTTTGAGATGGTGCAACAACAATGGAATCACCGGTATGAATACCTAAAGGATCAAAGTTCTCCATATTACAAACAGTAATACAGTTATCAAAAGCATCACGGACAACTTCATATTCTACTTCTTTCCAACCCTTCATTGATCTTTCTATCAAAACTTGAGGGGACGATGCAAATGCAACTTTACACAAATCAATCAATTCTTTTTCGTTATTAGCAAATCCAGAACCTAAACCACCTAAAGCATATGCAGCACGGACAATTACTGGAAATCCAATTTCTTTAACAGCTTCCAAAGATTCTTCAATTGTGTTTGCAGCCTTTGATTTAGCACATTTTTCATTAATTTCATCAATTGCATTGGCGAATAATTCACGATCTTCAGTTGTAATAATTGTGTCAATTGGGGTACCTAAAACTTGAACACCCAAAGTTTCAAATTCATCTTTCAATTCGATACCAACCGATAAAGCAGTTTGACCACCAAATGTGACATAAATCGCATCTGGGCGTTCGTGTAAGATAACTTTCCTGACAAATTCTGCAGTCACTGGTAAAAAGTAAACCTTATCAGCTAAACCTTTGGAAGTTTGAATTGTCGCAATATTTGGATTGATCAAGATAGTGTAAATACCTTCTTCTTTCAAAGCTTTTATGGCCTGAGAACCCGAGTAATCAAATTCACCGGCTTGACCAATAGATAAACCACCAGAACCCAAAACTAAAACTTTCTTTGGTGAAATTCTTGGATGAGCTTTTAAGTTATCTTCTAACTTACCACCTGGAAATTCAACAGGCTTCAATAATTGAGATTCTTTGAATTCTTTCACAGATTGAATGAATACATCAAATAAGAATTCTGTGTCTCTAGGGCCTGGGGTAGATTCAGGATGAAATTGTACAGAGAAGTATGGTAATTCGGTATGATAAATACCTTCATTTGATCCGTCGTTTGCATTAGTGAATAAAGGTTTCCAGTTTTCTTTTAAGGTGTCAACATCAACGGCAAAACCATGATTTTGAGAAGTTATATAACATCTGCCGCTTATGGATGAAGTACATGGAATATTGTGACCACGATTACCAAATTTTAATTTTATAGTACTGGCACCTGAAGCTCTAGCTAATAATTGATGACCTAAACAGATACCAAAAATTGGGGTTTTCTTTTTGTCAATAACGGATTTTAATCTTTCAACAACTTCGGTCAAAACAGATGGATCACCTGGACCATTAGAAATGAACAAACCATCATAATCATTATCTTTTGTGAAATCGTAATTCCAAGGAACAACTTTTAATTCAACACCACGTTTAACGAAACAACGGATTTGATTGTATTTCATACCAACATCCAAAGCCAAAATTCTCAGTATTTTTCCGTCAGAGGTTTTTTGCAAATTAATTAATTTATGATCAGTTGGTGGTTTGTACAAAACTGTTTCTTTAGTTGAAACTTCAGCAACTAGATTTTTGATATTTGGATCAACCCAATCTGGAATATTAAAACCTTCAGCCCAATTATCACTATTTACAACATTGGTACTTTTTTCATTTTGTTCTAAACATAATCTGCCTAGGATAGAACCGGAATTGGTCAAATGTTTAGTTAAAGATCTAGTATCAACACCATAAATAGCGGGGATACCTTCTTCTTTTAACCACTGGCCTAAAGAAGATTTAGCTAACCAATGAGAATACTTTTCGGTGTAATGAGAAATAACTAAACCAGCTACGTGGATACGATTACTTTCAAAATATCTTGGAATTGATTCAACAAACTCATCCATTAAATGACGATCTGGAACACCATAGTTACCCACCAATGGGAAAGTGATAACTAAAATTTGGCCCTCATAAGAAGGATCAGTAATGGATTCTGGATAACCAACCATACCTGTTTGAAATACCAGTTCACCAGAAACTGATTTTTCTGCACCAAATGAATAACCTTGCAAAACCGTACCATCTTTCAATTCTAAAACAATTAATTTATTGTCGGTTGCTTCCATTGGTGGAGTAATTGGAGGAGTTGGGGTTAAACTGGATATCATCATTTTTTATGGTTTAACTATATTTTTTTTTTCTTAATTCTATAAAGTGATCGATAATATAAGAGAAGTTTTATAACTTATCAAAATATTGGGTTTTTTTTTGGATATTTTAGGGGTATAATTGTTGAAGAAGAGAAAATTTCAACACAACAGTTATTCTTATTTTTTATCTTTCTATTTGATTGTTTTTTCAACTGTAAAATTATCTTTAAAATAACAGGTAGGTTTCAATGTTTGATTTGAAAGAAAAAATAAACTAATGATAATAACGATAAATTGAACAAAATCAAAAAGTAAATTTGATGACTTAAAAATGCAAAAAATAAAAGAAAATGATTCAATGATAAAAATTTAACTTGAATTATTATATTATAGTTCAATGGATAGTAACGGAATATAATAAATCAGAACTCAAAAAATGAAATATATTTAATTGAGAGAGTTTGGGGGACTTTTGAAAATGTGATATATATTTTTTGCAAAATTATTTTTTTATTTTTTGATAGCTCTTTTAATCAAAAATACTTTTAAATTTCCTTGGTTCTTTATTACTCAAGGTAAATTAAGATATTTAATTTAACGCAAGAAAACGAAAAATAAGAATTTCATGATAAAACAAGATAAAAATATGATTTATATAATTAAAACATACCGTCTTTGTAATTGAGCAAACGAAAAATACTCTATGTAAGAATACCTCTTCTAAAACAGAAAAAGAAACCGATAGTAAGATTAGATTAAGGTTTAAAGTTGGCTGTAATGTGAACTTGAAAAGTTACGATATTTTTGATAGAATCAGCATTGGAAATTCATATGACTATTTATATTAAAAAAAATTTGTTCAACTTCTTGCTTGGTGCTGAAAATTTTTATTGTAGATTGGGTTATCCACTATAACTTTACATATTGTGCTGAGAAATTTTCAGTGAATAAAACACATATATGTATTGCAAACCACCTCAATACTCTATGATTGCTTTTTAAATTGGTAGCTTTACGGTTTACCTGTGTATATATGACTCTGTATATAACTATTTCATCCTTTTAATATATCTAACTCAGAATCATCAGTATCACCAAGTGCCATCTGGTGTAGAAGTAATGAATCATGAGCAAAGACAAGAACTAACTTGAAACTTTTCATTCTTGGTAGTGGGGGGAGATACAATAGAAACAACTGTAAAGTTGGATCATCGGAGCTGTTACTGGGTGTGAAAGAATCACAGTCCACAGAATTGTGTGCATGATTGAAAAACTTTTCTTCACAAAATCGGCAATTTTGAAAAGAAAAAAAACTTCATTATGTGATTTATTTTGGTTCTGCACTGATAACGTGCAAAGAAGAGCCATCTTTAATCTGATGTTAAGGCTCTGGAAAAACGTTCATCCGTGGTTTATTCACTCAGTAAATTTTTGTTACCTGTAATTGTTCGCCAATGTTTTCAATATGAAAATTCATGTAAATAGCACGTACAGATTCTCTGGGAAACTCTTTTGTGTTTTTTTTTTGTTTTTACTTTTCGTTACACAATAGATAAGATGTAATTTCTGTTTATGTTCAAAACTTTTTAGGACATTTTCAAACACTTGTAAAAATGTTTAATATGTGTTCTTGCAATTATATTGTCTTTATTTGTCGTTATTTGTCGTTATTTGTCGTTATTTTGTTATTTTGACTCTTGATTTCATGCCGTCGGAAATCCGTCGGTGGCAATTTTTGGGACAAGACATTCTTAAATCATCATTCAATTTTGATGTTTCTCTACCACGCAAGAAGAGGGAACAGCGATTTTGTTCTTATTAGCTCAATTTAAGCAGAGATGACACTTATATATGCTGTTGAATAATCCGATTGGATTTAAAGAAAATATTCTTTAGTTAATGTATAAAATTTATCATGCGTTTGATGTTCATATTTAGTGTATAATGGTATTTACTTTGATGAGTAAATATAGTTTAACTATAAAAAATATGTGTCTTTTTTTTGTTGCTGCGTTTTAATCAGCGTCATATAACCTTCTTGATGAATCCTCATGTGATCTACTGCTCTCTAGCTGTTCATTGTAATATTGCATGTCATAATCGTTATCATCAACAAACGTTTTGGAATTTCCTTCCATAATTTCTTGCGGTATGTAATCTTCCTCATCGACCATGTTATTATAAACACTCGATTTATTTTTTTGGAAAGATTCGGAATCACTATTATTTCTGTACTGATACTGATTATGATTGCTAACTTGAGGACTATTAGAATCATCGTTTGTATTTTGGTTTTTGTTGTGCGTTTGGTGCTTACGATGAGAAGTTTTATGGTGGCCGGAATGGTGCTGTAACTTATGTTTTATCTTATTATATGATTTGGATACTTTTCTGATTGATGACTTTACATAAGCATTGACCGCATCTTCGTTATCGCTTTCATCGGATTGTTCCAAAATTGTGTCTAAATTATTTGTGTAGTCGTCATTGTTACGAGCACCACTTATATTTGATCTTCTACGAACGGGATGTCTTTCTAATTCTTGCAAATGATCCATATCTTCTAGTTTTTCACTTGGTAGCATGATGGCTCTATCAACCGAGTATGGTAAACCTCTTGCTCTGCCTCTGATCAATAATGCAATGATAACTAACTTGGATAACGTAGAGAATTGGGCAGAAAATGATTGATTAGAGTTCGGAAAACCCAAGGACAGACCAACGGTACCGTATGCACTTACAATTTCAAATAAAATCGAAAAGATATTGAAACCTGGAATGCTTGCATCTTGAATTTTTTTCCCTTCACAAATACAGATGATAAATAGTCCTAAGAATAAGTACCATAAATCGAAAGAAAGTTGCCTTCTAAGATGTGCACCAATAAAAGAGTGCTTAGATTTGTTAGCTTTTTCATATTCTTTTTTTCTTCTTTGCTTTTGCTTTTTCTTCCTCTTCTTTTCCTTTCTAAGTTTTTTTAACCGTGCCTCCTCACTTTTATTAGGAATTAGGTTTGTATTATCACCAGTATCAGATTCTTCTGATGAATCTTCTGATGAATCTGAAGTATCGCTGCTAGGTTCTTCAGGAAATCCATGATCTGCTGAGTAAATACCCAAAGACTGTTCTTCGTAAACATTTGTTCTTCTTATAGAGATTGCCAGTGGTAATACTGAAACATACATCATCAACATATATGAAACTTGAATCGAGGGATGCAACTCACTAAGATTGACCACGGAAAATCCAGCTGTTCTAGTACATACACCTTGGAACAAACCTACTAAAACACGTTTACCTTTTGATAGTTCTTTTACTGTATCTGATCCAAAATCAAAAATTACAAATAGAATTAAATCGGTAGAATTCAGAGCTACTAAAGTTAGTAATAACCAAAGAGTAGCTGCAAAAGGAAACAACAATGTAAAACAACGACGAGGGTGATCAAGTAAAAAGCCTGAACTTTCTCTGACCCCCGATAAATCAGGAGATAATTTGAATACCACCCAAATAAATCCACGAAGTAAAATTGGAAAACCTGTATTTCCTATTATAATGAACCAAATTAATACGATTAATGGATATATGGCATTAGCAAACGATATCATTGAATCAGGAGTCAACGTTAATCCAAGATCGTTAAATCCACTCATTGCAGTAAAAAAACCCCACCAAGCTGGCGATACACCAGCTGATCTAACAACATGTTCATAATTATGCATATTAACTATCCAAGGAACCAGCATAACAAATGCTATAATATGAAAACCGATGTAATAGATTAATAATAACAGACAAAGGAGTTTTGTTGCTCTATATTCTACACCACCAAGTTCATTTTTTTGAAAGGAATTTAAGCCAACAAAGGTGGAGTTACGGCCAACAACTGGTTGCCAGGACAAGTAATTTGCGCTCATACTTCTTGATAATTTTGGTCTAGGAGTAGGCATTACATAATCGGGATCAAAATGCAGTCTGTAAGGAGTCTTTCCACTTGTGAAATCAAGATCATTTTCATTATCTTTACTATGTAATTTCTCAATATTATTAGGAGCTTGAAAATCATGATGTTCTTTGGAGCTGAAGTAATCAATATTTTCTTTTGTATTATTTGGTGAAACTTCAAAATTGTTGTCATTATATTGATTAGTTGTGAAAGTCGAATTTTTGTCGTCATTAGCAAAAATATGACCATTCCAATTCATTGATTTCTTTCTTTTATGTTTATTCTTCCAATTTTTATAAACCATCTTTTGAAACTCGGGCGATTGGGACAATTTTTCAATATCATGGTCATCCGCAACATCATAAGTTATAGATCTATTTAACTTATTTTCTAGTATACCAGTATCATCATGAGTACCCTTCGCCAGACTAATAGAATGATTTTGGCTAGTTTGTGACATTGTTCTATCCAGTAAAATTGAATCGTTTTGACTTTTTGAATATGGTGACTTATTCTTAATATTATCAAATGAGCTACTTGATATTGACTTTTTAATTTTCGTTCTTATTCTTTTTCCTTTCGGTATATGCCTTAAAAATATACTGTTATGATTTTTGTGACGATTTTTTTTGGGGTTCGTAATTGTAGGTACATCGTAATATATACTTGTTGTCTTCCGTTTCCTTGGGGGCTCTTTGATGTCAAACTGAATCTTTGGAGTATTACGGTGACCTGAATATTGATTGATTGAACTACTATCTCTAGCAGTATCACCATCCACATTATTATCATACGATTTGGAACTTTTCAAACTTTCAGTTCCATTCGAGTATACACGGTTTGGATACTCAAGTGAACGTGCAGAACCATCCTCAATCACATTACTGCCGCCTGAATATAAGGAGTCGCTATTTTCAGATTGAAGAAGAGAATTTTCGGAGGCTAAAATGGAACTTTGTTCGTTCGAAGGCAAATTTTTACTTTTTTGAACTTGACTATATGAGGACTCGTTTCCAAATTCAAGATTTCTTGAATTGTTTGTATTCAAATCTCGATGTACAACACTATTTTCAAAGCGTTGGTCTAAAGCAGAACTACTTTCAGAATCCAACTTTCCACTATCAACTGATGTATTATTTGGCAAATCATAGTCTCTCATATCCTCAAGTGAATATGAAGCTCTATCTGGCGATTTAAATTGATTGATAGAATCTTGATTCTTGCCAGAATTGTGTAAATTGCTATTATTTTCTTCATCAGTTGAATTATTTTCTGAAAACATATCTTCGTTGAAACTGATTTTGGAATTAATACCATTTACTTGATTATTTGATTTATTTTTCATACTATTTGTATCAATTATTTTTTTCTCGTTAGGTGCACCAATAACTAATGCAGGCCCATCATCCTCTTCCTTATTTTGATGTTGTTCTTGTAAAATAGCAATAGATCTGTACATATCTGCTGGCGTTATATCAGTTGATGAACGTCTTCCGAGAATTTTTGCCTTCGTTGAGGTATTTGAATCTACAAATTTTAATTTCCCATTACTGACATCATTATTTGCAACGAAATCATCCTCTGATAACTCATTTTCATCATCGGCAGTTGATGTTCTGCTTGAAGAGTTTTTAATTTCTGAATCTTCTTCTGAAGGAGTTTGTTCTTCAGCATCCCTTATATGTAATTTTCCACTAAATAGCTGATCATGAAACTTTTCATGATTATCAAATTGTTCATTATTTATCTTGTTGTTACGAGAACCTAAAGTATCAAATCTCCCCATTGACATGGTCCGTGCAGTGATCTCTCTATTTAAAATTGTTCTTGTTCTTCTCATTTTGAAATCTCTTTTTGAGGAAGTTCTAATGCCATCGAAATGACGTTCAAACCAATACAGTCTAACAAATGCAAGACTTCCATGAATAAAGATAGGTGTAGATATAGTGCACATAATATAGATTATGAGTTGTTGGTATAATGATAATGAGTTAACATCAACGGTGTTCAATCCACCTTGCGTGGCAGCACCTGCTGCTAAAAATAAAATATCGATATATTTATGGTTTCGTACTGGGTACATTAAAATTGAACCTAATATTGTGATGAGGATTGTATATGCATAATGAAGCGCTATGAAATTCGGGAAAATATATTTGATGACAGGATGTAAATAATGGCCACATAATGAAATACGATCTCGAATTTGATGCCCTAAAGTTTTTTTATAATACGTAGAAACTGAGCTTGAAACTCTAGTCAAAGTACGTTTTAATGCCATGTTTAAAAATTGTTGTGAAGAAAATGCAAGTTATGAATAAATAATGTTGGAAAATAAAAAAAATGCTAAGAATATGTAATTGAAATGGGTCTAACCTGTATGTGATTATGTTTCTGTTTGTTTATTATTGGTTGTTTTTCTCTTGTCTTGTTTTGCCTGGTTTAGTTTGTTGTTTGTTGTTTCAAAAACTTGTTTGTTGGAGTAGTAACGCTTATTTTATGTATCAAATCGATGAACGAAAATGAAGCACTGGTAGAGTGCTTTTTGTATTAAAAAACCGCAACTAATATGTTACTGCTTTCGATTAACAATTTTTATATAATTGTAGGTTTTATTAACTTCAAGTCTTATATTTATATAAATTTACATCATCTAGCTTTTTTGAACCATGCTTTTTATTAGCTGTGTTTTTTAATTTACCGGCAATATTAACAATATTGACAAATTTTGAAAAATTAACAAAATCCAAAAGTTCAGAATTCGCATTATTTTTGAAATTTCAGAAAATTAAATGTTGCCAATTTGAAAAAAAAAACATCGGAATGTAACAAAAAAAAATGGAAATAAAACCTTTCTGCCAATAAGGCCGAAATATTGATCAAAGAAAAGAAAAAATGAATCTTATCACGGACATGCACAACGTCAATGCTGAAAAGTTTATTTCTATTTTTTGCATCAATGAGTAGGTAAAATATATGGAGTTTTGACACACAATCAAAAAAAACACAAGAAATTAATCTGTATATGATTAGTTTGTGATTAGTTTTTCTTTTTATTTATGTAGATGCAGATTTATAATTACGTAGTCACAGTAATGGGAATGTTTTAAACAAAGAAAAAACTGTATAATTTTTGAATTGAAACTCTGATTAGATGAGAAAACACTTTTGGAGATCTATTTCTCGAAGCTAAACTATGGTTAGCTAGTGTATTGACGGTGAGTTATTTTTTATACAGAAAAAAATTCTGTTAGGCTGATAATTTTATTTCCCATTTTATTATTACATTAAATTTCATTTTTAGTTAATAAAGGAATCTAAACTATACAACAAAAAAATTTTATACGTATTATATCTTGACTGAAATATATATATATATATATATATATAT